>PVIU01000011.1:131389-641427 GCA_004026605.1 Ondatra zibethicus | reverse complement strand
AGAAAAATTGTTGTGGTTGAAGCATGATTTGAGGTGTACTGGCTTCAGTGCCTAAATCTGCCAGGATGTATTTTTATCTTAAGAAAACACCTATCAGATGATCCAATCATGTTTATTTTTTAGCTATAGAATCTTGCACAGGCTGTTACACACATTTTATATCCACTAAGGAGCTATTGAATGGTTCGTTTTGGTTTCTTCCTATATTGATATTATAATCCAGGGTGCAGTGAAAACACCGAACTGGACCATTCTGAGGGCAGAAGGAAAGGTTTATTGGATATCAAACTGCCAAGGCTATCTCTGGGGCAAGGGACAGTGCAGCGAGAAGAGCACCATGGTGGAAAAGAAAGTATATTTTATGCAACTGTCAACAGGGCTGTTTGGATTGGCCGGGCACCATGCCCTGGGCCCAAATGGCTCACCTTTCTGGCAGGTTAAAGAAGGTGATTCAAGGGAGGTTCCTAGTAAACAGAAACCCACTGAGACTTCTGTTTACTCAATAACAACCCTGTTTATGTAGCCGAAGTCCAACGGTTGAGGACATTGTCATCAGTCCTGCCGTTCTGGTGACCACTTTGGGCCTAAGGTCCCTGTCTTTCGTTGATGATAAGGCATGAATGCTAGGCCTCTAGCTATTTCCTGTTGGTTGGGGGATTTACAAGAGGGACGTCTCGAATGCTGGACCAGAGCAGAGGCTCAAGTTAGCAGGTGAAGTTAGGAGACCTAGGAAACTCCATCAGAAGCATCTGGTTTACGTGACCACAGTCGGGTTATTTCACTAATTCTTTTCTGGAGAAAGCTTCTGGGCTGTCAGCAAGTTGAGGGCCGGCCAGTTTTGCAGGACCAGCTAAGGATAGGGAGATGAGTCATTGCAGAGCTGACGTTATTTCCTGCGTGGTGACTGTCAGCCGAGTGGAGTCTACTGGGACAGATGTAGACTGTGGTCAGAAAGTTAAGGACTTGGGAGGATCTTTATTGCAGGCATATGTTTGAAATCTCCAGGCCTTTCTCGGACAAGAGATCTGGAACCCATTTGAGCTGTGACAGATGGATCCGAGTCACAACTCCCTAAACTTTACATGAGTTTGTTTTTTTTTTTTAAGTTAACAAAAAGAGACAGGAGTTTTAGATATGTTAGTAGGACCGCTGTCTGTCATCTGACTAACATCATCAGTGTAGAGAAAGCAGCTAACAAGTCTCCAGACAGCTCGAGGGGACTCACTCCTTTGACCATAGCGAAAATAAGTCCAGAACAGTATCAATGTGATAGAAGCATGAACGTCCACCTGTAGTAAGAGAAATGTCCTGACAGGAAGGAGAACAAAGAGGAAGAAGAGGATCACAAACACTCATTCTTCTTGGACAGAGGCCTGCACAGATGTAAATCGGACCCAGAAGTTTTCAGCTCAGTGGGGGACATTTTTAAGTCTATATTTAGAAAACAAATCAGCCAAATGAAACTTAAAATTTTTTGAGCCTGTGACTATGAAAATTTTATTTTTCTAAAAGCATTAGTAGTTGGCGCTTCTAACTGTCACCAAGACTAGATTAATCACTTATCAGAACTCTGTTGATTAACATTAAACTTTGAACTTGGAAGTTTTGGCATAACATGTATCATTTTAAGTCTTGTTTTCCACATGCATCAGTTTCTCAAATCATCACCAACTTCCACAAACCTATTTTTCTTTCCCTCCTGAAAACATCAGATCTCTTTAACCTTTATTATAATTTGCATGTTAAGAGTAGTTATTAATAAAGGAAGAGTAAAAAGCAATATGTAAGTCAGTAACAACAGCATGGTAGTTTTGAGCCGCTTTTTTTTTTTTTTTTTTTTTGGTGGAGGCCCAAAAATGTGTGGCCTAATATCCAGACCCTGTATTTCAGGAATAGAGAAGTAGATCTGTTTCTACCCCAAACAAGGAGCCTACTAAATTCCTACACCCTCAAGGAGATAACAACGGATACAACCCAGGAAGTGGTTTTCCTACAGAATGTTTTGGTCTAAGGTGTGAGTGTGACTTGTCCTAGCAACAGAATGTTTAACTAAGAATGTAGCACGCAACCTTCGACTGGTATGTTCATTTCCTTGTATCATGTTAATGCAGTTTGTTTGTTTTTTTTAAATCTTACTCTTACCCTTTGGGGTTGGGGTATTTTAAGCAATTGGAAATTAAATGTGGGCGATTTCAGTATTCAGTGGAACTCCCTCCCAGTACTGTCCTATGTTTTCTGTGTTATTATTTTCACTCACATCTTTGTACTCTTTATTAACTTTTCTAATCCCCATGCCCCTACCCTGGTAAGTGGTATCTTTGTTGAAGCTGGTCTCAGACAATATTTTTTTTAATTGAAAACTGTCCTTCTAGCTCAACAGTTCTCAACCTGTGGGTTGTGACCCCTTGGACAAACCTCTAACTCCAAAGTGTTTATATTACAATTCATAACAGTAACAAAATTACAGTATGAAGTAGCAATGAAAATAATTGTATGGGGTTGGGGGTTACCATAACATGAGAAGCTGTATTAATGGGTCAGACTATACCATTAGGAAGGTTGAGAACCACTGATCTAGACCTATTTAAGAGACTTGGGTAAGATAAACTTTCCTTTAAGGCTCTCAAATTTGTATCATTAGCATGCCACATGACCACCTTGTGAATGCAAAGTTATGCATTCAAAGCCAGATGTTTTGAAGGAGAAAACCTACTTCTTGGCCTTGAATGGAATGACCAGGCAGGTGCAGTTTCTCCAGAGGATCTGACTGAGGTATGTTTGCTGCTATAGCAGCGCAGGACAAGACTGCTTAACTTGTCTGACAGGGTCTGTTGTTTTCAACTTAGAAAAACCAACTTAGAAGAGCTTCAAAGAGGAGACAGACTCATTTTGTGTGCCCTACCACTATCTATTTCTCAATGTAGAAAACAATAAATAGGAACAACTAAATGATACTGTTTGATTTTTTAAATTGTGTTTCTAGTTCATCTAACATAAAAAATTATTTATCAGCATATGATAGGCTAATATTAAAGTGAAGTTTAACATAATCATAGCAGATAAAAGCATTTTCATTTGAATAATTGACCCATCTGTAAATGACATATGTTTTCTCTATACTAAGAAACTTGGCCATGGTGTTCATTCCAATAAATCGATAAACTGAAAGACTTCATGGAATTTCCATGTGGTGGGTTGAAAGAAAGTGAGCCCCCAAAGGGAGTGGCACTATTAGAGGTGTGGCTTTTTTGGAGTAGGTGTGGCCTTGTTGGAGGAAGCGTGTCACTGTGGAGATGGGCTTTAAGGTCTTGTATATGATCAAGCCACACTCAGTGTCTCAGTTCACTTCCTGTTGCCTGCAGGATGGAGAGTTCTCTGCTCCTTCTCCAGTACCGTGTCTGCTGTAGGAGGAAGCTTGCTTGTTTCCTGGCTGCCCAGACTCCTGAAATAACCACACAGAAACTGTATTATTTAAATCACTGCTTATCCAATCACTATAGCATATTCCTAGCAAGCTCTTACATATTAAATTAACCCATTTCTATAATTTTATATTTTATCATGAGGCTTGTGGCCTGCTGGCAAAGTTCCAGCTAGCAGCTCACATTTTTCCCCCTCTGGCAGCTACATGGTGTCTCTCTGACTCTGCCTTCTTTCTCCCAGCATTCAGTTTAGTTTTCCCTGCCTAGCTCTGCTCTACCCTATCACAGGCCAAGGCAGATTCTTTATTCATTAACCAATAAAAGCAACATATATACAGAAGGACTTCCCACACCATTTCCCCTTTTCTGTTTAAATAAAAAGGAAGGTTTTAAGTTTAACATAATAAAATTACATATAACAAAACATATATCAAGCAAGAATTACAGTTACATTATTTATATCTACTTTATCGTTTATCATAACTAGGAAAAACTATAACTATCTATTTGTTGTAATACTCTATAATTCCATCAAAGAGAAGGATATAATATTACCTAAGTAAACAGAAAGGGCCTTGTAAGCAACTTCCAAAACTCTAGAATTGACAGAGACATCTCACTGCCTGGAAAGTTCTTCACCCAAGGTTCTTCTGTATCATTGGAGCGTCTACCTTCAGCCTACTGGCCCATAGTATCTGGTAAACTTATCCATGAAGCAGGAAATTTCAAAGACAGTTCCACCTATATTGGCAGTTTGTCAGTCACTTTCTTCTGTGTCCTTCCAAATGTCTGGCAGACTCTTTTTGTTCTTTGATGAAGCAGAAACCTCGGAGGACCATCTCAGCTTTATGCGAGCCTAGCAGTTGTTTTTCTGTGGGTCCTGCATGTCCAGTTCATACAGCATACCATGAAGCAGTCCAGGCAAGAGCAGTTTCTTGTCTAAATGGCTAACAAACTCCATATGGAGCCTCTTTGATACCCATCTTCCTCTTGAAGTAATTGATGCTATCAGAAGCCGATGTGCCTCATTGTCATGAAAGGTCCTAAGTTTTTAAAACACTTATATGCCATATTCTGTTAGTCTTTGAAAGGTTTGATAAATATCTATCTAACTGAAATATATCTCTATATATATAGAAAACCTAACATGACTACAAGCTTGACTATTATAGATGATTATCTATTAACCTATATTTCTTACTTATGTATTACATTTTCAAATGAACTGTACAAACACAGTACCTTAATCAAGAGCCAAAATACATATACACAGTATAATAAAACTGACCTTAAATTTGTATCCATAGACCAAGATCCATATCAAAGTAAAGTATTCATATCTATAGCATATCCCCCTTTAAATGTAAACAAACATTTATAAACAATATTTGGGAATTGGGGTGTAGTTTTCTCCAAACTGCTTTCTGCTTTTTTTGGAGCAAAGTAAATTTTTTGGGAGGTGTTCACAGTGACCTTTCAGTGTAGGGGGGTTGGCCCATCAAACCACATTAGTCTGGAATTAATCCAAAGGTTCTCATCTTCTGTGGAAAAAAAGAAGAACCTCTTTTTCAATGCAACAAATCCTTAGACCCAAATTTTGAAATCAAGATACCTTTAAAGAATATACATTGGCTTGGTTTAGCAGTCCCCAGAATCAAATGTCTCTCTGCAATCAAAAAATTAAAAAAAAAAACACAATAGTATACATAATCCAGACTCTTTGTGTATATTCCATCTTCACATGGTTTATTTTTCTTGATTCTTTTAATCTATGACTGTCTGTACTCCATTTATTTAAAGACCTTATCTTTTTAAAACCATTTACTTATTTTTATAACTGTCTATATTCTTTTTCTTTTCTCTTCCAAGCCTGCATACATTTATCCAACACTGTGACCCACTTAGAGGTCTTCTTTAGCTGAATCTGTCTTTATTGTATATCTGTAACCCTTTTCTGACCAGGACTGCTTTTTAAAATGTAAAACAGCTTGGCTAAGATTAAGGCTGCTTTGCCTTTTGGCTCTACCCAGTCCAACAATTCAGAGGTCTGTTCATTGTCTCTGAGAGCCATTCTCTTTGCCCCAGATCCAGAGTCGGGTTGTAACAGGTCTGTGTTGCCATTAAGCAAATTGTAGCACTCTGGTCACAAACCCCATTTAAATGCTCTATAGACAGACCTCATCAGAGTTCATACTGGCTGTACAGCCCAGGAAGCTGCCATTTCAAAACCGCACATTTTTTTCTTCTGCTACAGCTGAATCAGGAAGACCTGTCACAAAGGAGCTGCAGCATGCCGCCAGCAAGCAAAGCCCATCCCCCCCCAAAAATGCAGCTAAGCTTTTTTTTTAGTGTCTAGAATTCCTTTCCAAGCCCTCTCAAATTGTACGTGGATTTAGCTAGCACATGTTGGAGAACCATTTTGTAGTAGGAGGCCACTTGTTTGTTTCCCAGCTGCCCAGAGTCCCAAAAAGACCACACAGAAACTGTATTAATTAAATCACTGCTTGTCCAATCACTATAGAACATTTCTAGCAAGCTCTTGCATATTAAACTAACTCATTTCTATTATTTATATTTTATGAGGCCTCATGGTCTACCAGCAAGGTTCCAGCTGGAAGCTTGCATCTTTCCCCTCTGGTGGCTACATGGCATCTCTCTGACTCTGCCTTCTTTCTCCCAGCATTCAATTTAGTTTTCCCCACCTAGCTCTGTTCTGCCCTATCACAGGCCAAGGCAGATTCTTTATTCATTAACCAATAAAAGCAACACATATACAAAAGGACCTCCTACACCACATGTCTGCCTGTAACCCACTGTGTCCCACCATGATGATAATGGACTAAACCTCTGAAAATGTAAGACACTCAAGAAAATAATTTCCTTTATAAGAGTTATGTGGTCATGGTATCTCTTCACAACAATGGAAACCCTAACTAAGAAATCCCACAATTTCTGTGCTACATTTACCATAGTACGCTTTGTAGGCAGGATAAATTGTAGCTCAAAGGTTATATGTCAGGGCTTGTGTCCAAATACCTCCACTAGAAATCTTGCCTAATTATAGGAGGCAGCCAGTTCAGGCTTCGTATCCTCCTTTGATAAGAATCTTAGCTAAAGTCACCCTCACAGATCCCTGGGCATTTCCATTGCAGTAAGTTTTGAGCTTGACCCTGAGATGACCCCAATTCCAAATGTCTCTGCCCGTACTTTCTCCCTCCATCCTCCCCTCCCACCTGATTTCTCCTGTTCCCACGTCCCCAACTCTTTCTCTATTTTCCCCACCCAGGTAGATTCATCCCCATTCCTTGAACCATTCTTGAGGCTTCATCCAGCGACTGTTGGAAACAGACTCAGAGACCTACAGCCGAGCTTGGGGGAATATTGTAGGAGAGGGACAGAAATGAGTGTAGGAGCCAGAGATGCCAAGAACACCAGAAGAAAACCCACAAAATCAACTAACCTGGGCTCATAGGGGCTCACAGAAACTGAACTGACAATCAGGGAACCTGTGTGGGACTGACCTAGGTCCTCTGCATATATGTGACAGTTGTGTAGCTTGGTATTCTTGTGGGACTCCTAAGAGTGCGAACAGGGGCTGTCTCTGACTCTTTTTCTGGCCTCTCTTGACCCTTTTCTTCATACTGGGTTGCCTCATCCAGCCTCAATTAAAGGGGAGGTCCCTTGTCTTACTGCAACTTGGTATGCCGTGTTTGGATGATATCCATAGGAGCTTGCCCTTTTCTGAAGAGAAAGAGAGGAGGAGTGGATTGGGGGTCAGAGAGGAAGTGGGGGGGGAGAAGATGAGGAAGGGGAAGCTATTGTAAAGGTATAAAAAATAAAAATTGAAATATTAAAAGTTGGTAACAATAAACCATCAAAATAAACCGTGTTGCTGAAAGAAATATATTCTCAATAGTTTTAAGAGACAGTTTAGTATCTAGAAGGAAAAGCTGGATTTAAATGAGTTTAATTACGTTGGACTATTAAGCATCAGCAATTGAAGGCAAGATTTTTCTTATTTTTCTTTTTCCTGTTGACAACCCTTTTAGGCCTTTGCTTTAATATCAATTGTGAATTCTTCTTAAAAAATATAGCTCAACGGAGATCATATTTGAGTCATGCTACACAATGTAACCACAGAACACAAAATACAGTTCTTTCAAATACCAGGTTATTTGTGCAGCAAATCTGTTACGCTGATTTTATGAGGGGAATAAGAATTCTGTTTTCCTCCAGTGTTTTTATGTGTTGTGCCAGACACTTAGAGACCCAGTTCCCCCCTTCCTAAACATTCTGTTTGGAAGTCAGTTCTTTTGGAAACAAAGCTATTCACATAAATTACTTCACTCCCTGATCAAGTCTCAGACCATCTGAAAATCTGACTGTTAATTCATCCCCAGCGCTTTCTTCTGCGGATGGAAAGTATGATGAGATAGTCAGGCTGTGGTTCCAAGAACTGGGGCGGAGGCAGCCAGCGTCTTGTGCACGGAGTGCACAGAGGAGAACAAAGAAACATCTAGATAGCAGCCCCAAGTATGCAGGTTTCCGTGGTATCTGCTCCCCTTTCCTTCCCTAAGCTTACTTTAATTAACCACCACATTCTGAGCACTAGTAGTAGACCAGGAGAACGAGCCAGGCTGCAGACAGCATTGTTCTCCAAAATTATAGCTGTAGTCTTGGCATCAGCGCAGTCAGAATGAAGGAAAGAATGCATTACATCGTGTGGGAAGAGGGGAGAGTTTCCTCTTTTTCTTCTACAGAGCATAAGCGATGGAGAAGCTGAAGTAGCTTATCTATTTGAAAGACATGATTCACCGTCCCCTTTTCCAGCCCTGGGCCAATGTTCAGAGCTCACTATCTAACATACATTAACATTGTTCAGAGTAGGGTCTGAATTAAGACTAGGGTCACTGTACTGAACTTTGAGACCCTACTGCATGCTGCTCAGGTAAGCTGGCCAAGGACCTTGCACAGAAGAAGTCTATGGAGCTTACAGTGATAAATAATGAATACAGTGGTGTTATGTGAGTGTGTGCATGCACACACACATACACACATGCATATGCACAGAGAGAGAGAGAGAGAGAGAGAGAGAGAGAGAGAGAGAGAGAGAGAGAGGAAACGGGGTACAGATGAGTTTATGTCTCCTGGAGGGGAAAATGTAGACAATGAATTACCTATTTTAAATTTAAAATAGTGTTTCTTGACATTTTTAAATTATCACACCTCTAAAGATCCTTTTTAGACATTTTTTCCTTAATTGTCTCCTCTCCAGTGAAATTAAATAATCAGTAATAAAATTCTGCTGCATAGGTTCAGACCGTAGAGAGCCACCAACCACTGCAACATCTACGAGTTTTCACCTTCCCTCACCCAAGAGCCAACCCCTCGAGGCACACTTGGAGGAACAGACCCATGGGAATGTGAGGGAGTCTCCGTGCACAGTACAGAAGAAAACTTTCAATCGATGGATTGGGAAAGCCTGTCAGGAAGCAAAACAGACTGGCTTTGAAATATGGCTACAGTTTGTCGATGAAGGGAAAGGAGCAGCCAGGTGGGATGGACTGCGCCCGCAATCCCAGCACCCTGCAGGGCGAGGCAGGAGGCTCACAAATGTGAGTTCGAGGCTAGCCTTTGCCATACAGCAAGAAACTGGGGAGGAGGAAGAAATGAGGGAGAGAGGAATGGAGAAAGGAAGGGAGGGAGGGGAGAAACACTGAGTTAATGGAGATTTCCAGTATTTCAGAGTTGAGAGAGAGAAACCCTGCCAAAGTTTCTAAATGGCCCTCCCAGATCATATTCTGTAGTGCATTCTGCCGTAGAGGAAGATCAAGAGCACCTGGGGTTGGCTGGAACACTCTGGGGCTCCATATCCACTGTCTCCATATCTATCCGCCATATTACTCGAAGTTCTAGTTAGAGCAATAAGACAACAAAAGGAGATCAAGGGGATATGAATTGGAAAGGAAGAAGTCAAACTCCCTCTTTTGCAGATGATAAGATAGTACACATAATTAACCTCCAAAACTCTACCAGAAAACTCCTACAGTTGATACATGCCTTCATTAATGTGGCAGGATGCAAGAATAACTCAAAATATCAGTAACCCTCCTAAATGCTGATGATAAACAGGCTGAAAAAGAAATCAGAGAAACCCTTTAAAATAGCCACAAATAATATAGAATATCTTGGGGTAACTCTAACCAAACATGTGAAAAACTGTATAACAAGAGGTTTAAGTCTTTAAAGAAAGAAACTAAAGAAGTTATCAGAAAATTGAAAGACCTCCTATGCTCTTGGATAGGGAGGATCAACGTAGTGAAAATGGCCATCTTACCAAAAAAAATCTACAGATTCAAGGCAATCCCTATCAAAATCACAGCACAATTCTTTAGACTTTGAAATAACAATACTCAACTTTATATGGAGTCATATTATTTTTTAAGTATTTTAAAATTTGATATATTTCTTGTAGGCACTGACACATACACATCAATAATAATGAGTACGTCTCAGACACTAAAAACTGGAGTGCTGTGTTCTGAAGCAATGTCCTAGACTGCTGGAGATTGAAAATTTTTGAAATATGTAAAAATACAATTTTTATGATTAATACATAGATTGGACAAATCTTGGGTGTCAAAACTAGTCCTGCTTTGTGTTAATGTCTCTTCACCAACTAGAATCCCTTGGCCAGAGCAGAAGATCTAAAACTCTAGGTTTCTAATTTTGTTAGGGCTCCTAACCGGACCTTACACTCTGCTTGTGTTTTAATAAGCAAGGCATTAGCAAGGAAAGAAGAGGAAAAAGGGAGCACACACAGCTCCTTCAACTCCTGTCAAGCTGTCCGAGTCTTCAGGCCACATGGCTGTGGGGTTTCAGTCTTGTTTCTTCATTTCCAAGGGTTTGAAGAATGGTTTCATGAGGCTAACATCATGACTGTTAAGGTTGGGGTGAGTGTCTTATGAAGAAAAGCGAGTGTGTGTGTGTGTGTGTGTGTGTGTGTGTGTGTGTGTGTGTGTGTGTGTGTCTGTGTGTCTGTGTGTCTGTGTGTGCGTGTTACTATATGTTGCTCATATCTATTCTACAAATGTTCAGCCAATTTTAGGTTATGTTTCTCATGAGGTAGATAGAACTCAATCACATTAAAATTTCAGAGCCCCCCACCAACTCCAATCCCCTAGAGACTGGAGAGATGGCTTCAGTGCTCGAGAAACACTTGTTGCTGCAGAGAACCTGGTTTTTCACTCCCAGCACCCAAATAGCTACACCAACCCACAGTAACTCCAATTCTGGGAATCTGGCACCCTCTTCTGACCTCTAGAGGCACTGCACGCACATGGCGCATAGACATTCAGGCAAAGCACACAAACATGTCAAATAAAATAAAATTTAAAGAGAGAGAGACATGGCATAATAGGAGATCTTTCTTTTTGGAACTCAAGCTCCGTAGGGACCAATAAAACTGGCTTAGAATATCTTTTAGAAAAGTTGTATTTAGAATCATGTTTGTGATTTTCCAAAATTTTTTGTTTGTTTGTTTGTTTTTCGAGACACGGTTTCTCTGTAGCTTTGGGGCCTGTCCTGGAACTAGCTCCTGTAGACCAGGCTGGCCTCGAACTCACAGAGATCCGCCTGCCTCTGCCTCCCGAGTGCTGGGATTAAAGGCGTGCGCCACCACCGCCCTGCAATTTTCCAAAATTTTAACCACCAATTAATTTATTGTCTTAGGGTTTCTATTGCTGTGAAGAGACACCACGACCATGGCAACCCTTATAAAGTAAAACATTTAATTGAGGTGGTGACTTCCAGTTCAGAGGTTCAATTCATTGTCATGGCGGAGAGCGTGGCAGCATGCAGGCAGATGCGGTGCTGCCTCCATCTTACTCAGAAGGCTGCAGGAAGTGGACTAGGGCACTGAGCGAAGCTTAAGAGACCTCAAAGCCCCCAATGTGACACACTTTCTTCAACTAGGCCACACCTCCCAATAGTGCCACTCCCTGTGAGATATAGGGGATAATTGCATTCAAATTACCACACCAACTGTCTTTGATTTCACCACTGATGAGAACCCAAACGATTGGAAGAGCTCCAGTGAGCTTTTAATAGTAATCAAAACTATGTGTTGTCCAGATTAATAAATAGAAACTAATCTTATAACCCTAATATCTTGTACCTACGTTTTAAGATCCTGACATCTGGTCACACCTGCACCACTTTTCGATCCTGTCATCCTCGCTCGTGTAACTGATGATCTTCGTTAGCACAGCCCCCAGGGCTCAGCTCGCCCAGTCCTGGCTTCTCTGGGAGCCATGCTCTTTCTCAAGTGAGGCAACATGGTGAACGGCCTCAGTTGCCCCCACCACTCGCTTCTCCATTCTTTTTCACCCACCTAACGTGTTTCACTCATAGGGTTACCTACTTTTCTTTCTTTTTTTTTAATAAATGCTTGTCTTTTATTTTTGAAGTTGATGATTTATAGCAAGCAGACCTTCATTCCAAAATTAAAAGAATCCACATAATTAAGAGTTATTAAAAGTGCCTTGGTCTTACACATTTAAAGGAATGTTTGTTTAAGTGTTTGAAATAATCTTAATTACTTTTTATTTAAACTAATTTTTTTTCATTTTTTGTACCAGCCCCAGTTCCCTCTCCTACCTTCTCCCCTCCACCCCCACTTTCCCCCATCCTACCCCCCATCCACTCCTCTGAAGGAGTAAGTCCTCCCTTGGGGAGTCAACAAAGTCTGTTATACCAAGCTGAGATAGGACCAAGCCCCTCCCCCTGTGTCAAGGCTGAACAAGGTTTCCCACCATAGGGAATGGGCTCCAAAGAGCCAGTTCATGCACCCAGGATAAGTTCTGTTCTCACTGCCAGGGCCCTCCCAACAGATCAAGCCACATAACTGTCACCCACGTTCAGAGGGCCTAGTTTGGCCCCTAGTATAGGTTCCCCAACTGTCAGACAAGAGTCCCTGAGTGTCGACTCGCTTGGGTCAGCTGTCTCCGTGGTTTTCCCCGTCATGGTCTTGCCCTTGCTCATATGATCCCTCCTCCCTCTCTTCAACTAAGCTCCAGGAGCTCAGCCCAGCGCTTAGCTGTGAATCTCTGCATCTGCTTCCCTCAGTTACTCGATGTCAGTTCTATGATGACTATTTGGGCAGTCACTAATCTGATAATAGGGGAAGGCCAGCTCAAGCACCCTCTCCATTATTGCTAGGAGTCTTATCTGGGGTCATCCTTTTAGATTCTTGGGTATTTCCCTAGCACCTGGTTTCTCCCTAACCCCATAATGTCTCACTCTATCAAGATATATCTTTCATTGTAACCTCTCTCCGTTCCTCCCCTACTGGGCCATCTCAAGCCCTCATGTTCCCATCCCCCACTCCCTCCCTTCTGCTCCTCTTCTCAGTTAATCCAGAAGAGCTCTCCTACTTCACCTTTACAGGCAGATCTTTGGAGATCCATTTTCTGATATATTCTTCAATTTCTTTCTTTAAAGACTTAAACCTCTTGTCATACGATCTTTCACATGTTTGGTTAGAGTCACCCAAGAATATTTTATGATATTTGTGGCTATTGTAAAGGGTGATATTTCTCTGATTTCTTTCTCAGCCCACTTATCATTTGTATAAAGAAGGGTTACCGATTTTTTTTTTGAGTTAATCTTGCATTCAGCCATATTACTTAAGGTGTTTATCAGCTGTAGGAGTTTCCTGGTAGAGTTTTTGGGGTAATCTATGTATACTATCCTATCTTCTGCAAATAAGAAAAGTTTGACTTCTTCTTTTCCAATATGTATTCCCCTGATCTCCTTTTGTTGTCTTATTACTCTAAGTTAGAACTTTGAGTACTGTATTGACAGAGTGGAAAGCCTTGTCTAATTTCTGATTTTAGTGGAATTGCTTTGACTTTCTCTCCATTTGGTTTGATGTTCACTGTTGACTTGATGTATATTGCCTTTATTATGTTTAGGTATGTTCCTTATATTCCTAATCTCTCCAAGACCTTTACCATGTAGGGTTGTTGGATTTTGTTGAAGGCTTTTTCAGCATCTAATGAGATGATCATGTCAGGTTTTTTCTTTCAGTTTATTTACATAGTGGATTAGATTTACTGATTTTCATATGCTGAACCATCCCTGTATCTCTGGGATGAAGCCAACCTAATCATAGTGGATGATTTTTCTGATGTGTTCTTGGATTCAGTTTGCCAGTATTTTTGCGTCAATGTTCACGAAGGAGATTGATCTGTAATTCTCTTTCTTAGTTGCATCTTTGTGTTGTTTGGGTGTCAAGGTAACTGTAGCCTCATAAAAAGAGTTTGGCAATGTTCCTCTGTTTCTATTGTATGGAACAATTTGAGGAGTATTTGGTATTAGATCTTTGAAAATCTGGTAGAATTCTGCACTGAAATCATCTGGCCCTGAACTTTTTTTGATTGGGAGACTTTTGATGAAAGCTTCTATTTCCTTAGAGATTATAGGTCTATTAAAATTGTTTATCTGGTCTTGACTTAATTTTGGTATGTAGTACCTATCCAGAAAATTGCCCGTTTCTTTTACATTTTCCAGTTTTGAGGAGTACAGGTTTTTGAAGTATGATCTAATGATTCTCTGGATTTCCTCAGTGTCTGTTGTTAAATCCCCCCTTTCACTTCTGATTTTATTAATTTGAATATTCTCTCTTGGCCTTTTGGTTAGTTTGGATAAGGGTTTGTATATCTTGTTGATTTTCTTGAAGAACCAACTCTTTGTCTCATTGATTCTTTGCATTGTTCTCTTTGTTTCTATTTTATTAAGTTCAGTCCTCAGTTTACTTATTTCCTGCCATCTACTCCACCTGGGTGAATTTGCTCCTTGTTGTTCTAGAGATTTCAGGTGTGCTGTTAAGTTGCTAGTGTGAACTTTCTCCACGTTTCTTATATAGGCAATTATTTCTATGAACTTTCTCTTAGCACTGCTTTTACAGTGTCCCATAAATTTGGGTATGTTGTGCTTTCATTTTCATTGAATTCCAGGAAGTCTTTAATTTATTTCTGTATTCCTTCCTTGATCCAGAGAAGACTCAGTTGAGCATTGTTCAATTTCTTTTTCCTTTCTTTTCTTTTTTTCGCGGGGGACCCTGCTTTTTTTGAGACAGGGTCCCTTTGTAGCTTTGGAGCCTGACCTGGAACTAGCTCTTGTAGACCAGACTGGCTTTGAACTCACAGAGATCCGCCTGCCTCTGCCTCTGCCTCCTGAGTGCTAGGATTAAAGGTGTGCACCACCACCGCCTGGCCCATTGTTCAATTTCCATGAGCTTTTAGGCTCTCTGCAATTCATGTTGTTGTTGAATTCTAACTTTAAGCCATTCCTTTTTTTTTTTTTTTTTTTTTGGTAACGGTTGAGGTTTACTTTGTTACTGACTATGTGGTCGATTTTAGAGAAGGTTCCATGAGGTGCTGAGAAGAAGGTATATTCTTTTGTGTTTGGGTGGAATGTTTTATAGATATCTTTTAAGTCCATTTGAGCCATAACATCTGTTAGCTCCCTTATTTCTCTGTTAAGTTTCTGCCTGGCTGACCTATCCATTTGTAACGCAATGCCTCCTCTACGCATCATGCGATACAGGATGATTCATGAGTCAAGCAAGGGCCTGGAGATTGAAACACACACAGACAGACAGAGACACGGGTAACGCCAAAAATGCCCCTTTTATTGTGTTCCAGGGCAGCTTGTATAGGGTCTTCTTGACTAATGTCCATGCCCTAACTCTCAGCTGCAAGCCCACCAGAAACTACTCCCCTGCCATCAGGAACTCCTGAGGGTCTTGTGCTCAGAGCAGCTGCAAGTATAGGACAACAAGATGTTTACTCCAGCAGGCAGGGGGTCACAGGAAATTCAAGGTCTGGGGGGTCCACAGTCCCCAACATCCAATGGTGAGAGTGAAGTGTTTAAGTCTCCCACTATTAGTGTGTGGTTTTTGATGTGTGATTTAAACTTAAGTAATGTTTCTTTTCAAATGTGAGGCATAGATGTTTGGAACTGAAATTTTATCTTGATGGATTTTTCCAGTGATGAATATGTAATGTCCTTCTTCATCCCTTTTGATTAATTTTAGTTAGATATTGGGATAGCTACACCAGCTTGTTTCTTATGTTCGTTTTATTGGAAAATCTTTTCCCAACCCTTTACTCTGAGGTAATGTTTGTCTTTGAGGTTGCGGTGTTTCTTGTATGCAGCAGGATGGGTCCTGTTTTTGCGCCCATTCTATTAGTGTGTGTCTTTTTAGAGATGAATTGAATCCATTGATATTAAGAGATATTAATGACCAGTGATTATTAATTCCTGTTATTTTTTATTTTGGTGGTGGTAGTGTTTGTGTATTTCTCTCCTTTGGGTTTGCTGTGTGAAGTTATCTATTGCCTATATTTTCGTGGGTGCAGCTAACTTCTTTGGGTTAGAGTTTTCCTTCTAATACTTCCTGTAGGGCTGGATTTGTAGGTTTAAATCTGGTTTTGTCATCGAATATCTTGTTTTCTCCATCTATGGTGATTGAAAACTTTGTTGGGTATAGTAGTCTGGGCTGGTATTTGTGGTCTCTTAGTGTCTACAGGACGTCTGTGCAGGACAAAGTTCTGGCTTTCAGAGTTTCCATTGAGAAGTCAGGTGTAATTTTGATAGGTCAGCCTTTATATGTTACTTGGGCTTTTTCCTTTGAAGTTTTAATATTCTTTATTCTGTATGTTTAGTGTTTTAATTATTATACGGCAAGAGAACTTTTTTTTTAGTCCAATCTATTTGGTGTTCTGTAAGCTTCTTGTACCTTTATAGGGATATCCTTCTTTAAGTTGGGAAAGTTTTCTTCTATGATTTGGTTAAGTATATTTTCTGTGCCTTTGAGCTGGAGTTCTTTTCCTTCTACTATCCCTATTATTCTTAGGTTTGGTCTTTTTATGGTAACTCAGATTTCCTGATTGTTTTGTGTTAAGAATTTGTTGGATTTAACATTTTCTTTGACTGATGAATCTATTTCCTCTATCGTATCTTCAACACCTGAGATTCTCTCTTCCATCTCTTGTATTCCATTGGTTATGCATGCATCTGTAGTTCCTGTTTGTTTATCCAGATTTTCCATTTCCAGAATTCCTTCTGTTTGTGTTTTCTTTATTGCCCCTATTCCAATTTCCTAATCTTGAAGTGTTTCTTTCACTTGCTTGTTCTTTTTCTTGGTTTTCTTGGCTTTTTAAAAAGGGATTTATTGATTTCTTCCAATTTTATGTTTCTCTTATCCTCCATTTCTTTAAGAGAATTTTTTATTTCCTCTTTTAAGACCTGTATCATCTTCATAAAGTTATTTTTAAGATCCTTTTCTTCTGCTTCTTCTGCGTTGGAATGTCCAGGTCTTGCTGTTGTAGAACCACTAGTTTCTGAGGCTGCCATATTGTTCTTATGTTGTTGAATGTGTTCTTAATTCTCCCCATATGTGTTTGGAACATCAGAGAGAATATGGCCAATCTCCATTTTTTTTTTCTGAAACCGACAGCGAAAGCTGACAAGTAAGGTTGCATTTTAGCTTCAGGTAAGCACATTCTAGAATTTGTTTTAAACAAAACAAAGTCTGCGACTTCAAGTAAGAATTCCCCCAGGAAGCCAGACATGGTAACATAACTTGGAATCCCAACTAACTGAGAGGTTTGAGAGTGGAAGAGTGTAAATTCAAGGCAAGCCTGGATCCACGGTTAAATCTTGTCACAGATTTGTAAATATTTGAAAACTGTATGTGAAGAGAGGAGCTACACTGCAGTGGCAGAGCCCTTGCCTAGCATGTAGGAAGCCCCAAGTTTAAATGGAGTACCACAAAACACAAAAAACTCAATGCCGAATGTGAGCTGTGTAGCCACTGGGTGCAGCGGCCCAACCAAGCCACCAAAGACCCATGTGGCCTTCTCTTCTCTGCCGTCTTTATTTCACTCACTCTCGGGCCCACCCCAGGAAGCAGGTCTAGATACAGCAACAGCCAAAGAAGGGCACAAGCCATCCGTACTATAGCCACTTTTCTAAAATATGAAAAGTTTCTCTCTTTGAAAACCGTGCATTGCCTTGAATCATGTGACCTGCACTGAGCAGACCTCTAACAGAGCATTCCTGCTGCATATTTATTGGAAGACAACTGCCCTTGAGCTCACAGCACAGGCCAGAAATAGACAATTTACACAGGTGATCCTTTCCTTGATAGGCCACAGCACAAAGACAAGAAAAATAATAATATTCAACCCAATAGATGCTCATGACATGAACGAGGTGAAAAGTTTGGTACGAAAACAATAAATAAACATTAAAACTGAACATAGTCCTTTCCTCAGAACTCCTCATTGTTAGTGAAGAACCAGAAGATGCCACAGGCTACCACGAAAGTGACTTAGCTGTCACGCTGGGGACAGACAGACACTGAGAGACTCACTTCAGCAGAAAGCCTTTCTCAGGCTGGGCACATTGTGACCCTCCTCCACATGGCCGCCCTCCATTTGCACCCACCACGTGGCTCAGACACCGTCTCCAGCCCCAGCTGTTTTCCTGGGGCAACCTGCACTCTTAGAATGTTCTCAACGGTTTCTGGAACCTCTCTACTATTTCTGGAAAATGACAAATGACCAGACTTGGGTTTGGTTTGTTTTTTTTTTTTTTTTTCTTAAAAAAAAAAAAAAAAACAAGTGACTCTTCTCTGGAAATAGAAGCTGTGGGTTTTGCTGCCAACAGCCAGATAGATAATTTACAAGCTTGTATTCTAAGAGAATCAGGGGGCAGTAAAAAGGGATGGAAGTCTTTGCTGGCTCAGCTTGTAGGACCCGCTTATCCAGGGCAGTTCTGGCTGCCCCTGTTCGGAGTCTGGGCCACAAGCTACATACTTTAGGATATTTAAAATGCTCTGTTTCTAAATCCACAATTGGATGAAAGGGTGGCTCTTGTGAATGCTTTAATGTCGTAATTCTTTCCCAACACTCTTAGGAAGATCAAACATGGATGGAAAACTTCAATGAAAATCACCTATTTCCATCTCTGCTAAATCAAAGCAGCTTTACTGTCGCCTTCTCTGCAGACACTAACCAGGAGGAGATAAACGGAGGCTGGGAACAGGGAGCTGAAGATGAAAGGCCACTGTGCGCTCTTCTGCCAGCCGTTCCGTAGGGCTCCTCTGGGTGCCTGACTCCACTCCCGCGGACAGCAGAAGATGCCTGTTGCCATGTTTGTATTCCTCTACCTCTGCAAACACCCAGGACAACTAAATCTTAAGCTATTCAGTATTTCTTTTAGCTTAAGTCATTGGTTTTTATTGTGATATAGAAATGTAATGAATAGCAAAAAAAAATACAAATAGAAAAGACCTTGAATATTCATAGTTCCGACAACTCAGAGAGTTAACTCATTGATGTATGTTTCCAGAACTTTCTGTGCATCAAAACGGGTCTACACATACACATATTGTTTTAATCAAAGGACCATAATACATTTTAATTTACTAAATATATTTTGGTAAACACCATTCTCCATATATAATAGTATATTACTTAGCTATATATTAATTTAACAAATTGTCATTATCTTCTTAGCTATAAATATATTATGTCCATTAAATTCTAATTAAAGCCACATTTTAAAGAATGTCTGTCTAGTTCTATTTGTTAATCTTTTAACTTTTTAAGAAAATGTATTTTAAAATATTATATTTTCCTATACTTCTAACATGTCTAACATGAAGAAGATAAAACAATAAGAGAGTTTGATGTCACTTGACATATTAAAAATAATATAAGCGTCACCTGGCATCATTGGAATGTAGCTATATTTAGTGATTGTCTAATTTTTATTTGTTGTTTGTTGGTTTTGGTTTGGATTTTTTGAGACAGAGCTTCTCTGTGTAGCCTTGGCTCTCCTGGAACTTGTTCTATAGATTAGGCTGGCCTCAAACTCAGAGACCAGCCTGCCTTTGCCTCCCAAGTGCTGACTTAAAGGCAAACAGTTCTTTACACAGGTTCTCTCTATGTGGCTCTGGCTGTCCAGAAACTTCCTATGTAGACTAAGTTAGGGTTAATGTTAGAGTTAGGGGTAGAGGTTAGGGTTAGGGTTAGAGTTAGAGGTTAAGGGTTAGGGTTAGGGTTAGGGATTAGAGGTTAGGGTTAGGGTTAGAGTTAGAGTTAGAGGTTAGGGGTTAGGGTTAGGGTTAGCAGTTAGAGGTTAGAGGTTAGGGTTAGGGTTAGAGTTAGAGGTTAGGGGTTAGGGTTAGGGTTAGCGGTTAGAGGTTAGAGGTAGGGTTAGGGTTAGAGTTAGAGGTTAAGGGTTAGGGTTAGGGATTAGAGGTTAGGGTTAGGATTAGAGTTAGAGTTAGAGGTTAGGGGTTAGGGTTAGATTGCTAGAGTTGGGGTTAGGGTTGAAATTTTAAAAGAGATTTGGGTTTTCAAAGAGATGGTATTTTAAATAGATTGACCTTTTGATGTGTTTGAATTTGTAAGAGTCTTTTAAAGTTATTTATGTATTGTGGTATCAATATTAATGTTCCATCTTGCGGATGAATGAGAAAGAAAAGGTTCTAATTAGAAAATGATGTGTTTGTGTGTCACGTTGACAAGGGGTCAGTTCAACTGGCTAGTTTTATGTCAACTTGACACAAGGCAGCATCATCTGAGATGGGAGAGCCTCACTGAGAAAATGCCTTCATCAGATCATGCTGTAGGCTAGTTTGTGGGGCATTTCCTCAACTAGTGATTGATATGGGAAGGGTGGTCCTGGGTGCAAAAAGAAAGCCAGCCATGAAGAGCAAGTCCACAAGCAGCACCCTCCACAGCCTCAGCAACAGCTCCTTCCTCCAGGTCCCTGCCCTCCTTGGGTTCTTGTCCTGACCTCCGTTGATGATGAACTGTGATGTGGAAGAATAAGCCACATGAATTCTTTCCTCTCCAAGTTGCTTTGATCATGGGTGTTTGTTTGCAGCAATAGTAACCCTGACTAAGACAGTGGTCAGTGTAAGATAAAAAAAAAGAATTCAATAAAGTCACGTGAAGAAAATTACAGACCAATAATAACATAGATGCAATTCTCTGATAAACATAGATGTAAATTCTCAGGAAAATGGTTGCAAAGCCAAATCAAGATCACTTACAAAAGGACATCCCTCAGGACCAAGTTCACTTCATTCTGGCAATGCAAAGATGGTTCAGCATAAGTAAATTAATAGATAGAATTCATCCCTAAATGGACTCAAAGACAGAAGCCACATGATCATCTTAAAAGCACCAAAAAGGCTTTTGCAAAATTCTAACTTCTCTTTATGAAAAAAAATGATAGATTAGTCAGGGAAGGAGCATGACTTGACACAATAAAGACTATATGCAGCAAGCTAACCTCTCACCATGATGCATAAGGAAAATCTCAAAGCATTTCCATTGAGATAAGGAACAGACAAGGCTGTCCACTCTGTCTGCTTCTATCCAATATAGTACTTGAAGTCTTAGCTACAACAAGACAAGACAAGGAAAGAAAAGAGATATAAATACGAAAAGATGAAGAAAAAGGATCTCTGTTTATAGATAATATGATTCCATACATAAGAAACTCCAAAGACTCTACCAAAATTTCTTAAATGACACAAAATTAACACACTAAAATCAATAGTCTTCCTATATACTAATGACAAGCATACTGAAAAACAAATCAAAAGAAAAATATTCCATTCACAGCAACTATAAAAACAAAATTAAAATTCCAGGGAGTAAACCTAACCAAAGAAACGAAAGACCTAGACAATTAAAACGTCAAGGCATTGAAGAAGGATACTGAGGAAGATTCTGGATGATGGACCTCCCACATGACCTTCTAACAGTCCTGTGGGCTAGGGACCAAGGTGTTACTAATAACACCAGAGTAGTTGAACGATATCCACATCTATACTACAGCAATAATGTATGATTCACACACATTCCAAGTATTTCAATACTTTGTAATTGGAGATTCTATAGGACAGACATGGCCTAGACAACATAAAAAGTAGCTAAGTCCTCATGAAGCAAATGACAAGGAAACTTGTTAGAGGAAAAGGGTTGATTTCAAACGCACCAGCTCAAGGCATGACAATTAGTTGTAGTTTAAGTCCCAGATGACTTTGTCTTCCTAGCTTACCCACCAACAAGGCTCAAATAACTCGGCCTCTATGACTGGGTGACTGGTATCTTCATATTCTAAGAGGACTCCACAGGCACTTTGTAGTTAGAACAATTCTCCGTTTCCAATTAACTAGGACTCAAATCTGACTAGTAACTCTTTTTAAAACCTGGGTATCAAGCTTGGTTCAAAGTTCCTTTCTGCTTCGTTCCCTCTGTCACCCCATAAAGACACAGTGTCCAAAGTGTGGGCACGGATGTGGTTTCCTTCTGACTCCCTTCGTTTCTCCCTTGCCACAGACATTTGCCGCTCTGGATTCAGAAAAGAATGGGACTAGAGATATGCGATAAAACCCCTCTCCATAATGGGGCAGCATCTGCATCAACAGTGTGCGTGTGAAGCTTCAGGCTGGGCCTCTCTATGTCTGAAACCTTCTCCATCTCCAGGAGCCCCTCCACAGAAGAACTTACCCTCTTCCTCACCACAAGCGTGTGCCAAAACATTCAGAACCACAGTCTTCCTCTTTCTTCCCTTCCCCCAGTGAAGGAGAAAAGCAGAAAAGTACATCATTTATTCAACAACAGAACAAGTTCCAAGAGTCTGCACCTAAGTAAATATTTGGAGGGAGAGGCCGACAACCTCCGCTTTCCCATGATGCCCTCGGTCTGCATGAGGGTGCTGTTGAGAATGAGTCACTCAGCTCCTTGGACAGAAAAGCAGTACTGTCTCCTCCAAGGGCAGGAAAGGGGAGCATCAGCCATAAATTTAGAGTGTTTACCCTCCCTCAAATTCTGGGAAAGCACGAAGAAACGGGGTGGTGACGGTGGCGGGTGATAAGTAATAGTGACGACTGTCACCATAGTAAGCCCTGATGTCTACTAGAGGCTTAGAGAACCTCAGAGCCATGTGTGCTTGCTCAGCTTGGGTTTTGGACTCAATTCTGAGACAACAACAAAATAAATCAAACTCCATATTCTCTTCCCCACCAGGTGGGTATTAAAGCACCCTTAACTGTAGGTCTTAAAGTCTCTATCCTCTCACAGCAAAAGAGATTTTTAGTCGTTTAAAGGTATGTTCCAGAAGAGTCTCCAAGTCAGAGTAAATAAAACCATCTGCTTTTTAATACTTCACATTTTATGGCTTCAAATGGGCTGTGTACAGCCAACCCCAGAGGAGGACGGCACTAACTCACATGGGCAGAGGCAGAGAGTGAGCCAGAGCATCCCACATATGGGCTGCGTGAGGCAGCCGGGGCTACAGATGAGCACAGCAATTCCCAGGAGAGGAGGGCCCAAGGCAGGTGACTTCTACCCGAGAACATGAGGATGTCTCATGAGCAGAGGACGTGAACATCTGATGGAATCAACTCTAACACAGCCCATAACAAGCATGGGCCTCGCAGTCAAAGCCCTGAGCTTGTGATTGACATTCAAGGGAAGCACCGAGGATGATTTTCCTTTGCAGTGGAAAGTTTGTTAGAAGAGTTATTAACACCATGGTCACATATACAGAAAGATAGACAACAAGGGTGATGGGAACCCCACTGAGAAGTCAGGCCCCAGCCCCATGGGAAGACAGGCAGCATGGTGAGACTACTCAAGTCCACAAGGTAGGCTAGGGATCTCTTCTTATAGGTCTCAAATAAAGGAAAGGCTTTCACAGCAGGAGCTTGGAGCCAGGCAAGGGAAGGAAGGTAATTTAGGGAAGGAGGACATATGGAGAGTCAAGGGCAGGAACACAGGTAGTGAAGGTGTATAAAACAAATGTGTGTGGTGTGGGCATATGATGCTCTAATATCCTAGGGAATGTGGCAACTGAGGTCTACAGACCTCCTTGAATTGAGAATGGACCAGCCAATCTCCTGGAAGCTGAGCACCTTGGATTCTATTTAGAGGGGTTAGAGCTTCACAGAGAGACTCTTAGTAGGGGTTGGCCATATCCTTGCATCCACAGTGCTTATAAAAAAAAGTAGCTTCTGCAGGTAAGCATGGACTAGGAATAATCTACACTGGACCCTAATAATTACATTCCCATAGAATTAATCTATGACTTGTCTTGAATGCTTTAGAAATGAGTGGGTGGAGAAGAGAAGATGCTAGTTCATTTTCTGTTACTATGATGAAATGTAAGTGCATAGTTTGAATGAAGAACGTCCCCCATGGACTGATGTATTTGAACACTTGACACCCAGTTGGTGACACTTTTGGGGGAACCTACGCAACCTTTGGGAATGTAACCATATGGAAGATATCCATCATGGGGAGTGGGCTTTAGGGGTGATGTTGTGTCCTGTCCGTTTAGATGAAGAAGTGAACAGCCAGCTTCCTGCCCCTGCAGCCATGCTATTCCTTCCCTGACATTACAGGTGCTAACCCTCTGGACCCTCTGGAAACACAAAGCCAAACGAACCCTTCTGTACACTGCTTTTGCCAGGAGGCTTTCTCACAGCAACAGAAAAGTCAAAAATACACTAAGATAACTAACGTATAAAGAAAATAAAAGTTATATCACTCCTCAAATCTAAGAAGTTTATACTTTCCATGGTACCAAGGAAGACTAAAATAAGAAAGTAGTGAAAATAATCAGCTCTTACAGCAGAGTGCATAAAGTGACCAAAAAACTGCTTATTGGGTCGGACTGGGTTGGCCTCACCCTTGACTTCACCAAACATTTTCTCTTCGTGGAAACCGAGAGCCATGATAATGCCTATTCACTAAGTTGTTGGAAGAATTTTTTAATACCTGCTGACTATTAAGTCAGGGTTCTCTGGAGTAGCAGAATTTACAAATGGCTCTCCAGAGAAAGAGAAAGAAAGGAGATTTATTAGAATGACTTCAGGGCCAAGGTCCACCCGATCCAACAAGGGCCAGCTGTGAATGGAAAGTCCAAGAATCTAGTAGCTGCTCCGTCCACGAGGCTGGCTGTCTCAGCTGGGCTTTAGTATATGCTGGAATCCTGAAGAATTAGACGCTGATGCCAGTGAGGGAATGGACTCGTCAGTGAGAGTGAGGGCAAGCAGGCCGAGAGCAGAACCTTCCTTCCTCCGTGTCCTTACATAGACTTCCAGCAGAAGGTGTGGCCCAGATTGGATCTTATTTAAAGGTGTGCCTTCCCACCTCGAAGATTCAGACTAGAGTGAATCCTCCTTCTTCAAATTAAGCAGAAATCTCTCACATGTGTGCCCTCCACTCTTGACTATTAGTTCCAGATGTATGGTCAAGTTGACAACCACAGTAGCTCTCATGCGTCCCCGTACCTGTGCCTGCATTCCTATCAGCGTCTATGGTTGCTGTCTGTGTCTATGCACCTATACTTATCTACTGTTCCTCCCTGTGTCTTCGTTCCTGTGTCTATGTTCTTATCTATGTCTGTTGTTCCTGTCTGTGTCTATACTTCTATATTTAACTGTTGTTCCAACCTGTGTCCATGTTCTTATCTATGTCTATGGTTCCTATCTGTGTCTCTGTCTCTTTCTGCATCTATGTTCATATCTGCGTCTATGTTTTTATCCATGTCTGTAGTGCCTATCCCTATTATCCTGTATATATCGATTGCTCCTGTATTTGTCTATGCTTGTGTTTCTATCTATAGATTCTGTCTGTATCTATGTTGCTATCTCTGCTTATGCTTCTATCTGTATCTATAGTTTCTGTCTGTGTTCATGTTTCTATCTGTGTGTACATTCTTGTCTGTGTCTCTGCTACTATCTGTGTGTATGTTCCTTTCTAAGTCTATGGTCCCATCTGGATCTATGGTTCCATTCTATGTCTATGTTCCCATCCATATCTATGGTTCCTTCTGGGTCTTCCCATCTGGATCTATGGCTTCTGTCTGTGTCTCTGATTCCTATCTGTGTCCGTGTTTCTATTCATACCTATGTTCCTATCCATGCAGATAGGAATATAGACACAGACAGGAGCAACTGATGTGACTAAGAAAGCAGACCCAGAGAGGCCCAATTGACATGATAGAAACATTGACACAAACAGGGACGATAGTCACAAATAAGAACACAGATTGAACTTAGATACAGAGTAAAACATCGACAGATATGGGACACTTGGGCACAGGCAAAAACACAGAGATTGGAACAATGATCATACATAGGAACATAGATGCAGATAGGAACCATAGATACAGATAAGAACATAGACACAGAAAGGAACAATAAACAAAGATAGGAACATTGAATTCTGCCTATGATGAGATGTTAACATTTTGAATTTTGACATAAGAATACAAGGAGTAAAAATCAATGACTTTATTCATAATCTAATCTTAGACCATGACCTGTCACTTTGAGACATATCCATTTCAAGAGAGCAGGTGTGACATCAAGGAAAAAATCTAGTCACACCTACCCACAGCTACACTCTATGTCTTCTTGCAGGTCCAACAGCAGATGCTAACAAGAGTCCCTGACTCCACCTCAACCATTATAGGCAAGCATCATCCCATTGTCCAGCCCAAGATGGCCATTAGTTACAGCCTTACTTCTTATCTAATGCCTCCAAACAGTAGTGTCCCCAACAACAGTCCTTCTAATAAAAGCCAAATCTCACCTTGCAGCATCCTTCCCTCCAGAGACCTATAAATATTCCCTTGTTTCTCTGTAACTGGATACCCATCTCTCCCTTCAAGAACCCCTCACACTTTCTGTGAGCTGCCTCTGTTACTGAAACTTTTCTTTCTCCCCAAAAGATTATTCTCATCCTTCAGGGTCCCATCATCGCTACCTGCAGTAAAGATGCTATAACTCTCTCTTCTAAAGGGTGGTTCAGGCCAGTGCCTTTCAGACCCTTAGACATCTTACGTTATTTAAATAACACCAATAATGACGATTTTACATTTCATTGTTAAATCTTTCCCGAAACTCTAGACTTAATCAAATTGTATGCAGAACACAAGGAAACTAGAAGCTGAAAGACAGACCTAAATGTCGTTCCTTGTGGGGAAAAATTAAAGAAAGCTCATCATGGCGTAAGTGACAGCCAAGACCAAGAAGAAAAAATGCTGAAAGTTTTGCCTCTGCAGCAGATTCCTCCACTGACTAATCCTTGCTAATTAAGGCTTTCTCAAAAGCATGGCTCTGCACAGAGTTAGAACTCACTTGAGAGTTTATGGACCTTACACTTTTCTACCAATCTCAATGCCATGCATACTAATTGTCTAAACCCGATGTCTGGATATGTTGTTTTTATATTCTGTATCATTGCCTGAAATTTCTTTGCCTAATTCTGTTCTATATAAACCTAATCCTAATTCCTTTCTATCAGGAGAGCTCAAAAAAAACATTTAATTGATGAATTGATAAAAATTGCTAGGATTCAGCATCTAGTTCAAAATTAGACATTAAAATGTATGAGAAAAATATTGAAAAGATGCAAAAGATGGTCATACATATGCAAATCTGTGGAAATTAAAGAAACAGAATCAATTTCACTGGTCAATGAGAAGGCGATGAGAAATTTAATAACTGGCTTCAGGTTAGGGGGAAAACTACAATGCAACACTATTTTAACCCCTGCTATTTCACAAGAGGTTCTGGTGGGAGAAAGGGAATATTTCCTTATACTGAGAAATGATTGAACCTCAGTACTTACTGGCAATCCAAAATCAGCAAATGGACTTGTTTTCCTGAACAATTTTTCCAAGCATTGATCACATCTTTCAACAGCAGCATCCTACTCCCTCTTTCTGGAGATATCCAAGAGAGAGAGCCAAATGAAAACCATTAACGTGGAGTGGGGGAAGTGACAGTCGTGAGAGCTCCTGGGAATGGGAAGAATATCTGATCCCACAGGAACAGAGGGGAGAGACAGATGTACCAGTGACGCTGGGTTCCATGTCTCCAGCCCAGTGAATGCTGCTGCTACCTCTGGAGATATTCTACACAAGAAAAATCAAAGGCGGAAGAGAAAAAGAAACATAGTGGGAATTGGGGTAGCATGTGTTCCTCTCATGTATTCCCAAGCAATACTGTTGGCACAAGCAATAGAAATCATCGGCAAGCAAATAGACATCGCCCTGGTACAAGGCTAAGGAAAGGGGCCCAAATTCTTCTTGTGGCCAAAGCCATAAGTATGGCTGAATTTGACCACAAAGAAAAAGTAAAGAAGACGCTCCCCCATTCAAGTCCATGGGCCCACTCAAGTACCATGAATAATAGGAGAGGTTTCCTTTCATCACCTAAAAATTATACAAGACTGTGTCTCCCCCCTCCCTCTTTTGAGACATGGTCTCACTATATAGCTCTCTGGCTGTCCTAGAACTCACCATGCAGACCTCAAATTCACAGAGATCTACCTGCCTCTGTCTCCTGAGTGCTGGGATTACAGGTGTGTACCACACCAGCTCTTAACTTTCTACTGCTGTGCAGAGACACCATGACTAACGCAACTTATAAAGCACTTTGTGTGGACCTCACAGTTTCAGAAAGTACATCCATGGCCATCATGGCGGAGAGCATAGCAGCAGACAGCAGGGAGGGCTGGTGTAAGAGCAGTAGCTGAAACCTTACATCTGGTCCACAAGGGCAAGGCAGAGAGAGGGCTAACTGGGAATGATACAAGCCTTTGAAACCTCAAGGCCCACCCCCAGGGACGCATCTCCTCTGACAAGCCACACCTCTTAATCCTTCCCAAACAGTTCCACCAACTGGTACCATGTATCATCAAATATGCAAGCATATGTAAGTATGAGAGGCACACTTACAATATGCAGCGGCCCAGAGTGGACATTCTCATTGCAGGTGGGAGGAATACAAAGACAGCAATTAAAGATTGGACCAAAGCAAGACTGAACCCTAACAGGAAAAACACAAAAACCAGGAAAAACACAAAACCGCGGCTCTGTGTTTGACCTTTTGGGATCCTGATGGCATGATCTGTGCTCTATCAGACTTAGAAAGCCCCACTTGTTTTTCAGCTCTGTTTACCTATGTAAACTCTCTTGGGCTGATTCCACTTTAAACTCAACCATGTTCTTTTCTCACCAGATTTCACATTGCCATGTCTTTTTGCTCCGTTCTCTCACCATAAATCTGGAAAAGGTCTGTGAGCATTAACCACACCACAGCTCGAATGTTTGCTGTCTGTCCATTTCCTCCACCAAACAACTTAGTCTTTTACTTTAAATTCAGACTCACTCACACCTTTGAGGCAGAGGCGGACTCTGCCAGATTATCAGGTCCCTGTAGGGTCTGTGTTCCCTTTCGAAATCTCCTAAGGCAGGCCTTCACTATCCACATTTCTCTTGGCGTTCTGGTCTTCCAAACTTCCAGAACAGTCCCTTAATCTCTGCTTACGGCATTCTAAAGCTTCTTCCATCCACAGCTCCAAAGTCTCCCATGTAACCGCCAGTAAACTAATCTGAAAGCCTAGTAACCACACAGTCAAGATTATGCCAATAACCCACTTCTCAATAGCAGTTTTCTGTATTGGTTAATTTTCTTGTTGCTGAGATTAAATATCTGTCGAGAAGCAGATTAAGGAAGGAAAGGATTCTTCTGGTTTACGGTGTGAGGCTACAGCCCATGGTGGCAGGGAAGGCATGGTGGCAACGGCAGCCCCTGATTGTGGCAGCAAGAACATGGAGCTACTGTCTCAGTGTCTAGCCCAATCAGGAAGCAGAGACAACACTCGGCCAGTACTCTCTGGGTCCTCAAAACTTTGCCATTCAAAAAGATTCCGAGCCAGAGATTTTGAAGTGAAGAGAGCTGGGAAACATGCTCTGAAGATTTTGAAGTCCCTGGCGTGGAAGCAGGAGCAAATCAGAAGCCAGGGAAGTTCCAGCAAGAAAGAAGGAGAAATCCCTCAAGTACGAGGAAGGGCATTTTCCCATGCAAGCTACTGCTAAGACACCTCACAGCAACGTCCTCTCTGACCACCTAGCTCATCCATCCATGCTCATGTATTTCCACGCTGACACGAACCTCCGTGTGGGCAGGAGCAAAAGGAATCATTAGTTGAGGTGTTAATTGAAGGATCCATTGAGTTTCATTGAAGACTCTCTGAAATTTTAGAATTTCGTCTTTAAATGCTTTTGATTGAGTGACTAAGTAAACACATGAGAAAAAAATCCCAGTTTTATTTCTTTATATTCCAAGTAATAGTAGAGTCGTGGAGTTGTAGAACATGGGAGGGAAAAGGGGAAATCAGAATTAAGCAATAAAGTCACCAAACAAGTTAAGTCACCAACCATTATACTCAGTCTTAGATCTGTTGCTGGCAATTACTTTTAGCAAACATTATCCTTTAACTATGGACTCTGTATAGGAAAAGATGTGGCTCTGCTAACAACTCCTAAAAACCAGAGCACGCAAAGGAGCATGTCTTCACAACAAGGCAAACGCTGAGAAGACACCTACCTGGGGCGCTTAATGAGAAGCTGTAAGAGTCCATTAAGGAAACGGAAATGTGTTTTTGCTAGCCGCTTCAAGCAAAAACAACAAAGCTCAGTTCAAGTTGTCCCCAATTAAATATCTTATTTCTTGGAGCCACAGAATAATTCATCACCGCAAGCAGGCATTTCCTTATTATTACTGAAGCCATATTTAATATTTGTCTTAAATGAATTGTAAAGCTAAAAGAAATGCCATTTGAGGTCAAACATTTCACACTTCTCCTTGGCAGAGCCCATGACAACATTTCAGTTTGACTTTCAAACCATTGCAGTTGGACAGGGAAAGCGGCTCAATGCTGAGTGCCTGCCTCCCATGCACAAGGCCCCACTTCCCAGTGACCAACTCTGCCAAAGAAAAGCATCAAACCCTGTTTTCTGAGATGCAGATGGGAGTAGCAAATGAACCTGATGATAGGAAACGGGTGTGGGTCAAAACAGCCTTTGTAACGGAATAGCTTAGAAAATGAAGCTGCTTGTTTGTCTGTCTGTCTCTGACTCTACCTCTGTCTCTCTAGCTCTGTCTCTGTCTTCTGCGTCTCTGTCTCGCTGGCTGTGTGTACACGCATGCGCACATGTGTGCATGCTCCCGTGTGTGTGTGTGTGTGTGTGTGTGTGTGTGTGTGTGTGTGTGTGTGTGTGTGTGTGTGTGTGTGTGTGTGTGTTGTGAGAAGGAAACCCGGATCGTTGAGCATGGGAGGCACTATGCAATATCCCCCATTGAATAGATTCATCGTTTGAAGATTCACCTAAAATGAACACTTCGGGACAGCGGTGTTCCCAGAGCAGCTGTTACAGCCTCATCCCGTCCTGGACTCGTAAGAGGGAAGGGATGCTGGCTCCTGTGTGCTGCTTTGTGCCGGCGCAGACACAGAGAAGGGTGGGTCCTACAGGCTTAGGTAGGAAACAAAGCTTGGTACTTCTTCAAAAATTAGGAGGGCATTTCCATTTTTAATAATATGTTTAATATACTATAAAATAGTATATAAGATTAATGTATATAGCTACTCTGTGTGTATCTTTATGGTAATACCATAATCTTTCTTGTCTGGTAATGCTGTGATAGGAAAGGAAATAGTACAAATTTAAATTGTTAGCATGAATTTTGGCATTAATCTTTATATGATACAATTCCAGTTTTAAATTTAAATATAAGAACATTTTATTTGTGTGCAAAAATCACTGAAATTACAAAATTCATTATTTCATGGTTCACACATGAATATTTATTTTGCTCTCAGAAAAACAAAGGAAACAGCACAAAAGGAATGCCCCCACCAGTTTCCACTTTTGCTTCTTTACTATAGCACATTCTTGGGACACCCTTGACCTTTGGCTCACTGGTAAATCAGGAAAAACTTAAACAACAAGAAACTGAAAAGCTGCCCCATTTTGTACATGTGTGTATTCACGTATAGGTAATGCTTGTGTGTGTGCATACATTTGAAGGTCAAAGGTTGAGTCTCAAGTGTCTTCTTCAATCACTCACTCTCCATCTTCTTTTTTTTTAAATGTCTATGTGTGAGGATTCACCTACACATGTGTATGTATATATTCGCCTACACATGTATATGTATATATTCGCCTACACATGTGTATGCATATATTCGCCTACACATGTGTATGCATATACTCGCCTACACATGTGTATGCATATATTCACCTACACATGTGTATGTATATATTCGCCTACCCATGTGTATGTATATATTTGCATACACATGCATACCTGCCACCCACAGAGGCCAGCAGAAGGTGTCTGCTCTCCTGGCACTGGAATTACAGACAGTTGTGAGTCACCATGCAGATGCTGGGAACCAAACCCAAGTCCTCTGCAAGAGCAGCAAGTGCTCTTGACTGCCGAGCCATCTCTCCAGCTCTCAGCCCCCCCCATTGTTTTTTGAGACATGGTCTCTCACTGAACTTGGCTGGACCTTCTGACCTACTATCTCCAGAGGTCACCGAGTCTCCCTCTCCAAGCTCTGGGATTCCAAATGTGTCATCCTGAGCTATATCCCCACTCTCCGCTTTCTCTTGGGTCACGATTTTCAAATTGTGAGCTAGTATTGTTAGCAAGAACAACTAGGAACGTGCCGGTGGGCCATCATCATTGTTGTTTCTTAGAACACCACAGCCCACTTTTGAAACATTTCTGGTTTAAGCGAGAGCAAATCCCTCAGGTCTATGAACTCCCCACTTCATCATAAACAGGATATCACTTTCGTGTTCCCATTGGGTTTTGATTATCAGTTGCCATGTATAGTCAGTGTCTGCCGCAACTCCGTGGCCCTGAGCCTTTCCGAAGGTTCTATGCAAAGGGAGTGGCAGGGGATGATACACATTTCATGTATCTCCTCTGCTTACACACTTGCTCCATTTCCTCATCGGATTCACAGAATAAAAAGTCAAGGCTTAACTTATCCTATGGGTACACAGACAAAGAAAATTTGTTATATGTATATAATGGAATTATTCAGCTTTTTAAAATGAATGAAATTCTGCCATTTGCAGCAGTCTGAACAGACCTAGAGGCTACCTTAAGTAAAATAAGTCAAACTCAGAAAGACAAATTCCCTACAATGTCACATGTAGAGTGGCATTTGTCTATTTTAATAGGTAAACTCAGAAAACCAGAAAGAAAGTGGTTGATAATGGTGAGAGACAGGAAAGAGAATAGAGAGGTGCTGGTCAAACTTTCAGTTACACAAGGTAAATGAGCTTTGGAGATTGAGGATACAGCATGGCGAGTATGGGCTAAATTTAAATATAAGAACATTTTATTTGTGTGCAAAAATCACTGAAATTACAAAATTCATTATTTCATGGTTCACTTAAGCGGGTAGACCTCAAACATTACTACGTGCGCTTCAATGTCTGCACATAGAAGACACAGAAAGGAGGAACCAAACCACTTTTATTTCCTTGTATCACTGATGCAAACCCAGCGACCACTTACAACCACTTTCAAGATATCTTTTTTCTGGAGATGAGATAAACATATCTACTCTAATCTTCTTCCACCAGCGGGTGTTCATCTCTGCAATGAAGACTTCCAAGGCAACACAAGGAAATCTTTCATGCTTTTCTGATGATCGGGGAGATGGCTATTTCTTAGCAGGATGACTCTGCATGCTCCGAGAGGGAGTAGGGTCTAGGGGACAAAAAATGTTGTCATTATTATTCTCTCCACACAAACAAGGAAGATCTCAGGCCCTTCTAAGCCAGTGGTTCTCAAGCTTGTCTGAGTATGGTGAGCAACCAGGAGAGATTCCTAAGCCACACCCAGACTCTCTGCTTCTCTAAAAGCCACTGTCCTAGCTGTCAGATGGATCCAGAAAGGGCACAAATGCTGTGATTTAGAAAACGAATAAAATCTTCCATTGTTGTTAAAGAGAATAAATATGTTCATACCTCTAGCTCTAAAATTTATTTTCAAACCCAAGTGTCCTGAAGTGAACTTTACTATGCAATGGTGAGGTAAGTACCTATTCTTGCTTTGTTTTGTTCTTAGGACTTTAATATTTATTTTACTTATCTTGTGCCATTGTGTCTGTGTGGAATTCAGAGGACAGCTCAGGAACTGGTTCCGTCCTTCTACCTCATGAGTTCTGGGGCTCAGACTCTGAGGTTGGCAGGCTTGTTCAGCAAGCACTTTTACATGCCGCACCATCTCTCTGGCCCCAGTATCCATTCTTAAACATCCAATGTATGCCTAGCATCAGCACACTGGATCTCTTTTTTGTCTTCATATTTAGAAGTTTGGGCATGACTATTTATTTTTAGCTTGGCAATTTTGGAAAGAATGTGAGTTTTTCCAGTTCAATGTAACATACAATTAAAGAAATTGTATTGCATTTAAAGAAAAACTCATGTAAAATTTACATGCAAAAAGCCAGATATGGTGGCTATCACCCCCACACTCGGAAGCTGAGATGGGAGGGTCACAAGTTCAAGACCTAGGATAGACAATAAGATTCTGTCGCCAAAGAAAATTATTTTCACACATATTTATAGATTTTTCTAGAACTTTAAAAATAAGCAGTATATATGAAATTAATTTTTCTAAGCACATTCATGAAGCTGTGGTTTCCACCAATTATGTGTAATTTTTGTTGAGCTGAAACCACATGTTAAAAGGTACAATTTGAAGTATCTCTTGACATTTTCTATGGTAGTATAATAAATAGCATTTGAACCAAAACCCAACACACCTGAGAGCACTAAATATTTACTACACAGAAAGGAAATGATATTATGATTGCAATAAATGTACCACATATTAGTTTCCTAAATTGTATGCTATACATTGACATCCAAAGGAATTATTTTTACTTAGTAATTAAGGATTTGAAACTGCAAGTTACTATGTATCTATGTTGAAGCTTAGTTTTCACTGATTTCACACTTCATATATTTTTATATTTACAGAAGCAGTGTTTTTTTTTGTTTTGTTTTGTTTTGTTTTTTTGAAGTGACAGCATATGCCTGTTTCACAGACTCCACTATTTGTCTCTCTGGAGTTTACTCCTTCAGTTGCACCGGTTAAATAAGATAAAAAGGATTTTTTGTTGCGGCATTATCTTTGGATGAGGTTACTTTTTAGGATTTAATATTTCACGTCATAGCTAAGCACGGTCTTAGTAACGTCCCTACCCAGAAGTCCATTTTGGTGATGTTTTCTCTTCCTCTCAAGAGTCTGGAAAGTACCACTGTGCTCTGTGGACTTGCAAACCATTTGGCCAAAATTAACGAAATGAATAAATTGTTGGAGATAATGAATAGTTGCTAACACAAAGGAAAGCGATTTGTGTGCGGCCATGGTAGACGTGAAAATCAGTAGGGATGGCTGTTGGCTGAGTAGACTGGAATGGAGCACCTACGTTCATCATTGTATATTCCACCTGTTCTTCCCAGTCCTGTGATACAGCACCATCTTCCCCAGGTCTTCTCCTCTAGGTCTGTCACAGCTACTCACTACCAGAGGATGTCTGAGATCTCTCATCATCTGGTCCAAGACAACCTCAAACGCAAGAAGTTCGGTGTAGTAAGGAGGAGAGTGGGTTGCATTCCTGGCGCCCAGCTAACTTAACCCCCGAAATAATTACACAGAAACTGTATTCATTTAAAACACTGCCTGGCCTATTAGTTCTAGCCTCTTATTGGCTAACTCTCACATCTTGATTCAACCCATTTTTAATAATCTGTATGTCATCATGAGGTCATGGCTTACTGGGAAAGATTCAGCATGTCTGACTTGGCAGCTTCATGCTGGCGGCTCTCTCTGTCTTCTTCCCAGCATTCTGTTCTCTTTTTCCCACCTATCTAAGTCCTGCCCTATCAAAAGGCCAAGGCAGTCTCTTTATTTAACCAATGAAAGCAACACAAATGCAGAAGGACCTCCTACACCAGTTCAGCACACTGAATCAGCTTAGCTAGTCACTGTCTGGAGCCCAGCTCGTCTCCCAGCTATCCTTTTCATTTCATCAATGCCTTCATTAGCTCCCTGTTTTTCTCTTGGTGTTTCGAGTTTGACTTCCCCTGAACACATGGTGTGTATGACACACATGGAATGTAGCTGCAACCATCACAGTGGTTACCGTGCAAACACTAAGAAAGCATTATATAACCTCACAATTATGCTCAAGATTTTCTACATGAAGACAGATCGATTCTGTCACATCACATGCCTTCTGGTAGGGAAGACTCTTAAGACTCTACTAATAAAATGGCTTGTTGGCGTAATCCCATATCTTGCCTGGCTCTGGTAGGACTGAGGTCACTGTGCACCCAGCATCTACCCTCCACCGCACCTGGTTCCAACACCTACATGCACCTTGCACATGTATAAATGTTGCGGTAAGATATTTGAACGCTGTGAGTATGTGACTAACTCGTGTGTTTCAGGTAGGCCGAGAGTGGAGAAAACCGCCCTTTGTATTGTAGACAGGGAAGAGCCACCTGAGGATGTGATGGAAACAAGCGACCCAGAGTCTGTCTTCATTAGCTTTTTCACAGGCAGATGGAGTTGTGCGCAGTGGTCTGCTAACCTCTGAAAGGCACAGTAGATGAGAAATTCCTATGGCTGCTGCCTGGTACCCAAACACAAGTAATAGAAAGTTTTCTAAGTGAGAAGGAAATGGCGTGTCTTTGTCCTCACAGCCAGGGCTTCTTACTCCAACAAGCCACATAATTAGCAGAGTGTAAAGATTCTTAACTCACAGAGGAAATGTAATATAACAGAATCATCTGTCTTCATGTAGAAAACCCAGGAGCTTAATTGCATCATTATATAATACCTTCTTAGCATCTGCATGGTGACTTTTGGGATGGTTGTAGATACAGGCCATGTGTGATATAAACACCATCTCACAATGCAAGACAGTAGCCTCATTCGACTTGGCTGATGATCCATGCATTGATGTCTAGGTTTTCCTCTGACAGTTTCTTTTCCTGCCTCTCTACTCCTTTCCCCTACCCCGCTTTTCTCTCACCCAATCCCACTGTTACTTTGTCTTGTTCATTTTTATGGTTGTTTTTACTCTGTTTTATTAGTTTTTAGTAGAGGGTCTTAGTATCTACCCAAGACTGACCTGTAACTACTATATATTCTAGGCTGGCCTCAAAATCAGAATCCTCTTGCCTCAACAAGAGTTAGGTTTGCGCATGGGAGTCAACACACCCAACTCTACTAACTCTTAAGATCACCCAAGTCTTTTTCACGCTTAATATGGCTTTTTTAAAATACTCACTGGCCTAGAAAACTTCAGGACAATGGTTAAAACAAAATTTGCCCTCCAAATTTTTGGACAATTGTTGACTAATGATTGTGTCCCATATTATTTTATAATAATCAAAAGTAATCAAGTTCATAATGTAATCTCAGACCAGTAAAACCCATTAGCAGTCATGAGACCCTAGACACAATTCTTAGTTTAGATGAAAAATGTAGCCTTGTCAGGGACTGGTGTCACTGCTTCTTGAGAGTCCCTAGAAGATGTTTCTTTGCTCTGCAGAGCACAGAGCTGAAAAGAGAAAAAGCATTAGCAGCCATTTAGTAAAGCTCACAGAAAGTCTTTCTAAGCTAGGCAAAACCAGGAAGAGAAGAGAAGAGGTGAGAAAGGCTGGGGTGAAGGATCATAAACAGGGTGAGGCAGAAGACCTGTAGACCTCAGTGGGATTGGATTCCTGCCATCGGCACTTCCGTGAGCCTGAGGGGAGGAAGGGCTGTGAGCTGGAGTTCCTGGAAAAGCACTTGTCACTCAGCCTGACTCCATGAGTGCCATCTCTTGACCTACTTAAGGTCAGAAGAAGGATCCAGCGCTCTCATGCTGTCTTCTTATCTCCACACACATACAGCGGCACAAGCACTCCAACACACTCCCACACACGTAACACGCTCATAAATGTAATGAAGTGTAATTTTTTTAAAAAAGATGCCTCAAGGGTGAATGATTAAAACTCTGGTTATAAAGAGTTAGAGCACTACAGATCCCAAGCCAATTTATCTTGGCTCATTTTTGTCCCCCCTGAATAGCTATGATTGTCTGTCTGACCTCGCATATCCTTTCAACAATCAGGTCCCGGCTCTGGAATGCATCAATGGGCACGTGACTTCCCCCAACACAGAAGCTGAGCATGCCATCCTCTCGCACCTGCCACACAATTCTCCATAACACTCCTACCAACATCTTGAGAAAATACTCCATTGCTGACTGTCTTCTGTCACTGAGTACAGATGTGCATATCACTGCCTCCACACTGGACCATGGGACAGGGACAACCTGAATCCACATTCCCAGGCCATCGTCATGCATATTTAGCTCAGAACAATTCCTCTCTCTTTCTCTTTGTAGTGAGAATTATGTTTAACAGTGGGAGGTGAAGAATCATAAGATTCCTTCATCCCAAACTGGGAAGACATTAAGTTAGTTACTCATTTAAAAATTCCTTCATATCTGGGAAGAGCTGGCAGAGAGAAATGAATATGGTAAAAAAAATATATGAAATTCTTAGGGAACTAATTACATGTTTTTAAAGGATATAATACAGAGGCATATTCCACTATTTATAAGAACATATCATATATTAAAGATAATTCAAATTTTGTGGATTTATCCATTAGTATGTGATATTTTATCATCAAAGTACCCATTAAAATGAGAGGCTACACAAGAGGCTTGAATATTTCTGTAATCACAAAGAAAAGGGTTAGTTTGTAAAGATTATATCAAAGAAACTGTGAAAAATCATTTGACATAGTGTTTGATGGACTTTTCAAATAAGCAGAAAAGCACCACAAACCTTTTGAGGACTCAGATGAGAAGCGGCCTCTCATTAAACAGTTGCCTCTGGGATTTAAGCCTCTGGCATTACTTGTCACTTCCCCCACGCACAACTGTGGCAGAGTCCTGTCTGCTGGAGTCTGTAGGGTTCCCAATGTGAGGAATAAGCTCTGAGCGGGGGCTGGTCGTCCGTGTGTCACAGCCTAGCAGATGCTAACTGATGGTGAAGCTGATTGCTAGATTTACATGTCATTGTTTACAGGGTGCATTATATAATAACCCACATAAAACATGTGTGCAGGAGGTATTAGCTTCAAGACTGGTAACAGCCAGGAAGACTGGCTCTCAGACTAGTGAGCTTGTTAAGCATGATAAGGCATTTATTGACATTGTTACCAATGATAACTTGGCAAGCAGATGATGTCAATCAATTTATAATCCTAGGACTAGAGATCACACAAACTTAATGACAAATGTTCATTTCCATGAGTCACACACTTTTACAAAAAAAAATTTATCTTTTTAGCAATTAGCCAACTTGACAAAAGGGTGAGAAGAGAGGAGTCGGTGAGTAAAGTCATTTGCCCCAAAAGTCTGACCCCTAAGTTGGATCCTTGAAAGAGAAAACAAACTGAGCTACTCTTTGCCTCCACATCTACACCAAGACATGTGCCTGCACATCCATACCCAGACAACAATAACAAGAATAGAAATCTTGAAAGAAGAAATAACTGAGTCTAGAAACTCAGAACTCAGTGACTTAAAACAACTATACTTGCAGCAACTTCTTATCCTCAACAAGTAACAGATAAAACTGAAAACTCCTCTTAGCAGCAAAGGGCAGCTCTAAACAGCCTTTTGATCAGAACTGGTGTAAGATGGGTCGTTATGCACATTGTTGAAATCTCTGGAGCACCCACGAAATTTAGAGAGTCAGACTACCTACTAGTGCAGCCGTGCACAGCTTTCTAACTAAACCAATGATTCTTGAGAAAAGACTGTCTAACCACAGCCTAACAGAGGCATGGTGCCTACAGTAAAGTCATTAAATAAGACAGAAAGGAAGGCACAGCACAGCAAATCAGAGAGCCTTGTCCACAGAACCACCCTGAGGAGGGACTATTCAATTGTGAAACTGAGCGGAGACAGAAAAAAATAGGAACCCAGTAATGGCTCTGGGCTGCTACAGAAGTTATCAATCTAGCTAGCAAACTATAAGATGGGTCAATTTGTTTACACAATGGCTTGAATCCCAATACGTCTCGAAAGAGGGCCCTTCTTCCTACATCCACTTCAGATATAGATTTTTTTTCATAAGTCAAAGGAAGCGTCTTCCTCCATGAGAGGACTGGCAGGTCCTCCTCCTCCATGAGGTGACTTCCAAGGAACAGGTAGGAGCCCTTGAACTCCTGGTTCTCCGACTCTGGCTCCCAAGTGTTGGGATTACAAGCACGTGTCAACACACCCTGATCCATCAATTTTTTTAAAGACTTCCATCACCAGTTGAGCCTGGAGTAGATCAGATGTTCCCATAGTGTGGTGCATGGTTGTGCTGGGAAGTTTATACTCATCTAGAATGTAACGAGAGAAATTACATTATTAATGAAATATAAAGTATTCCATTAAAAGAACTATTTATTTGGAAAAGGGTGACTTTCCTAACTTCATCTTCTTAAAATCTCATTGCATTTGCCAAATGGTGGTAAAAAATAAACAGTAACTTTTGTTGTTGTTACTAATGTTTTTAATGTGGCAACATTAAGTCTCTTGATTTCATCTTATCCAAAAGTCCAAAACCTCTCCTACACTCAAGGTAATCTCATGTGAACTTTTACAGTCAAAAATAAATCATTTACATGGAGTCTGAACTGGCCATCTTTTGTAACCAGGCAAGGCTTCCAGTGGTGGGACTGGGTTGCCTTTGGTTGAATTATTGGCCAGGCTGATGCTAGGACAGAAGGTCGCTCTCTGAAAACTCTCAGCGGGGCCTTGTTGCCAAGGACAACATCCACACAGCCCAATGAATATCAGGGGTCAAGCGGGTGCCTGCCTAGAGCCTTCACCTTACATTGCAATCTCTTTGGTGCGAGAAAGCACTCTGCAGCTGGACACCAACCCAGTCACAAAACCCTCCACCTACAATCTGTGCTGCCTGCGAGATGTTCTGGGGCAATTGTGGTGCAGAATGTGTTGGAGTGGCCAACCAATGTCTGCTTGAACTCAAGGCCCAACCCATGAGAAGGAGGTCATGCTTATACTGCCTGGATGGCCAGGAACTGGAAACTGGGCAGACCAGAGACCTGGGATATATCCAAACATGACTGTTCTTAAAATACAAATTCAATGAAATCATTCCAATGATATTTTGCTGTCCTTATAGATTAGTGCCTTGTCCAGTCATCTTCAGAGAGGTTTCTTCCTGTAGTAGATGAGAGTGGATGCAGAAACCCAAACATAGAGTCTAAATTGAGAGGTATCTATTGGGTGCCTCTGCTAGAAGATCAGGGAGCCCCTCATAAGAGGGGAAGGAAATGTTGTAGGAGTCGAGGGAATAGAGGACACCATGAGAGCAAGGCCCACTGAATCAACTAAGCAGGGCTCATAGAGTCTGAAGCAGCAAGCACGGGGCCTTCATGGGTCTTCACCAGGTCCTCTGCATAGACGGCTGATAGCTTGGTGTTTTGTGGTACTTCTAACAGTGAGGACGGTGTATCTCTAATTCTTTTGCCTGCTCTTGGGACTCTTTGCCTCCTGTTGGGTTGCCCTGTCCAGCCTAGACATGAAGGGCTTTTTCTTAGTCTTATCGTATCTTGCTTCGTCCTGTTTGGTTGTCGACTCTTGGTTGTCTGCTCTTTTCTGAAGAGGAAACAGGGGGAGTAGATTTGCGGGATAGGGGAGGTGGGAGAGTTGCGGGGGAGTGGAGGGAAGGGAAGCTATGTTTGGGATGTTTTGAATGAGAGAAGAATCTATTTTCAGTTTTAATTAATTAATTAAATAAGTCGTGCATTTCTAGCACAATAGAACAGACTAAATGTTAACTTTGGGGGGAAAAAAAACCACAAAAAGACAAAAACAAACCTCGAAGCCCATGTCTGGCATCTGTGGGATCATGATAGCATCATCCGAACTCCAACAGGAATGGGTAGCCCCACTCTTCCAGCTTTGTTGCCTGCAACACACATGGTCTCTCTCTCGGGACAGCTCCTCCTGATACATTCCATTTTTCTCAGTGGACTTCCCACAGGCGTCTCCAGTATACTGGAGTCTCTGTTTCCCCACTACAGCTTCACATGTAGCTGTCTCACGAGCTGCACGGGGGAATCTGACCTTACTTCATACTGCCTGACCTTGGTGGCTCTTTGGAACTTTGACGGAAGTCTCTATGACCCCCTAACTCTTAGAGTTTTCATGTTTATAAAATCAGTACTGTATGTACCATACCAATTTCTTCTGATAGCTGGAAATAGACCCCCTTGGACCACAACTGCAGTCACCTCTATGTGCTTTCAAGGCTGCCCTGTGGCAACACTTCTGTGGGAAGTCCTGCTGAGCAGGGTGCCCTTAGGGGAGCGGCTCTTTGTTCTAGCTCTCTCTCTCTCTCTCTCTCTCTCTCTCTCTCTCTCTCTCTCTCTCTCTCTGAAAGTTTCACAGATTAGTTTGCTCTCTGGAGCTCTTCACTGACTGAGTCAAAACATTTTTGAGGGTTTTCTTAACTTCACTAATCTCTTTAATAATACAGGCCCTTTGTCAACAACAGTTCTGCCCACAACTTTAAATCTGTTCATGCTCTTTTCCTCACCAACTGCACATTTTAATCCGTATCTTTCTATTCCAATTTTTAGAAACCTCTTTCACTGAAATCTGAGCAGATGCGGTCTAAACATGCCACCAACTCCATGATTTATTATCTTGGAATTTCCTCCACTGAACAAATTAGTCCATCGCTCTTCAGTTTACGATCACTTGAGTTTTTGGACACTCACAGAATTCAGTCAGGTTTCTTTGCCACAATAGAACATGAATGACATCCAGCCCAGTCTCCGACGGAGCCCTTGTTTTTCTCCATAACCTTATGAGACCCGCCTTTCCAGTCCACACTTTTATCTGCATCCTGATCTTCTGAGCTCCCTCCAGATGGCCCATTAATACAGTTCACAGCACTGTAGGGCTTCTCCGGCCTTCATGTCTATGCTTCCACATTCCTCCCACAAGCTAGTTCCAAAGGCGTATGAATCACGCAGTGAGGCAGTCACAGCAAGGACTCCATATCTGGTACCAGTTTTACACATTCACTATTTTGCTTTTCAATATATTCAACATTCCCTTGTTCTTTGAGAATTTCACATGTGCAAACAGTGTGTTTTCAACTGTCGTGTTTGCTTCCCCTCCTCACATATTAGTTATTTTTTTCTTCTTACTATGGCCCAACCCCTGACAACAAGTAAGTTAAAGGCAGAACTACTTATTTTGACTCATGGTTTTAGGATACAGTCTTCAGTAAAAGACAAGGTACAATGGGGACCCTCGTACCTGTGACAGCGGAAGCCTGCTCACACCCCTCCCAGCTGCGCATTTCAGAACAGAGATAAGACAGGGAATAGGAGAGACTATACCCCTGAAAGCCTGGTCACCCCAGGAATATCCTCTTCCAACTAGTCCCCATTTTGTCAGCGTTCCACAGCCTCCCAGAAAACTGCCACCACTTGAGGAGCAAGTGTTCAAACATACAAGCCTGTGAGGAACATTTAGCATACGAAGCATAACTTTAGTATTTTGGATGTGTCGAGTCTGATCAAATTTATCATTAAAACTAAAGTCACTTGATATTTATTTTACTTTAATGTAGATTCTAAAAAAAATCCCTTAAAATTGTATATATAGTTCACATTTATTTCTCTTAGGCTTCCCTGTTCTAAAGTCAAACTGTGTTTATGTTTAAATACAGTTAAGATGATGCTTTTTGGTCCATTATACTGGTGCATGTCTGCAATACCGTCTCTCTGGAGGCTGTGAGGTTGTAAGAGCAAGGGTTTAGGCCAAGCTGAGTGCACAGTAAGATGTCTCAAGGGAAGAACATAGACCGCTCTTTTTGATAAAGATTTCGATTGCACGCTGCACAGTCACATCAAAATATCACAGCCAACTTAGGCTTGTGTAGCAATCTTCTCCAAGATTAAAACCCTCCACCTTGCTCTTAGTCCATTGACCACATTGCTGCTTTATCCTGTCGGACTTGAATCAGCTGAGTATAACTTAAGGAGAGTGAACCTATAATGTGAGCATGAGGGATGCCATTGAGACAGCTAACGATACTAAGGTCTATACAGAGTTTGCACTTAGCAAATATCATATACTCTACAATAAAGGGTAGATTAATAACAAAGATACATACATGCTTCTATGCACACCCATACATATACAGAGGGAGAGAAAGTTGTGCTTTTTAGCCATGCCTCATTCTCTTTATACTATCAGTTCTACAGAGGATTACTAAATCCACTTCGCCATTAAATCCTTCAATGGGACATTTTGCAATATATGAATTAGGACTTGGTTTACCATTTACTAGAAAAATTTCCACAAAAATACTGGTTTTGGCCACTTTTCATCAAGAACAAATATGATTGGAGTTTGCATAAAATACCTTTTCAAATACCTGCACCTATTAACTACTCCATCCAATTGTATGTTCAGCAATGTTATCAATATCATTCTCCAGAAGTCACCTCATTTTGGAATTGTTTGATTAATGCTAAATTAAGACAGCTAAAATTGCCTTTGGGTGGAACCTGGGATTGATGAGTACCTCAAGAGTCTTGGCTGATTGGCAGCTGTCACCTATAAAAGAAAGGGAGCCACGTGATGAGCAACTTGACAGAATGCTTCTTTTGCCCTTGGACTGTACTTTAATCTTCTTAACTTATGGCTAGTGAATCATTCTGGGAACCTCTCTATGCTGTGACACTCCGAGGAGATTTCACTAGCTTCTTATCCTGGGAAAACTCAGGTCTACAATAAAAAAAGAAAGAGAAAAATTAACAAAATGGCTGTCTCCATCACTAATCATGAGAGTGACTGATAGGAACAGAAGAGCATGGGCAGCTTCCAGTTGGGGAGGGATGAGAAGGTCACAGGTTCTCCAGATCTGTAAGTGTGCTTGTGCAAAAAGGCTGTTCTGGCTTGACTCACTGATTTGTTACAAGAAATAATTTTCTTTTTCCTTCCTTTTATTGATTTTTTTCTCTAAACTTGGTTTCTCTGTGTGGCCTTGACTGTCCTGAAACTAGATCTGTAGACCATGCTGGCCTTAAACTCACAAGATCCACCTGTCTCTGCCTCCAGGGTGCTGGGATTCAAGGCATGCGCCACCACCCTGCAAGAAGTAGTTTTCAAATAGAGAGCTTTGCTGTTACTCACAGTGCTCCAATGGGCTTTACAAAGGAGCTCTAAGATCAGAACGGGCGTAGCTCTCTTAACCTAAGTCAGCTCCCAGTCTGGGTGGCAAATCAGAAGGATGCTTAGCCATGCATTGGTTGTGGCACCATGCATTCAACCAAATCACTCAAGCATGATTATAATTGACTAGCAGAGGCAAAAAGAGAAAGAAGAATGCACTCCAACTGCTCTTGTTTATACTTACACATATGTGCATATATATACATACATACACACACACGCACACACACACACACACATATATATATATATATTCAAATTGCAAAACAAGAAAATACACTTTAACCCAAACTTTAGGTAAAAAAAAAAATTAATGTCAGTAATCAGACTTTTAAAAACAATGTCTAGCCAGGCAGTGGTGGTGCATTGAAATTCAAGCACTTGAAAGGCAGAAGAAGGTGAATCTCTGAGTTAGAGGCCAGCCTGGTCTACAGAGAGAATTCAGGACAGCCAGGGCTACACAGAGAAATCATATCTCAAAATAAATAAATAAATAAATAAATAAATGAAGCAAAAACAAAATAGTGTCTAAACATTTTTCAACAGAATGTATGACAAAAATCCAATGATTCTCAATTTGGGACCATTTTTCCAATGTCTGAAGAGAACAGACTCTAAAAGTAATATATATTTCACTGACTTTAGTATGTGAAGTCTATTTCTAAATAGTAGCCAAAAAGTTATTTTAATTGTCTCTTCTCCCCTGTAGAAATCATTTATTTCATAGAAAGAAAACCACCACTCCCCTAGCCATGAGTTTTGACTGTGTTTACAGTACCATGCATGAATGTCTTTCTGTGTAACAGGCCTCAAACGAATCAAGAGAGTAGGTAGTTCCACTCACAGACAGTCTTGCCACTATTCCCTGGGCACATCTTGTCTGGAAGGTCAGTGTTGTCGCAGGCAGGTTTCAGTTCTGGGTAGGACCAGGGAGGCCTTTTCTCCCCCAGCAGCATGCATAGCTGTTGCTACTATAAGATCTGTTTCTCTATGTCCTACAACCCAAGTGTCTCACCATCTACTGAGTGTGGAAAACCAAGAACAAGGCAATAACCTATACTTTTTCGAGTGCCTCTGGGCCTTGCTGACTTTATCTCAAAGGGAGATAACCTGTGCCTCAGGTAACACTGAGATTTCTTTCAAACCCCACGGGGAAAGCATTTTTCACGCATGTGGCTTTCTTCTGTTTAAACTCTTCTCTTTAAACGCCAGGATGGATGTCCTGAAGCTCTCTCTGTAGACCATGCCGGCCTCAAAGTCAGAAATTCACCTGCCTCTGCCAGTTGAATGCTGGTATTGTAGGTGTATACTGCCACTGCCACCTCCACCGGACTTTTGGTTATATTTGGTTATATTTTTAGTTAGCTTTCAAACTAGCACAGTTTGTTTTATAAGGCTTCTTCATATACTCTTAATTTGGTTAACACATCCCTTATCCCTACATTGCCTTACCCCATGCCCTCATCTCTGCTTAAACCTTTGACTGCTGGTATCCACCCCCTACACACACACACACACACACACACACACACACACACACACACACACATCCTTTTATATAACATGTGTGTTCGATGATCCACTCATTATATTTTGAATTGGGTTGCAGGATTTTGGGTTCCCAAAGAGTTCTATGCACGCACACTTCCTCCTGGCTGACATTTCCTCTGTTTCCTCATTCCTCCATCCCCTTTCAAAGCCTGGTGGTCGGAGGGATAACCATTAATTCTAGAAATACACTGCTAGATCAAAAATAAGAATTGTAGACTCTGCCTAAGACAAAATGCTGCCCATAGAAATGTTATTTGTATTTATACACTTTTCTTCTTCACCAGCAAGCCAGTATTGAAATACTGTCATGTGAATGGTTGCCATTTGGCAGTTACCTGCTGTGCACTAGTGGTGTGGGACAATTCTATATTCTGTCAATTATATTTTAAATAAACGCTGATTGGCCAGTAGCCAGGCAGGAAGTATAGGTGGGACAACCAGACAGGAAGTAGAGGTGGGGCAATGAGAACAGGAATATTCTGGGAAGTAGGAAGCTCTTTCCGCAGTCCTGTCCAAACATTAAAGAAGCAGGATGTGACCTGCACGGCTGAAAAAGATACCAAGCCATGTGGCTAACATAGATAAGAATAATGGGTTAATATAAGTTATAAGAGCTAATATGAAGCCTGAGCTAATGGGCCAATCAGTTTATAACTTATGGAGACCGCTGTGTGATTTTCTTTGGGACTTGCCGGCTATGGGAACTGGGCCTGTGCCAGTCATCTGATGTGCCCAGTGGAGAGCCCAGACCAGTCTTGCAGAACAGGTACTCTCTTCCTGAAAACCTTGGGTAATAGCTGCCAGCCCCAAAGTGCCTGGATCCCTAAGATTTGGACCCAGGAAGACTTTACTGTTCAGCCACAACATATCAAGGTCTCTACTATAGTCAAATCAAGTGTGCAAACACAGTTTGAAATATTTGATTTTTGTATTTTTTTCTTTGAGCCGTATCTATTGCTCAGATTTCCAAATAAAAGGCCACTGCAGTCACACCTTAAGTCCTGCTCTATAGTTGTGACACAAAAGAATCCATAGAAGAAAAAAAATTGTTTTACTTGGGGTTTACCTCAGCTCAGTTTGCTTCTAACAGCTTTGACCAGGTCAGAGTTCTTTCGGTGTCTATATATGTATGTGGAGATTTTTCAAGATAGAGAGACAAGATGTTTAGAGGAAATGGACCTGTGTGCTCTCAGAAACTTTCCTTGCTGCCTGACTGCTTCTCTCTCTCTCTCTCTCTCTCTGTGTGTGTGTGTGTGTGTGTGTGTGTGTGTGTGTGTGTGTGTGTGTGTAAAGATATTAAGACTTTCAGAAAAGGGAATCAAGAGAAGAGAGAGGGAGGGGTGGAGGGATAAAGGAAGGAAGGGAATGAGGGAGGGAGGGACAACGAGAGAGTGAGAGAGAACTGCCTTCTAGCTGCTAAGACAGCAGACAGAAATAGCACAACCACTGTGAGCTCTGCGCGACTCATTGTATCCAAGACCACATTTTATCTGCGTTCATTAATCAGTTGCTCAGAAAGAAGGAAATGACATCTGGTCCATTCTTCTTCTGCGTCTTCATTATTGGAAAATATTGTGAGTATGCTCAGCATCTAATTTTATGTGCTTTAGTGTTTTGTGAAATAATCACAAGTGCAAATGTTCCTTCCTTACACGTACGCTTTGAAGCTAAAATGCATGCTCTGATAAAACTGCAATCTTACTTTAGAGTCATTCTGCTTAGTAGATTTCTGATGTTTGTCCTAGAATATCCTGCCATAGTCAAAAGTTAAGCAAAATTGGCATGTTTTAAGCCTATGATTAATATCAGGCAACTTTTATAATTGACAAGTGGTCTTTTAATATTGAAAAAGACTGTAGATTCTGTGCAAGGAGCATGTCCATTGAGAGGTCCTGGGGAGTTCCTGATACTGGCTCATTTCTGTCGCACGTTGTCACCCTTGATGTGCTCCCTGAGGTTTGCATCCACACAGGGATGCAGCCATGTAACCCTTCTGCCAGGTTTTGTACGAGTCCTTGAAAGAAAAACAAGAGAAAGAATAAAGCAGAGAAAAACATGGACAGCCAAGAAAATAAAAAGTCATTTTCCTTGTAATATAATGGCAATTTTCTTTGGTGTGTGTAGTTATAGGTCTTTTTTATAATTCTAGGGAAAGGGCTGCTGTGTATTATGTCTCATTAAATTATCATGTCTGGGTTAAGAAAACACTTACATGTGTATGAACAATGAAATAGTTCAAATCCGGTACAGAATGAAAGTTTCTGAGTCCCCCTCATACCTTAGGATTGTGAGGGTGTAAACATCACCAAATTTAAAACACAAGCATGTTTATATTTTTTTGGCTCTCAAAGTCTACAAAAGTTTTGTTTATATTAAGATATTCTACTTAATTTCTCAGAATAACCTTCCATCTTAAATCTCTTAATTCTTACAGCATATAGTATACTTTGATGATTTTTTTTCCTCCTTTTCTCCACAGTACAACTAACCTAAATAGTCAAAGACTGAGATGGTCTCAAAACCAGAGGAATATCTAGGAATCCCTGAGAGTATTCTGCTCCTGTTTTTGTCTACCTCAATCTTAATTATGACATTCCCATGTGTAACTACAGTAAGAAAACCTCAAACTTCTCATCACCAAAAGACTGGATCTCTCTAATTATAACCCACTACTTAATGGATCAGGGCTACACACACACACACACACACACACACACACACACACACGAGCTATGCCCAAGCTTTTGACATTTGCAACAGGAGCCCCTTGAAATGAAGGATCAGTTTTAGCATTTTCTATTCCAGTTGAAGGAAGTGCATGGATTGAGAGACCCAAAGAAATCCTCCTAGAACAGGTGTTCTATTATGAAGAATTACAGATGTATAAAAGGTGTTTAGGACAGGCTAAGAAGGAATTCCGGCTAATGCGGTAGTAAAGACATTCCAGGCTATTAAAATGCTCCATGTGAACATTTTTTGTTCATAAATTATTTTCATGAGCAAAATATTGAAAGTGATAAAGATGATGATAATTCAGAACCCTCCATCCTTTTACATTTAAGTTCTTTTAGGTTTAAAAAACAAAAACCAGTGTAAGTTGTTGCACAGTCGCAAACTCCAAATTCTCCACATTCCATGCTTTCCACTGGGGATGAGGGTACCATGGTGATACAGAGATGAGGAGTGGGATATTAGGCTACTTGTGCTATTTGAATAATTGGGGGACCTTGGCAGAAATTCTACACTAGTAACCCACAATAAACTCAGCCCACCTTTATTGTAGCCCATCACTCAACTCCCACTGAGTAGGGACTTTCTGTACACACAGCAAAGGACATGAGCAAAGGTGATCATCAGTAGTGGATAAGGGCAGGCTCCTAACCCTCTACTGCTGTCCTGAGCTGTGGATTGTTGACTCTGCTTGCTGGGCTTGCTGGGTTCGGCTTTGTTAGTTGCTGTGTTGTGTTGATCCAGTCCTCTGGTGCTCTGGAAAGGGAATGTGATAGCATGGGAGGCACCATCCTAACACGTTCAGCTACGCGGCCATGTACTGCTTCTACTATTCTCAGCCATTAATTTACCATCTTTGAACCTTAGTTTGTAAAACGGCAATCAAATACTTTATGGTATCTACTTTCCAGGACCCTTGTATCAGCCTTTGCTAGAAAAAAAAAATTAAGTCTTCACAATAATGATTATGTAGAAACAATTCAGTAAGACCCGAGGACATTGTGTGCCTTGTCACAAGACTCACACTAATAATGCCAAGAGTTGAGTGATTTGAGTTCGTGCTCTTCCTTCTGGACAATGATTGTCCACAGCAGGGGTGGCACAGATAATTGGGCCTTGAAAACAGCAAAATTTCCTATAGATGGAAAGAGCTCTTGGCCACGTTTAATGAAAAAGCCCAATTGAATGCCAGATGCTTTAATAAGCAATAAGATAAAGTGTCACTAACCAACTTCAGCCTTGCTCTGAAGGGACAGAGTGAAGATGGTAGCACATTAACCCAGTGCTGCTCAGTGACGCACACAGCAGCTGAGCTGGGCTCAGGAAAGCCAGGCTTTTATCCTTCAGTCCTCTGTCCATGCTCTATGAATCGTAATAAACCAAAGTTAATCTGTAGTGTGATGCTAGCTTAGCTATGTGAGACTGTGACATCAAAGGAAGCTGAGCAAACGGCACATGGGATCACACTGTGACATTTTTTTAAGTTCTTGTGAGCTACAGTTATTTCAAAATTATAAATTAAAAAAATTCTCAGAATGTGCTTTATCATAAATCCTTATCAGAGATATTTTAAGTATTAAACAATATCATCAGGCAAAATAGTCATTGTACATGATACTTTAAGGAGGCAGAAAACAAGATAGGAGAAATCAGGGATCTTTGAAACAAGCCTGAACCATTTTTAAAATTATTCCTTCTTCTTCTTCTTCTTCTTCTTCTTCTTCTTCTTCTTCTTCTTCTTCTTCTTCTTCTTCTTCTTCTTCTTCTTCTTCTTCTTCTTCTTCTTCTCCTTCTCCTCCTCCTCCTCCTTCTCCTCCTCCTCTCCTCCTTTTTCTCCTTCTCCTCCTCCTCCTTCGCCTTCTTTCTTTGATACAGGGTTTCTCCTTGTTACTCTGCCTATCTTAGAACTTGCTCTGTAGACCAGGCTGGCTTTGAACTCAGAGACTCAGAGTCGACCTGCCTCTGGCTCCAGAGTGCTGGGATTAAAGGCATGTGCCACCACCACCAGGCCACTTTAGAATTTCTAAAGGACTAGACCAGATGTTGAGGGCTTCAGCTACAGAACCCCAAGGAGACCTAGCAGACTGTCTGACCTTGGCCCTGGAGCCTATACCAGTGTAACTTCTTAGCAACTCTCTAAGAAGAAAAGAAAGGAAAGACAGATATCCCATGAAAACCCATAAACTTGAAGACATTAAAAGAGACCCACACTGACATACTTATCCATGTCCAACCGTGAGAGAATAAGATCACCAATGCACAGACTATGGGATATCTAGTGTTCCTAGTCAAGTTTGTAAAGGTTGCTGCAATTTTGTGCTATTCTTACTCTGAATTTGGACTCACATTTTTAAATTTCAAGCAGATAAAGAATTAACAAATCTATGTAAATGCATTACCACCTGAATAGAAGGAAACAAATTATGTTTGTGAAGCAAATAGGCATTCAAGCTTAATTTCATACCTCAGAACAAATTTGTTCAACTGAAGTGCCTGGAGGTGAGCAGTTTAGTTAAGTTTGATCTTTTGCATGTAGGGAAAAAGTTGTTAGCATTTAAACAACTTAATTTCAAACTTTATAGTGATTGTTTTTATATTTCCCATTTACTGTGAGCTTTCCAAGAACCAGGAACCACATTAAATGTTCACAAATGTCTCATGTTCCCCCATGACTTAGGAGATGTTCCTACCTTAACGTAGAAAACAGAAAATGAGGACTGCTCTGTAGTACATCCTTGGCTCCACTTTCCAAAAAGAGTTGCAAAAGAGATTTGCATCCAACTCTGTTAACAAGGTCCTGTCAGTAAAGCGTAATTTCGTCCCAATATTTCTAAAATTATAGTATCTTAGAACTTAAAGGTACTTGGAAGACACCCTGATTGAGCTCACTTGCTTTCATACAAATTACATAGCACCCACTTCAGAATCTGAGCAACCCAAGGTCTCAAAACCAGAAATACAGGTGTTCTACCAGACAGGGCGAGGCCAGGCAGTGGAACTCCTTCACCCTCAGTGTCCATGCACATCTTCTTAAGGACCGGGGAGGCTCCATGTGCCAGTTAACAAATACCAACAACCAGTGGAATAGGGTACAGCTGTGAGCTACTTGCTCACATCTTTTGTTTCCAACCGTGTAGCAAATGCCACTAAATATCAGCTTAGTTCCTGTGTCAACTCTCTCCTCTCTCCTCCTTGGCTATGTCTTCTCTTGCTAGCTCTGCTGCCCCAGGAGTGCCTCTCTTACCCGATGGAGAGAGATCCAAAGCCACTTGGCACTGTTCGGTTCTACAGGTCCAGACACTGGCCCAGTCAGAACACCCGGAGTCCACCCTTGACACCAAGACCCCTTTCCATCTTTGCTAAAGCAACAGGAAGTTAGGAAGACTTCAGATTTAGGTTTTCATCTCCAACCCCACAAACAAACAAAAAATTAAATAACAAAAAGAGGACAATACAGAGTAAAGACTACTATAATTTGTGTTAGGAAATGTTTTTTCTTGTTAAATTGTTATGTTCTACAGTGTTGGGTTCATTGCTACTTGGGTTTCATTTTATAATTGATCCAATATTTACTTGAATTAACTGGGGTCTCTCATGACTTCACTCTTCTATTACAATGAATATATCTTTTGGAAATAATCAAAAATTTTCCGAGAGTTCCTCATCGAAGAGAGGGCTCGCTCTCAGAGCTTTCACTGGCTGTTCCGAGTCACGTGGCACCCCGACTCTGGCTGTGGTGTCTTTCCTTTCTGCCTGTCTCTCTGTGTGGTTCTTCCAGGGCTCCCCGAATCCTGTCTCAGGAACAAGAGCTTTCATACAGTGTAGACCCCAGCCTCAGCCTCTTCCCATAGTCAGCTCCAGGTCCACCTTTAGTCAAAGTGCCCAGTGAAAGCCCAAATGTCACCTTCATGATTAACTACAAAAGGGGGCAACAGAGGTTCTGGCAAATTCTTCAATGGTGAAATTTTCTATTTTTTTAAAAGGCAGTTGACATTTTAAGTAATTTCATGGTTTTTTGTTTGTTTGTTTGTTTGTTTTAGAGCACCCATAGGCACTTGAGCTCAGAGGCCATGGAATTCCGAGCGATTTTGATGATTGTAACATTTTAACTACATAGAGGTCTTCTAAGCATCTTTTCCCTTGGCTCTTATCTAATTCACCTATGGAGAAATAATATGAAGTTTCTATTTTTCCTCTCTTTTTTTTTGTTGAGTGGAGTCTGAAGCTCACATGAATTGCTATTACCTTAGGAAACTTCATAAGTATTTTTAAAAGACATTTCGGCTTTACACAAGTAAAGCTCCTTTGAGTTGGAAGGAAACCTGAAGTTTCAGAAGATGACACCCACATCTCTGACACAGGAAGACGTTACGGCTTTTCCTTTTCTCTTCATGATCTTGGCTCCCTTCTGACCACTGCTCTCCAGTTGTACACATAGGTGATAAAGGACAGGAAGTAACAGAAGGGCAGAATATCGCCTAAAAATAGAAATAATCTAGACTGAAGCTCTTAAATTTAGTATCCACCGAAATGCTGGTCTCAAATGCTGTGACTTAGCCCATATGCTACCCAGTAGAGCCACTTTTCTTGCCTGGTAAATAGGCGCTTCAGCTCTTTCTCACAACCCGTGAGGAAGGTTCTGATCCCATGTGTCGAGTGCCGTGTTTGCAGCCAGGCCCTCTGTCGGAAACGGCAATCTCTGTTCTCCAGTGCCGCCAGGTATCAAGTCACTTTCTATTTTTTTCCCAATTTCTCTGGTAGTGTAGGCACTGAACACCTGTGTATCCCACCTCTCTCCGCCTCTTCCTCCCTGCAGAAAGAATGCCACCTCCCTGCCTTCCTGCATGTTCAGGACAAGAGAAACCCTGCTGAGATGCAGCATCACCCTACCCCTACACCGGTCCTCTTGCTCCTTTTCCAGCCCAGTTTGTAGAGTCATGTGTTTTATTTTATATGTGGAGTGAAAGGTGCTTGTGGGAGCAAGCAGGGAGCCTTCACTGCCAGGGAAAACTACCTCAGGCTTTACCCAGCCATGGCTTGCTGCCATGCTGAGCCTACATTGCTAGTCCGTTGTCCATTACGGCACATCTGGTCCCTCATTCATCACACAGGGCAAGACTGTCATTGTATGTAGGATTCAGGTCTTGGAATGAAATGGGCATGTCAAAACCCGGCCCGTTATCTCTAGCCCCCTTCTAACCTCCTTGGGTTTGAGTCTACTGTGTGCTCTGTTCCACCCCTGTTTTCCCCAACACAGAAGCAACTGGTTGTCACGTGTGCTCGTACATTTCCTTTCCCACCTCCAGGAGCCCAGATGTGTGTGTTGAGAGGATCAGACATGTCCTCCTGTTCCCTTTGTGTTAGTTTCTCCCTTCTGTCTTGTCTCTGTTTTCCTTAGTCTCACTGTGGCTCCTCACTTAGTACCCACAGTTCTCCTTTTTTGATACCAAATCCTGCTCACCTCTTCTCCCTAGTACTTCCTCCTCGTAAATAGAAACTTCCACAGAAGAGTTGTGGGGGCATCCTTACAACAGCAACAACAACACACACACACTCATACACACACAGAGACCTATTTTGTTGTTGTCTGGATTCATAGGTGCTGGAGCTGATGTTGTCAGTTATTGAATAAATTGGCTCCAACATCTTTCTCAAACATATGGAAACTATTATCTTACAGTTTTTCTTAACCACATCCATTTAAACAGATAAATATAACTTCATAGGGTTGAAATTAAAATGTTATGGAATAAAAATGAATACAAACTTACAGACCTTAATAAAAATGTATGTATCTTGATCTACTGAGAGACATCAAATAAGCAGTGCTATAATTATTTCCTGGGCATTTTTATTACGGTCACATTATTCCCAATATGTTAAGGAAAGGAGCTGATCAAGTTCTGGGGACATCAGGCTTCAGGGACTGAGTCTCCGTCCCCACATCCCTCACAACTCCTGGTCCCTGTCTTTCTTTCACATCCTCTTCTCATCCCTAGCTGCTGTTTTATTTGTTGGGGCTTTGTTGTTGATGATGCGTTAATGTGTTATCCCAAGGTGGGCTGGACATGCCTGGTGCATTTTGAATGGTCCAGAAGACTGGCCATTTTTACTTTCTCACTTGTAGCTAATTGGTTGGAAATTGCAAACAGCCTCGTGGTTTATAAATCTTTCTACTTTCCCACACATCTCAAACTTAAAAAGACGACACTGTCAGACACGCTTCCTGTGGGCTTCTCCTAGCCTCTCCTGACCATCTTCTTTCTATAAGACCCTGGGAGGGAAGAGACCCAGAGAAATAGCCAGTTAGCACAGTTAAATTTAGATTTTTGTTTTTGCTCTTCTGATTGTCTTACCTTGACCCCTGTAAGCTGACAGCACAGTTTAAGTCCTTGGAAAAGAGATGGATTTTATTTTCTGTGTGTTTCAGCAACATTCCAGAAGCAACGCAGTAGCATTTGTCCAGCAGATCCACTTTAATGGGGAAAGATGCATATGATTCGTTTGAGTTGCTCTTAGGCACCTGCTTTCAAGTTCCTGTGCCAACATATGTGGCAGGTCCAAAGTTATTCTCACTATCCAGCAAGCGAGAAGCCAAAATGTAAAAAACAGACAGTCTCAGTTTCCCTTAAAGACTTCATAATCAATGTTAGACAAATCAAAATAGACACAAACTTGGTTTACTAAAGTGCAAACAGAAATACCAAGGCCAGCCAGAGCAGCATCATTTCATTGGCTCAACCATTTAGTTTTAACGCAGTCACAATGAATGCCTGAAGAGGTCAGAATGGATGGATGAACGGTATGGTATTCATGAAGAAAACTGGACTCTAGCAAGAATGTGAATTATGGAGGGAAGGAAAAAATGAAGAATGGTGGTATTAAGTAGAAATAAGTGATATTTTGAATGGCTTTTAGGCATGGCAAAAGCTCTGAGTTATAAAGAAGGCTTCATGGCAGCTTAGGACCTAGAGCCAGGACAGACATTAGAGCAAGGAATACACGCTGGAGGTGATGTTGGAGCAACTGTTATTCCATGTCCTGTGCCAGCATGGTTTGTCACTGCCTCTGAGATGGGTTACAGAATGTTCGCTTTATTACTAGCTACTCAGCTCTGTTCTGAACAACTGTGAAAAAAAAATCTCGTGGATCATAAAATCAGAGAACATTTGACAGTAGGAGTTATAACCATAAAGCCATAGCACTTTGAAATCCAGTTGTAGTGAAAACCTGGGTGAAATATGAACTCAAGACTTTTCGGTTTATAGCCTCAGAGTTTTAACTCTATCCTAGCAGTGACCAGTGGACACCAGTGAGTGTACATGTTAACTGTCATCCCACAAAATTGTACAAGAGAATCCAGACCTTCGAAGCTTTAACGGTGGTTTGTGTTTATTCATTTAGCAGAGAAGCACCCTTACTGGGAAATAAAAATGTGTTTAAATCAAACTCAAATATTTTGACTCACAGTCCTACATCATTTTAGATGTCATTCCTCCATGTTTTTCTATTTTGTTGCTGTCTTACTTCTTTCTGCTGCCATGAAGAGATACGATGCCCAAGGCAACTCATCAAACTGAATTGGGTCTCACAGCTCCAGGGCCTTAGCGTCTGTAGCCATCATGGCAGGGAGCATGGCAGCAGGCAGCCAGGTATGGCCTATGTTGGAGCAGTAGCTGAGATCTTATACCTTGGTCCACAAGTGCAAGGCAGAGAGGGAGTTATCTAGGAATGGTATGGACTTTTGTATCCCGGCCAGCGGGATGTGAATGATGGTCCCTGATAAGCCTAGGGGAGAGGAATGGAGGGGCAAGAGACACGAGAAGTAATGAGAAGTAATGGCGAGACAGGATCTCTGATCAAGCCATCTGAGTTTATTATTCTCAGAAGCTGTTATATAGCAAAGGACAAGGCTGGAGGGAAGGGGTGTCAGGTCTGCTGGAATTCAGGCCTGGAGACATCCCTAGCTGATAAGTAAATACTGAGGGTCTGTGATTGTTGACTAACAAAGGAAGTGCTAATTGTCTCTGAAGCCTGGTGCCTGCTCACTAGGAGATAAGATGGCAGGTTAATCTCCTAGGCCCAGAACTTACCCCGCAGAGGTGTAAGATGGCTGTAAACAAAAATACAGATCTCAAAATACAGGTCTTTGCTTCTGGAAACCTAAAAGAACACCCTCCAACAAGGCCACGTCTACTACTTCATCCCAAACAGTTCCACAAAGTGGGGACCAAGCACTCAAACACATGAGCTTATGGGGACCGTTCTCATTCAGACCACCACAGTTGACCAAACTAGTTTCCTTTGCTTTGGTTACAGCTACCTACTTTGCATGTAAGTTTTATTTTTAATCCCTTACCCTGGTTTCTGAGGCAGGTATTTTGTGTGGATGGGACTAAAATACCTGGAAGATTTGGGAGGAGGCATGATTTAAATGGCTCGCAAACTCAGGTGGTTCCACCGCAGGTGCTTGCTTCCCTGGGCTAGGGCAGAATGCTGTGGCATGGGACTGGATGTCAGAGTGGCTTCAAGGCACCCTTTCAAACAGCAGGCAGAAACAAGAAGAGAGGGCACCCAGCGTAGATTTCAGTCCTGTGACATGCTTCCTCTAGTCCCAATTCCCAACATTTCCACAGCCTCCCCAAATAGTAGTGACACCCATGGACCAAACCATAAGAACACAAACCTGGGGAGAGGACATTGTCATATTCAAACCATAAAGAAAATAGCATGTGCATTTCATAATATGCTTTTCCCTTGTTTACTAACAACACTATTGACAGTACTATAAAATAAAATAGCCGAATACAGAAATATTGCTCTAAATATGGAAGATTCCTAATGACTGGTGTTATTAACTTTATTTATACAAAAAAAATTTCCAAGGAAGTCCCTAAAGCAATATGATGTATAATCCATAATTAGAAGGAGCAAAGAATGATCTAATATGTAATCTCCTCTGCTTGGAAGCTGAGCTTCTGATTAGTCACTGCGGAATGTATTCGACTTTAACATTTACGCTGGAGGAAATCGTGGCAAACTTAATATGAGCTTTAATATTCTTTAGTCTGTGTACTTAAATACACAAACGTGCTCCAACGAAGCCACTGCATTTTGGTTGTTGGTATGAATTATTGACTTTACTGAAGTTGTAGCACAGTCAGGTACATCATTGAAGTTCTAGTTAAATGACACAGTAATATCTACTTAAACCATAGAGGGTGGTAAATATAGCATTGTCTCTCCAAACGCAAGGCTCAGCTTCAGAGAGATTTGTGAACTGACCTAGGTCATGGGCCCACAAATACTCAGGGTTAAACTCAGGTTTATCTAATTCCCAAGTCAAGCATTTCTGCTCAGCATGCCAACACCAAAGTCATGTTACACAACTTGTGCGTGATCTGTTATTTGGGCAGTTATTCCTGTTCCCATACAAGGATGAGCCCTCTGATCCAGTAATCTGCAGTCCATTTAGATCTAGCAGGGATTACTTCCTCAGAAGGAGAAGACACCACACAGATAGCAGTGGTATGGCATAGTTGAGGGTCCCAGGACAGGGAGGGATGTGGCAGACGTGGAAGATGACAAGAAGTTCAGTGGTTTACGAAAGGCTGAAGCAAACACTTGAAGAAAGCAGGAGAGCATGGTGGCAGCCAGGTCCTGAAGGCCTTTGATTGCCACACTCCACAACTTAGACTGCATTAAATGAATTCATCACAAAATGGTGGAAGGAAAAGTATGCCTAAAGAAGCAGCTCCTGAGTCTTAAAGAAAATGTGCTAGAATGGGAGGCACTGGAAGAATTCCTCAAACAGGCATGGCTGTTGCAGGGAGCCATCAGAAAAGAAGGGGCCATGACCAACCAATTCAGTTGCTGGTATTCAAGTTTTTGAAGGACGCCTTTATGTTTTTAATGTATTTTCTCCCTGACACACATATATAAAACACCCAGAATCCACGTGGAACACATTACATAGTATATTTTTAATTGAAAATAGATTCCTTTCTTATACACTATATCCTAGTTATAGCTTCCCCTCCCTCTTTTCCTCCCAGTTCCTCCCCACCTCTCCGCCCCTCTGGATCCACTCCCTGTCTGTCTCTCATTAGAAAAGAGCAAGTGTCTAAGAGATGACAACCAAACATGACAAAATAAAGTAGAATAAGATAAAGCAAAATAGTCTTTAATTCCTTGACTGGCATTGTGTGTGGGTGGGGGGATAGGGGATGCATGCATGTTAAAGGGCGCATGCATGCACATACGCAAAGAGCAGAGATAGACCTGGGGATCCAGCTTTACCCATCTCTGCCTTATTCCCTTGAGAGCAAGGCTGTTTTAGCTAGGATGACTGACTGGAAGGCCTCTAGGTCCTCTTACTCAACACTTCCCAAGAGGACGGGAAAACAAGTAAGCACAGGCACACACAGTTGTTTTTTGTTTTAGTTTTTGTTCTTGTTTTGTTTTTGTTTTTTTACATGGATGATGAGGATCTGAATTCAAGGCCTCATACTTGAGAAAACAGGCTGAGCCATTTCCCAACTCAGGTCTTGCTATTTTGACCTTACACTCCACAAGTACCCTGCGGTGTGTCTATTCTCTCATCAGACTGTGGGTCTACCTTGGACTGTGGTTAGCATTTCTATTTCTCGTGATTATTTTCTACCTTGCTGCCTTCTTTAACTGCAAAAGACTTTTCAATATAGTCTGAAAATAAGACAAGAGATAAAAGCATGCGAGAAAGCATTGGCAGCAATGGCTAATCCAATATAGATCCAAAATAAAGGCACGCAATGGTGCTACACAATCATTTGAGTAAAAAGGCATGCAGTCTCTGTCTGTTATGTACTCTTTAATCAGTGGGTTCTCTACAGTATGGAGCTGGTATTGAGAAAGCGTTTGTGAACAAATGCATCTTTCCTCAACTGTGATGTCACAACAGTAGAAAGCATCTTATGTGCAAATAATTTCAACTACTTAGCTCATAAGACCAAAGCGTGACATCTATAAGAAAATAGTTTTTACTTTACTTTATTAATATTTTGAATAATAGCACCACTCAGGGTAAGTTTGTGTACAGGTTTATGTGCCTGTCTCTAGTTCACCTGAAGTTTTCTTTGGGTGGGGGGCTGGTGGGGTGGGATGGATTTTTCTTCATAGGAGAAAGAATCTGTAAGAAAGAGCAGGATGCAATGGGCCTGAACACTGAAGCTGCACTGTTCACTCTGGACCAGGAATTCTCCCACTCCCTCAGCACAGTTTTTAATTTCCATAAAAACTGCATAACTGTAGTCGTGCTAAATGATTAGTTTGGAAAAAGTATCCTTAAAATAGGAGAGAATACATCCACTCATTCTTGCAAACCATAATGTAGCCAAAAGATCCCTGAAAGCGACCCTTTGCAGATACATTATAAAGCATTGCGTATTGCTTCTGTTGTGAGTAGACAAAAATACAGATTCATAAGAAAGAGTCTAAACGACTTCAATATACTTATGAAGATTAGGGACTCACCTTCAGTTGAACTAAGTCAGGTTCTCCTAGTTGGTAAATTTCTTGCTGATATAAACTAAAGACATGCTTGAAAATTGTGGGCAGGATCTCAAAATGACACTTGCCAGGAAATCAGATGTATTCTGAAGTTTCAAAATCAGTGAACTAAATAAAATTCACTCTGGGCGGCTAAAGGAATTTCTTAAGCATGGACTACACCATTTGACGGTCTCTTATAAACAGTGAACACTGTCACAGCTACTTTTCTTTTTCTCTGTTAAAATGCTGTGACCTTCCAGGGGATTAGAGTCCATGATGGCAGAATGAACACAGCAGGTGGCAGGCAGATGGAGCAGGAGTTGAAAGCTCTCATTTCATCCAGCAAGAAGCAGAGAGCACTAACCGGAGATGGCCAGAGTCCTTAGAAACCTCGGAGCCCACTCTCTCAGTTACTTTCCTATTACTGTGAGACACTGTGACCAAGGCAACATATAGAAGAAAGAGTTCATTTGGGTTTACAGTTTCAGAAAATGAGTCCATGGCCATCCTAACCAGGCAGAGCATGAGCAGACATGGTGCTGAGCACTAGCTGAGAGCTTACAGCCTTACCCACAAGCTGAGGCGGGAGCGGGGGTAGGGGGGGATAGTGGGGCTGGAGGGAGAAGAAGAGAGTGCGCACCATCTAACTGGGAATGATGTGGGCTTCTGAAACCTAAAGGCCCACATCTAGTGACAAACCTCCTCCAACAAGGCCATGCCCCCCTAACCCTTCCCAAACAGTTCCACTAACTGGGGTCCAGCTATTCAAATATATGACCTTTTGGTGACCATTCTCTTTCAAACCACCATACCCACCCACAGTCACACATTTCTCCAGCAAGGCCGCACATCTGAAACTTCCTCAAACAGCTACCAAGTAGGGATCAAGTATTCAGAAGTCTGTCGCTTGGGGAGGGGGACGTCTCATAACCACCACAAGTACTGCTCCAATTATCGGAATCAAGCTGATCTGGGAAAACTGACTTCTAGTCACGGGATTAATACAATGTATGTTCTAAAGTCTAGGTGCAATCACTGAGGTTTTTAGCCATCATTTGGTGACAACGACAATGTGAGGAGTCAGTGCTAGCCCCACGGGTGGCTTTACTGAAGAGCTAGCCACGATTTAAAACGTTCCATTTTTAATCTCTTTCTTGCATTACTTTCCTTCATCATCTTCTAAAAAAAAAATAACAAAAATACAAATAGTAAGTTTCCTTAGTCTAATTGTTCACAGACAGAATCTGTGGGCCCTAGAGTTTCCGAGAGGCTGACAAGGGGCAGCATGCTCTGAGAAAACAAACGAGGACTCTTGTCTGACTGCACCAATCTCAAACAGCAGGGGTGTTGGCAGACATTGCATCGAGTAATAGAGGCTGCCGGAAAGGCCCACTTTCTGTGCATATTAAAGACAGCTTCACAGCATCGTGACTTTTTGAGTTCTGCCCTAAATGTGGTAACTACAGAACTAATAATTGTTCATATAGCCTCTTTCCTTCTCCTCTGTGTGTTTAGCACAGTATACCTAGGACTGGTAAAGTCATAAACAATCATTGGGAGGCAACACTGAAAAGCCCTTCGCCTATAGGAATTTCATTCTGGCACTTGACAGAAGGCAAGCTTATTGTCTGAGTCTCAGTTCCTCTGGCTGTGATAAGATGCCCTGATAAAAGTGATTTACAGGAGAAAGGGTCTCCTTTTCAGAGTTCCCTGCTACAATTGCATGAAAGTCAAAACAGCAGGAAGCAGCAGTCACATTACAAATGCAGCCAAAAACAGACCAGCGAATTAGTGACTTCATGCTTATACCCAGCTCTTGCTCTTCTGTTCATTCAGTGCAGGGCCAAGCCCATGAAATAGGATTGCACGTATTCAGGATGGGCCTTCCCACCTCAGTTCATCCAGTGTAACCATAATGATTACAGAAGAGGTCATAAATTTGAGTGGGACGACAAAGGAGAATTTGAAAAGGGGAAAAGGTGGAGTGGATATGATGTAAATACAGAAGTTCTCAAAAACATTAAGTTTTAAGAAAGAAAATTCCTCCCATGCATGGCCATGAGTCAGCCTAATCCAGAGAACTCCTCATTTAGACTCCCTTCCCAGTTTTATCTACATTTTATTGAGCCAAAAATCAAAACTATTCAGTACGCTAATAAATTTCTCAAATGGCAATATGTTCTGAAGAAAATAAACACATGGACTAGGATAGTAACGAGCAAGGAGTGTGGGGGAATGTTAGCTGGAACGATCCCAAACAGTGTCTTCCATCCAAGTACTAACTAGTCCCAGCATGCTTACCTCCAGATCAGGGCAATATTTTAGTAGACATAAACAGTCTTTCTAAGGCAGTGTTACTTACAAGAAGAACCCCTTGCCTTGTAGAGATCTGGACAACAATAATCCAAATATCCAGAAGGATAGACTGGCTCACTCAAAGACCTGGAAAAGCTGAGAACACAGCAAGGGTAGCGCTGAGAAGAAAAGAAAGTCAGCCAGGGGACAGTTGTGAACTAATCATAGACAATCTGAGAGTTAAAGTGAAAAGGTTGGATGTTACTCTAGGGACAGTGAGTGTTGAATAGAGTGGGTCCCTTGTTCATCCTGGCCGCCCAATAGCTTACACCTGAAATAATCACACAGAAAATGTATTCATTTAAACACCACCTGGCCCATTATTTCTAGCCTCTTATTGGCTAACTCTCACATCTTGATTTAACCCATTTCTAATAATCTGTGTTCACCACGAGGTCATGGCTTACCAGGAAAGATTTAGTGTGTCTGACTCTCGTGACTCCATGGCAGTTCTCTGTCTGCTCTTCTTCCCAGCATTCATTTCTGTCTACTCTGCCTACCTAAGGGCTGCCCTATCAAAAGGCCAAGGCAGTTTCTTTATTCAACCAATGAAAGCAATACATAGACAGAAGAACCTCCTACACCAAGTGAGATCCCAGAAGAATTCTGGAGGGAGAACACTTTTGTAATCTCGTTTTTTGAAGAATCTTCTAGGTGGTATATTATGACCAAGCTGGCAAGAGACTGAATAGAAGTCAGAAGGCCAAGTAGGGGACAGCTACTGTTCAGTCAGTCAGCTTGGTTATCCACACACGGGACACTGTAGAGATAAGGAGTTGACACGCTGATCACAGTCATACACAAACATTCTCTAGCACTTGAAAACCAGGTGAAAAACAAGAAAGAGAATTGCTTACCCCTAGAAAATAAGAGGATATAAAATGACTCAAAAGGGTCAATCATTTTCGGTTAAAAAAAAGGGGAGGGAGTATGTAGGAGTCTAGATCTTCTCTCCCTGATAACTCTTGCCTCTTCCCTGCCACAGGTGTGTATCTAACCCACTTAACAATCTTGAGAGCTGGATATAGATGGGTATCCAGCAACCAGTCACACAAAGCAAGGTCTGGTGGCAATGGCTGTATCAAAGTATAACTGAAGACAGAGGAAAGCGATCCTCCATCACTACTTAACCTAGTGACCGGAATTGGCAGCCATGTCCATCACAAGATTTACTCTTAATGTGAGGTGGCAGCATGGACAGAGAAAGGAAGTCATACATCCAGCAACATCAATTAAGTGCTTACCAGCAGGCCTGACCATGACGGAGCAATCAGGAGAGGCTTGGAGCTGGGTGCCTCACTGAAGAGTATAAATATTGGCTGATTCCCAATAGACACTTATAAGCCAAGATGGAAGATGCTGACAATCTCTATGCAGTAGGGAAGTTGCCCATTCATTCCACATAAACCACACGTGACAACATGTGTTTGACTTAGAGTGCTTATAATTTTATGGATTGGTGTTTGATGCGATATTTGACAGAGTCCATGAAATATGATATTAGCACAGCTATTAGTTACCATATAACTAACCTGGAAGTAAAGACAGGTGGACTTGCAGAGATAATTAACATTTGAACTTGGATTTCAGTCAAGGCAGCAGTGAGTAGCTGCTTCAGGTTCCTTACTGTTCACTTAACCGCACTAGGTACTTGGGAGTTAGTGAATCCTATATCTAAAAATAAAAAGTGTTTAAGAATCTGTTCAGGGATTGTAGGGACAGCTTGGAGTTAAGGAATTTTGTTGATCTTGCAGGGGACACAGGTCTGGGTTCCAGAACCCACATGGCAGCTACATGTTGGAGTTGTAACTGTCTGTAACTCCAGTGTTGACAGAGATTTCTGTCCTGCCCAGTCCCACAACCATTCAGTCACAAAGAAACACACAGAGGCCAATATTAATTATAAACTATTTGGCCTATTAGCTCAGGCTTCTCATTAACTAATGCTTACATCTTACATTAACACATAATTCTTACAACTTACATTAACCCATAATTCTTGTCTGTGTTAGCCACATGGCTTGGTACCTTTATCATTGAGGCATTCTCATCTTGCTTCCTCTGCATCTGGATGAAGACTGAAGACCGAGTCTTTCCTCTTCCCAGAATTCTCCTGTTCTGGTCGCCCTGCCTATACTTTCTGCCTAGCTACTGGCCAATCAGCAGTTTATTAAACCATTACAAGTAACAAATATTTACAGGGTACAAGACCATTGTCCCACTGTACTCCAGTTCTAGAGAATCCAGCAGCCCTCTTTTGGTTCCTGTGGGCACCAATCATACATGAAGTGCACACACATACATGCAGACAAAAACTCATACGCATAATATAAAAATAAAATCTTTTTAAGATAATTTTTAAATTTACTTTATTTTGTGTTTATAAGTGCTCTGTCTGCATGTTTGTGGTATACTATGTGCATGCCTGGTGGCTGCAAAGGCAAAAAGAGGCCATTGGAGTCCCTGGACCTGGAATTATAAATGCTCCTAAGCCTCCATATAAGTTTTGAGAATTGGCCCCAGGTCTGCAGCCAGTGCTATTAACTGCTAAGCCAACTCTCATCTTGTCTCTAAATACCAAAATAATAATAATAATAATAATAATAAAATTTAAATCCTGTGCAAAGCCCACAAGGTCCAATTGGGAACACTTCAGATAACTGTCTCAGCCACAGTAGCCAGGCACTCTATACAGGGAGTGGGGAAGAGCACCAGCCACTACTTCTGTCTGAGACCAGTATTCCCAAGAGAGGATAAAAGCAAGAAAATACAGTATTTAATCACATTTAAATAAGCCTCTTTGCTTTGGATGAAGAGTGAGTAGCTATAGGAGACAGATTCAAACCAAGCCTTTAATAGACATTACTAAGAGAATAGTAGGCACCATGTGACTCCTAAAGAGGCACTGGCCACCTAACCTACAGCCTGCAGGCCTTTCCTGGACCCTGAATGCCCCAAAGACATCCAGGCAAAGTCTCCACTGTGCACCATGTCCAGGAATGCTTGTCTGCTTCTCGCAGTCTTCATGTGTCTTTGAGATTGTCTTATTATTTTCCAAAATCATGCATTTCAAGTCGTAAACACATAAGTGAAATAAACTATCCTATGAACAATATTCCTAACTTAAAAGTCTTCCTATTTCTTACCCAGAATTCTCAGAGAATGTAAAGCACACATACATGTATGATGCCTGGGTCATTTTCTAGTTTCTCAGAGTTGGTGTACCAAACCCAAACTCAAGGTAAATGGGAGCCAAGGTATCTCCAAACCGTGAAAATCTGAAACCTTTTCAAAAACCATTTTCCGCTACCAATAAACAGCTTTTCAAAGAATCCTACCAAACCTAATTTGAAATTTTTCAAACATACAGAAATAATATTTAAAACTGTTTCCCCTGTAACCATCTCCCTGTACTTGATCTCATTGCTCACCAAACCTACACTTCTTTGGTTTCAGAATGAATTACATGCATTGTGACTGCCCATGTAAATGCTTTGGTGTGTGTCTCTAAGGATTGCATTATCTTAATCCCCATACAGTTGCTGAATGGTACAAATTTAACATTAACAAAATAATGCTATCTAATGTAAAACCCATCTTCATATTTCATCAGCTGCTCCTGTCCTGTATTGTATGTGGCGTTCTCATACCTACACGGAGGTAGGGTGAGTGGTTGTATATCGTACAGTGCTCTTCAGATTGAGTTTGTCTGGTCCAAGCACATGTTTTTATACAGTGATAGACGCACATCCACTGCACACACAAGACCACTGCAGATGCTGTCCTAAGGGTATTCAGAGGAATACTGCATGTTGAGTCACAAGGACTCCTTATGGCTTCCTCAGTATACCTTTTAAATTATGACTCATGGGGTTTCCTGTTTTCCATGTCCTTAGTCTTTTCATTGTTTATAGCCAATGTAAAACATCACTCATCCTCTCTAACTTTAAAAGTTAATTTGTAGAGTTGGTGGTGTTTGCATGTGTATGTGCATGCGTGTGCAGGTAAATGTGTACGTATGAATGTAGAAACAGAAGGTCAACATTGGGTTCTTCTTCAGTCATTGCCCACATTAGCTTTTGAGATAGGTCTGTCATTGAACTTGAAATTCGCTGGTTAGGCTAGGCCAGTTCAAGGACCCACTTGCCTCTGCCCATCTGCCCACAACGCTGGAGTTACAGGCATAAGCTAGCACACCAAGCTTTTTATGTAGGTGCTGGGAATCCAAACTTAGCTCTCCATGCTCGCATGGCTAAATCTTAACCAACTCTTCATGCTTGTATGACAAAATCTTCACCAAGCCATTTCCACAGCCCACAGCATCATTCCTAAAGCATGATCTGCTCAAATCCGACTCTTTGCCCTGGCCTTGAGACAATTTATTTTGGGGGGTCTTTTGTAAACATCCACTCACAGCTCCTTTGCTGTCCTCCAGAATAGAGTCTGATTGCCTTAAATCCCTCAAGACTGCTTGGGAAAGCATTCTAGGTGCAACAAAGAGAAATACCAAGCAACAGCAACTTAAAGCAGGATTCTTTTCATTTGCTTATAGGTGGATCAAGTCAGCAGTTAGCCAACCCCAAAAGGTCACAGGTCTTTCTACTCTTCCATCCCTCCTATCCCTCATGTTTATAAAGTTCAAACCTCTAAAATTCTACAGAGAAACTTGGGTCATAAGTCACACTGTCTTCATAGAAGCCAATGTTCCACATAAACCATCAGTCATCTATAGGGCTTACATCTTCAAAGTTTCTGCAGAAAAATAATTTTAAAAAGATTTGTTTTGGTTCAGAAAATTTTTTGAACCTGAAGGGGAATAACTTTGAAATTCCAGAGCAAATGAATTAAAAGAAACTGACTCCTGTCTTATCTTTGCGATGAAGGTTTTCAGAGAGTGGACAGAGTGCCTAGAGGAAAATAATTATAAAAGAGTTAGAAAACAAAATTGGCTTTGATTTTGAAGGGAAGGACTTCAGTGGAAAAAGAAAATAGGCAAAGGCATTCCACGTGCGTTCAATATGGATGTCAGAACTCAAAGGGGCATGGTGTAGAGAAGGCTTAACAACTCTACACTCTGAATCAGACACACCCAAGTCTAAATCCATTTCCCACTGATGAGTTCGGTGGCCCCTGAGCAGGTTGCTTCTCTGTGCCATGGTTTATGAATTCATAAAATCAGGATGTTGTTGTTAATCCTGTTTGACAAGACTGAAGTAAGACAGGCATGTAGCGTGCTCACATTGCTTGCCTACCACAATTGCACAAAACATGAAACAACAATGTACCCACCTTTTAATAGTAGGTTGCAGTCCTGATGGCTCATCCACAGCTCATGGTAAAGCATAACTTAAAAAGAAGATGAAGTCTTGGGCTAGAGAGACGGCTGAGCGGGTATAGGTGCTTACTCTGCAACCTGGCAAACTGAGTCCAATGCCTAGAGCCCACGTGAAGGGGAGAACCGACTCCACAAAGTTGTTCTCTGACCTCAGGACACAAGCCATACCATGTGTGTGCACACACATATCATACACACAAATAACAATGGCAATTTTAAAATTAAACTTACAAAATAAAAGGAAGGAATATTATCATTTGCGGCAAGGTGGATGATCCTGGAAGACACAAGTAAAATGAGACAGGGACAAGAGGACACGCCTGCACAATCTCACTGATAGAAAGTAAAACAGTCAAATGAGCACAGGCAGAGTACTATGGTTGGTACCATAGTAATGGAGTAGGAAACATACAGGCCAAAACGTGAACATTTCAGTTAGGATGAGTTTATTCCAGATCTCTTATAAAGCACAGTCTCTAAGGTTAGTCACAGTATGTTATAGGTGTGGAAATCACCTAGCCTAGATTTTAAATGAAATATAAAACTAAATAAATAGATAAGTGCCTGAGGTAACAAATTTAAGTTTATCGAATGACTTCATCGTTCCACTCTATAGATGCCGCTATATCACAAATGTGTATGCAATATTATAAACTAAAAATACACATTTTTAAATAAAGGCCAGGGATATAGTTCTTGCCTAGGGTGTACAAGGCTCTAGATTTAAACTCCAGCATTGTAATAATAATGATAATGATGAAAATGATGATGATGGTGATGATTTATTGAAGACACTCCCTAGGAAAAAAGAAGGTTGCCATTATGGTTGATTCTGGATACTTTGACCATAAGGTTAAGGAATAAACAAAAGAAAGACCCTTCCTTTTTTACTTCCTAGACATTAGCTAGTATGAGTTGGAATGGTAGCTGCAACAGTAAGAGTAGAAATTGTTGTTGAGTGAAGAGGTATTCAGAGAAAACAGAACTCAAGTGCCCTTGGTTTCGGATCTTACTTCCTGGCTGCTCCGGCAGCATGATCAACAAAGCTGCCTGTTCCCACATCAGTGAGAAGGAAGAGAACGAGACTGTTTAGTGTTGAGAATGTCACAGTCCGAAACATGTTAGCATTATATAAACATGGCAGCCCAGGTGGGCAGAAGACAGCCACATGCCCCCCGGGCACCCTGGTGCCACTACAATGACAGGTAGACAGTGGTGAATGGTGTGGGAGCTGCGGAAAGAAGCTGAACCAAAGACGCCATGGCAGTGAGGAGCAGGCTGATATGGGCGGCCCACGCTGCCATTTGGGGCCATGTTTATATCCAAGGGCCATGCTGACGCCAGGGCCACACCAATCTGAGTGGCCAGTGCTGCCACCCAGGCCCATGGCAATGTCTGAACCTGAGCTGGAGCTGAGGGCCATGTCTGGGTCCAGAGCCCTACCACTGCTGGGGTCTGTGTTGATGTCTGTGGTCTGTGATACCACCAAAGACCACACAGATGCCTGCGATCTGGGCTGCCAACTGAGCCCATGTTGTTGTCCAAGGGCCAGGCCGATTTAGGTGGCCTGTGCTGCCACCCAAGTCCACAGTGATGTCTGGGCTGAGCTATGGCCTAGGGGCATGTCTGGGTTCATGGCCCTCCCACAGCCTGAATCTGTATTGGTATCCAAGGCCTGTGTTACAACTGTGTTACAATGAGAGAGCTGCCCTGGCGGCCTGGGCACCAGAGAGCTGGTCCCACCCTCACCTGAGAGAGGTGGTTCTAGTGGAGTGTTGGAGGATGCCGCTTGGCCCCGTTCATTTCCCGGCGCCTAGACCCCCGAAATAATCACACAGAAACTGTATTAATTAAATCACTGCTTGGCCCATTAGCTCTAGCTTCTTATTGGCTAACTCTTACATCTTAATTTAGCCCATTTCTATTAATCTTTGTATGGCCACATAACTGTGGCTTACTGGCTAAAGTTCCTGCATCCGTCTCTGGCTGGGCTACATGGTGTCTTTCTGACTCCCCCTTCTTTCTCCCAGAATACAGCCTAGCTTTCCCCACCTAGTTCTGTTCTTCCCTTACCATAGGCTGAAAACAGTTCTTTATTCATTAACCAATAAAAGCAACACATAGACAGAAAAACCTCCCATATCAGTGGAGGCCTGGACTGACCAACTCAACTACCACCCAGGCCCACATCTAGGACTTTGGAGTTGGCCCACCTCACTATCTACCGCACCTGTGAACTGCAGGAGCTTATGAAGAAATGGTTCCTGCCGAACTACTGTGGATTCACATGTGTGTGTAATAATCTTACAGTACCATGAACACTCGTCAGTGAGGATGAACACTCTAATTAGGCACCAACTTGACTTCTCCATATTGACTGAGATGTCTAAGTCTTGTCTTCAGCAATTGGGACTTACCATCAATTTGTGGAGATCAACCAATAGCCTTGGCACATAGCTTTTTGGCATTGAGTTATTTGGGTATTTCCTTGGGGCCTCTTTGACCAACAATATAGTTAGAGGTAACCCTTTCTTGGCACTTGAAGTTTCACTTGGTAGTAAGAGATGTCTAGTTGGGGTACTAGCTCCCCAATTTTATGTATATAACAGCTTCTACATTACTAGGCTTCCATATGACCTCTCAAATATTACTGTTAGACATCTTAGTATTACTTGTCCGTATGTTCCCTCCTTTGACCCTCCCCATTTAATCATCCTGTTCCAGTCTCTCGTTGTTCCTTAGCTATGTATTTATTTCCCCTTCCTTGGAAGATGCTCCCCTCACCACTTATTTGATCTCTGTGGTCTGATGGATTATGGTTTGCCTTTCAAAACCTTGAAAGCTAAAATCCACATTTAAGAGATAGACACCATATTTATGTTTTGATGTCAGCATTACCTCACTCAAGATGATGTTTTTTCTAGCTCCATCCATTTATCTGAGCATTTCATGATTTCATTTTTTTTAAACAGTAGAGTAATGTTCCATTGTGAAAATTACTACATTTTCTTTATCCACTTATTTCTTGGTGGACATCTAGGCCATTTCCAATTCCTGGCCATTATGGAAAGAGCAGCTATGACAATGGTTGAGCAAGTGTCTCTGTGGTAGGAAGTTGAGTTCTCCAGGTATATGCACAAATATGGTATACATGGATCTTGAGGTAGATCTGCTCCCAGCTCACTGATGAGCCACCACACTGATGTCCATAGTGGCTGTAGTAGTTTAGACTCGCACCAACGATGGTTGAGTGTTCCTCTTACCATCAACACCAGCATGAGCTGTCCTTCGTTTTATTGATCTTGATCATTCCCACTTGTGTAAGATAAAAGCTGTAAGTAATCTTGATCTGCACTTCCCTGATGACCAAGGAAGTTGAATATGTCTTACTTGTGTTTCATCTTATTCTACATTTAATTATTCTGCATTTAATTATACCCCGTTTTTAAATTGGGTTATTTTGGGTTTTTTATTTATTTTTATTTAATGTGCATTGGTCTTTTTATCTGTGTGTATGTCTGTGAGAGGGTGTTGGATCCCATGGAACTAGATTTACAGGAAGCTGTGAGTTTCCATGTGGGTACTATGAACTGGACCCAGGTTCTTTGGGAGAGCAGCTAGTGCTCTTAAACACTAAACCATCTTTCCAACCCTTGTTTTCTTAAAGTCCAGTCCTTTAGTTCTTTATATATTTTAGATATTAACTTTCTATTGGAAGTATAATTGGTAAAGATCATTTCCCATTTGTAGGATGCCACTTTATCCATTGTTATACAGAAGTTTTTCAATTTTATGAGGTCCCATTTATTGTTTTTAGTGCCTGTGCTAACAGTTTTCTGTTCAGAAAAACTTGTCCTGTGCCATATGAGTTCAAGGATAGCCCGTATGTTTCCTTCTGTTAGATTCAGAGTATTTGGCCTTACGTTGAGGTCTTTGATTCATTTAGAGTTGAATTTTGTGCAGGGTGGTAAATATAGATCTTCGTATTCTACATACAACGTTCCAGTTTGACCATTTTGTTGAAGATGCTATCTTTTTTTTAATCAGTGTGTATTTCTGATTTCTTAGTTAAAAAAAAAACCGAAACAGGAGTCCATAGATGTGTGGACTTATGTCTAGGTCTTCAATTATATTTCATCAATCAACAGGTTTGTTTTTATGCCAATACCATGCTGTTTTTATTACTATAACTCTGTAGAAGAAATTGAAATCTAGGATTATACCTAAAAAGGAATTCAACAATTCCTTTTTTATTCAGAATTGTTTTGTATGTGTGTGTATCTCTCTCTTGCTCTGTATGTGTGTGTGTATATGTTTCCACATGGAGTTGGCAATTGTCCTTTCAATTCCCTGTGAAGAGTTGTGTCGGAATGTTGGTGGGGATTGTGATGGATATGTAGATTGCTTTTGGTAGGCTGGATTTTTGCACTGAGAGCATGGAAGATTTTTCTATCTATTGATATCTTATTTCTCTCTCCAGTTCTTAAATCGGTTATCCCAAGATGTTTTTGAGGCTACTGTGAAAGTTATTGTCTCCTTGGTTCCTTTCTTAGTTCATTTCAGTTCATAAAGAATGGTTACTGGTTTTTGTGAGTTAACTTTGTAACCTGCAACTTTGCTGGAAGTGTTTATCCTTTGTCAGGGTTTCCCGATGGAGTCTTTAGGGTCATTTATATATGCAATTTTATCATCCGCAAATAAAGATATCTTGACTCCTTCCTTTCCTATTTGTATCCTCTTGATCTCCTTCAGTTGTTTTATTGCTCTAGTGAATATTTCAAGTACTATGCTGGATGAGCATGGAGAGAGGAGACATCCTTGTCTTGTTTCTGGTTTTATAGGAAATGCTTTGGATTTTTTCCATTTGGGTTGAGATGGGCTGTGGGCTGGAATTGCCTTTATTATGTTGATGTGCGTCCCATGTATCCTCATGCTCTCCAGGACCTTTGTCATGAGAGCATGCTGGATTTGTCAAAGGTCTTTCTGCGTCTGAAATGATCATGTGGTTTTTGTCCTTCAGTTTATGTTGTGGATTGCATTTATCAGTATACATATGTTGAACCATCTCTCCCTCTCTGGGACCAAACTTACTTGATCATAAAGGTGTGTTCTTGGATTTGGTTTACAAGTATTTTATTGAGAATTTTTGTATCATGTTCCTAATGAAAATTGGTCTGTAATTTTGTCTTTGTGTATAGGTTCAATGACCTATAGAGAGCTATGTGGAAATGTGATTGCACAAAAAGGGTCTCTTATGAGGGTAGCAGACTGGGTGGGGCAGAGATCCAGAAGGTCTGTGGGCTGGAACTCTTCTTAGCTTCTCTGCTAAGTTTTTCTTTCTCTCAAGTAGGCATGCCACAGAAGATCTCTGACATATTGTGGGACAAGAGCAGGTCACAGAAGCTCTTTATAGCTAGTACTTACACAGAAAACCAATGAAAGGTCAGGGCAGTATTTTTAGATTTTATTGCTAACTTTTGAGAAAGTTCTAGTTTCTATGGCCTACCATGGGGAAGAAGAATTCCAGCTTCTATGGCTTGTCTAGTGAAGTGGAGGTGGAATGAGGGAGGAGAGGCAGGAAGGCAAGAATAAGTCAGAACCTGTGCTTCTGAGTCTGCTTCTGACATCACTTTAGGGTCTCAGTTTTTCTGAGTCCAACATGCCTCCCAAAGTGGAATCATGCTTTAACACTTGTTAGGTACAAAATTCAACTGCTACAAATTAACAAAAGATGGATTCAAAAGTCTTGACTATTTCAGTCAGACATTTAGTCACGCAATACAGATTTACCACATCAAGGTGTTTCATGAGTGCTCAGCAAACATATCTCAAATATCACACAACGTTTAAAATGCTCCCTTGATTTTCTGTAGTATCTGTTTATGTTAACATGGGCTAACATAACTCTTCCAGAAAATATTCTCTGCCTGTTCTCCCTACCTTGGGCAGGATAGACTTGAATTGTCAAAAGCTCCTGAAATTTTCTTGGTAACTCAGCCATAATAATAATAATTCAGTTCAACAATCCTCACGGTTATCAATAACATGGATATTCCCCACTGGTACTAGTGACATAAACTGCAGTCTTTTTTGCCACGCACAACCGCCTGTCTGTGCTCCATGTGCTACCAGTTCACGAGCTTCGGGCAAGGGGCTGGAGGTTGTAACACACAAAGACAGACAGACAGAGACACAGACAAATAGACAGACAGACAGACAGAGAGACAGAGACATAGACCTCTAGTCACTGGTAAGAAGCCCTTTATTCAATAGCACTATGGAGGCTTATATACCCAACAGTCAGGTGGGCCAACAGGTGAAAACCTTATCCTCTGATCCTCAAGGCAACACGTGCTCGTGAAGCAGAGCTGGTAAACAACTGACACAGCTTTCAGTAATTCAAATCAGAAGGAAAGTAAAGATCTCTAGCAGGGAAGAGCAGCTGGAGGCCAGGACTCCAAATGGTCCCAACATTTTTCCCAAGACTCTTATCCAAAACAGAAACCATCACTGCTTCCAAAATAGCAGAACAGCTGCACTCATCCCTGCTTGCTAGTGTCCAGCTACTTCTTAATTCTCTTGGGATCAATATAAAATCTCAACAATAAGATAAGGAATCTTAAAAATAATTAACTGCCTGCTCCACAATGAGCAGTCTGTGGATGTTTCTATTATGCGTTTCTGTGGTTTGGAAGATGGTCTCGTAGAGGTATATTTTAAGCTTAGTCCCCAGACAGTGACACTAATAAGAGGCAGAAGGATCTTTAAGAGGTAGGACTTTTTGGAAGGATATGTGTTACTGGGGATGTGCATTTAAAGAGGATGTCAAAACCCCAGCCCCTCCTTCTTCCTCTTTGCTGACTGGCTGGCATAAAGGTGAGCACCTTCCTGGGCTATAGATTTCACTGTGATGTATTGTCATGTGCAACAGGCCATTGGGCATAGACTGACACCACAAAAACTCTGAGCCAAATAAACCTTTCCTTGTTTTAGGGTGTGTTTTTCACATATTTTGTGGCAATTATGGAAATCCGGCTACTCCATTGTAAGTGTTGCAGTTATGAAGGAAAACGTATAAGGCATCCTGGCTGTCAGAAGCTGAGGAATACCCTGCAGGTGTTGTAGCTCTGTTCCAGTGGTGGACAATCTCCCCAGCCAAGGGTTACAGTCCTTGCACCTGGAAAGGATTGCTAATGCAAATGTAACAATGTTGATCCAGCAGGGGAGGGTTTCCCCAGTGAGGTTGTTACAAATTGGCTCTGCTCTCCTCCAGAGAAAGGTTACAGCTCTGCTCATCTTCCCCAGAGTGTAACAACTTGGTTCCAGTAAGGGAAAGTTTCCCAGCCAAAATGTTACAGTTCTGTTTTGACTCCACTCTAACAAGAGCCCTTACAGCTCTGCTCTGCTAAGGGAGTTTCCCAGGGGAAAATGTAGCAGTTCTGCTTTACTTCCGCAAAAGAAAGTGGCTACAAGAGACCTCACTCTAGGATTTATTGGGAGGGAGGAGTCTAGGTGAGGGGCTGCCTCTACCAAGGGGCTGCCTCTACCAAGGTGGAAAAAGGCAGCCCCAAATTGAACAGGTACAGGGCTTATGTGGGATTTCTTTGGGCTGAGCTTTCCAGGGTGACAGTTTTCAGAGTGGGGTTGATAGGGATCTCAATTCCTGAGCTTGAGACAAGCTCACAGATTGGACTTTGTGCTCAGGGATTAGCTGGATTTCAATTCCTGAGTCCGTTAGGGAAAGGGTGTGTTTCCTTGGCTCTGGTCTCTGAGCCAGGGTGTTCTTTCACTGGCCCTTTTTATCCTACATCCACACATAGCTCTGCATCTCTCAGCCTAATCTTCTTAGATTTTAGGGCAGAGCAACTGCTCTGTGCATGTGGCATATTTATCAGCATCCCTGGCCTAAACCCACTAGATTTCTGTAACACCCTCTACATGCTGGTAGTCAAATATTTTTTCCAGCCAGATGTAGTTGCTGCTACCTGTAGTTTGAGCTACATGGGACACATATTAGTCAGGGCTCTGTAGAGGAGCATAACTAACTGAGAGGGGTGTACTAGGTTGGTTTGCACAGTAAGGTCTAGGTGGTTCAACAATACCTGCCTCACACTGAAGAGGCCAAGAATCCGGAAGTTGCTCTGCCCATAAAAGTAGAGGTCTCAGCAGTCTCAAAATGGCACTGAAAGCCTGGGCAGTTCCTGGGGAGCTGCTTGTCTTCAGTCTACTTTGGAAGTCCAAGTCACCTGGGTCTATCAGCAAAGGAATACAGCCGTGGCTGCAACCAAGTTGGACTTGGCAGCAAAAGTGAAGGCAAGCAAGCAAGCAAAAGGCAATGCTTCCTTCGTCCACATGCCTTCCGTCCTTGCTCTCCAGATTCAGCCTTTGAATCCCATTAGTACGAAGACTCCAGAGCTACACAGAGCCCAGCTGCTTCCCTTCCCCATGTGCACAGTCAACACAGGTTCCAGGACATAATGTGGTCATACAAAAACAGCAATACCTTGCTCTCTGACAGAAAGCAAAAAGCTGGTACTCACCAAGTTCTTTGTTTCTCACTTGGTAATCAGTAGATATGATTGTTCATCTCTTTTAACAACTACCCAATCTCAAGCTCTTCCAAAAAAGAGCTGTTCAGGAAAAAAACATTTTCTACTGTCAAAGCAAACAACCAGCAGGGAGGAAAGAGCCTACAGAACAGGAGAGTCTCTGCCGAGGGACTCATGGCTAGAATCTAAAAGGTACTCAAAAAAACTAAACATTCAAAAACTCACACCAGCAAATGAGCAAATGAACGGGATAATTCTCAACAGAAAAAAACACAGATGACATGACTGTGCATGCCTTGTCTTAAATCTCAGCACTCAAGAGGCAGAAGCAGGCAGATCTCATCCAATTCAAGGCCAGTGAGAGCTACATAGAGAGACCCCCAACTCATAGAGAGAAAGGAAGGGAGGGAAAGAGGGAAGGGGGGACAGAAGGAGTGAAGGAGGGAGAGAGGAGGGGAAGACAGGCAAATGGCTAACCTGTATTTGAAAGAAATGTCCAGAAGTCTTATCCTAGAGAGGCTACAAATTAAAATGACTTGGAAAGCATCTTTCAACCCAATCAGAATGGTTATTCTCAACTGTTCACTGCTGGTACGAATAAGAATAGCTTCCCATTATTGTGGAAGCTCCTCAGAAAACTAAAAATAGATAGAACTACCATATAACTCAACTATTCTACTCCTGGGCATATACCACAGAATCATCAGCACACCACAGAGACACCTGGGCATACACCACAGAATCATCAGCACACCACAGAGACACCTGGGCATCCACGTTCTCCATGTTTGCTGGAACACTAGTCATAACAGCCAAGGTATAGAATCATCTTAGCTGATCATTAATAGATAAAGAAAAGCATTACCTACATGAATGGTATTGGGTAATTCAACAAAATGAATGGAACTGGAGATCATGTCAAATAAAATACTCCAGTCTCAAATCGACAATTATTGCATGTTTCTCTCATCTCAAGAGTCAAGATTCAATTATATACATATGAGCATGTGCACACACACAAATGTAAGACATAAAAAATAGAGAATGCTAAAGATGGAAGAAGTGATGTAGGATGTCCTTCTGTATATGTGTTGCTTTTATTGGCTAATGAATAAATCTGTTTCCCAGGTGGGAAATCCAAACAGAGATATATATAGAGAGAAGGCACAGAGTCAAGGGAATGTTGTGTAGGTGCTGAAGGAGAAAGATGCCTGCCAGAACCTTACCGGGTAAACCTCGTGAAGATACACAGAATAATAGAAATGGGTTAATTTAAGATATAAGAGCTAGCTAGAAATATGCATGAGCCATTGGCCAAACAGTGTTGCAATTAATATAGTTTCTGTGTGATTATTCGGGTCTGGGAGGCCAGGAAATGAATGAGCAATAGGATAGGACAAAGAACAAAAGGGTAATGGAGGATAGAAAGATAAATATCAATATCACTTAGCCTCCCTCACTCATACACAGAACCTACATTTAATGATATGATATGATATGGTATGGTATGATATGATATGATTTGGCATGATGTGATGTGATATGATATGATGTGATGTGATGTGATATGATATGATATGATATGATATGACATGATGTGACATGATATGATATGATGTGATGTGGTGTGATATGATATGACATGACGTGACGTGACGTGACATGACATGACATGACATGACATGATATGATATGATATGATATGATATGATATGATATGACATGACATGACATGACATGACATGACATGTAAGCCGAAGGGGCTATTTGGGAGGAAAGAAAGCCATCGAGTTATTGTAGTCACTGATTTTCCTCATAATAAAAGCTAAAGTCAAGGCTTTCAGAAACTCACGGATCTCTGGAGGTGACAGATGAAGGCTAGGGGCCCTAGCCCATGTAGTCCCCATACTGACTGCCTTTCTTCCATCACACCAGGGACAGGTGTGCTTTGCAAATATTTGCATGACAATTAAACATTCAACATTAAGACAAGTGACTGCAAATTCTGAATTAATGGTTTGCATATTAACAAGGAAAGACTCCATCTTTTTCTAATATAAATTGCAAACTGGGACAGCAGGAAGGCAGTCGAGAGATGCACTTGCCTTTTCAAAATTGATACTCCTATAAAATTCTGCAATAATGTTAAATGCTTTCCTCTGCTTCTGTGATATTACTGAATTGGCATAAGCTTAATACATAAAATTAAATGACAAATGAAATTTACCATCAGGCCAAAGGAACCTCAGAACTGTGACTATTCATTCATGGAAAGCTAAGGTATAAAGCTTGCAGGGTGTTTTAATGTTTAGTGGGTCCTTTCTCCCAAGGGGAAAGTCAAGTTCTCCTCCACAGCCTGGGAACTCTAGTATGGTATTTTCAGGAAGCAGAAGGATCCAGGCTCTGCTCTGGTGGCTCCTCCCCAGCTTGTGTGGAGAATGTGAACTCAAGCCTACAGGGCCACCGGGACCTACCCTGCCACACAGAACACAACATACCTACTTGCCACTGGCACAATGTCCCCATGCCAATGCTCTTTGCTTCCATCCAGCTAGGCACCAGAAAAGATGTGAGTTCAGGAAAGTCTCTAATCTCAGTTGCTGTAACCAGGCCACCACGAATCCTCCCAACACGGCAACCTACCGCTACTTTAGTATGTACCCTCCATCCATCTCTCTGATGAGTCTGTCATCCTTTCAAATAGATTGTCAACCTGACCAGAAATTGCTCATCTTTAAAAGGAAACTGTGTAGGGAAAAGACACTAGTGTTTCTTTCTTGTTTGGTTGGTTGGTTTGATTTTGTTTGGGAAAGAGTCTCACTATGTAGCTCTGACTGCCCTGGAACCCACTACATAGACCACACTGACCTAAACACCTCAGAGATCTTCCTGCCTCTACCTCCCCAGTGCTGGGATTGAAGGCATGTGCTACCTCACCCAGTATACTGGAAATTCAGTTATTAGAAGATAAAATATGACCCTCCAAGTCCAAAGTAACAAAGGTTTATTCTTCTCACTGAAAAGAACCTGGTGGGCTAATGACAAGGTCAGCATGTGTGGCTCGGCATCAGTGAGCTCCTTTTGTCTGTCAGTGCTTGCTAACTCATAGCTGCGAGGAGGTTGCTGAGGGTCTACACGCCTTCTCATGTTGGAGACTGGAATTTGAAAGGTATGGCAACAGTGGCATGTGTCTAGTTTCAGGAACGCGAGCTCCTCCAGGACTTCCTGGGGAGCCCCACATGCAGTCTCCATGGCCAGAAGAATGTGTTGTAGCCAACTGAAGGCAAGAAAGCTAGCCAGGTAACCAGCAAGTCAACAGTGCCAGCCACACTTGTGTCTAACAGTGATGTGAGTTTACTATGTGCACAATCATGAAACCTTTGGTTTCTAGTTTCAGATCTTATTATTCTATTCCTAATCTTTCAGGATGGGAAATCATCCTCACTTTCTAACTCACCAAGTTCAGCTTAAGTTGAGTGAACTGAGCTCCTTACAAAACCCTTCACAAACACATTGAACTATTATTTGAAGAAAATCTTACACGTGAACTAATTTTATTTTATATGGTTCAAATGTTTGCTTAAAATTCTTTTAAAAAGTCCAATAAAATGAATTTTAAATATAGCAAATGTCAACTTTTCTTCAGCATTTCAATGCTGCTTATATATTTCATTTCATTTTTTCTGATTAAAGTGCACATGTAGAACCAGACACAGTGATGCTTTCTTGTAACCATGGGTACTTGGGATCTGGGTTTATGGGATATGAGTTCAAAATCAGCTTTGGCAATATAAGAGGATATGTCTCAAAAAAAGGAAAAAAAGAAATGAAGGGAGGGAGGGAGACAGTGGGAGAGAGAGAAAGAAATCTGGGATTGGAGAGATGGTTCAGCAGTTAAGAAATCATATCTTTTTTTCCAGGGCACCAAAACGTGTTTCTTGTTCTATGACTGGGCAGCTCACAACTGCCTAAACTTTACTTTCAAGGTGTCTAACACCCTTTGTTGTCCTCCTCAGCACCTACATATGTGTGATAGACACACACACACACACACATTCATAGAAATAAAATTTTAAGAAAATACATTTTTTAAGAAGATATATATATATATATATATATATATATATATATATATATATATATATACAGATATATATCATTCATGGGGAGAATTGTACAAGTCAGTCAAGACTTCATCCCAGACAAACACGTAGAAAGGAGTGTGTGTGTGTGTGTGTACACATGCACATGCTCATGCCACAACATATATGTGGAAGTCAGAGAATAACTTGCAAGAGTAAGTCCCAGGATAGAAGCCAGGTCATCAGGCTTAGAGGCAAGCATCTTTACCCACTAAGCCAGCTCACTTGCCCAAAGAGGTGTTTAAGAGAACAAACAGCAGCTAAGAAAGTCTGTGTCATCTCTGTCCCTGTGCATCTGATGTGGGGCTGTCTTTGTCACTGCTCTACTGCTGGGAAGAGACACCATGACCAAGGCAACTCTTATAAAATAAGGCATTTAATTGGGGCTTGCTTGTAGTTTTAGAAGATTAGTTCATTATCATTACAGTGGGGAGCAGACAGGCACGCTGTTGGTGCAGTAGCTGAGAGCTTTATATCCTGATCCACAGACAGCAGGCAAAGAGAGAGTCACTGGGCCTGGCAGTGACTTTTGAAACCCCAGAGCCCACATCCAATGACACACCTCCTCCAACAAGGTCAAACCTCCTGATTCTTCCCAAACAGTCCCACTCCCTGGTGACTAAACAATCTAATAGATGAGCTATGGGGTCCATTCTCCGTCACAGCCAAGGGGCTGTGAATATCCTCAGGAAAGGGATTTGTCAGGAGTTACCCTTGGCCTCTCTCCTGGGAGTAGACTAGTCCCAAAGAGGGAGTCAATGCCAGCTTTATTTCCTAGATGTTTCTGCTGTTAGTCAGACAAATGAGCTCCGAGAAGGCACATTTCTCCATCTGTTGAGGCCCAAATGTCTTTAGTTCAAAGTACCAACTCTGGAACACCAAGTAAATCCCCACACCTGTTGCAGGATAATTTAACAAGAATTGGGGGGAAGAAGAGATTAGAAGTTACAAGTCATACATATAGAGAATCAAAATGTCTCAAAGACTATTTAACTTGTTTACTAATGAGAAAATTAGTGGTAATCCAAGAGATATTGTCTGTGTGTGTGTGTGTGTGTGTGTATGTGTGTGTGTTTAGCCAACAGGAACAAAAGCATACAAAATCAACCAATACCATGGAACAATAATTAATGTGTCTCACCATCTTATCTCTACCACAGAAAATCTGTATTTCTAGGGATAATGGTTATTTGCATTTTTATATGCCAGAGTTGAAAAAACAAAAATCAAATAAACAAACAAACAAAAACAACAAAAAAGAAAACAAAGAAGATGTGAGGTCAAGATAACTCCGTTGCTGTGGGGAGAGAGGCCACTTGTTCATCCTGGCTGCCCAGCTAACTTAGCCCTGAAATAACCACACAGAAACTGTATTCATTAAATCACTGCTTGGCTCATTAGCTCTATCTTCTTATTGGCTAACTCATATATTAATTTAACCCATTTCTATTTATCTTTATATTGCCACATGGCAGTGGCTTACTGGGAAAGATTCAGCATGTCTGTCTCTGGTGGCTCCATGGTGTCTCTCGGGTTCTGCCCTTCTTTCTCCCAGCATTCAGTTCTGTCTTGTAAAGGAGAGGGTCCCTTTGTTTCATCCAGGCACCCGGCTAGTTTACACCTGAAATAATCACACAGAAACTGTATTCATTTAAACACTGCCTGGCCCATTAATTCTAACTTCTCACTGGCCAACTCTTACATCTTAATTTAACCCATTTCTATTAAATCTGTGTATCACCACATGACTGTGGCTTACCGGCAAGATTCTAACCAGCGTCTGTCTCAAGCAGGAGAGCCATGGCATCTGCCACTCTGCCCTTCTTCCCAGCATTCAGTTCTGTCTTCTCTGCCTACCTAATTCTGCCCTATCAGGCCAAGCAGTTTATTGATTAACCAATGAAAGAAACATGTAAACAGAAGGAACTTCTACACCACTGTCTTCCCTGCCTACCTAAGTGCTGCCCTATCAACAGGCCAAGGCAGTTTCTTTATTCATTAATGGTAATGATAGCACACAGAGGGCACTCCCACATCGCCTCCTCTTTTCTGTTTAAATAAAAAGGAAGGCTTTAACTTTAACATAGTAAAATTACATATAACAAAACAGTTATCATGCAAGAATTACAGTTACAGTATTTATATATACTTTATCTTTTATCATAACTAAGGAAAACTATAACTATCTATCTATTCTTCAACTCCATCAAAGACTCCAGAAGAATAGACTATTACCTAAGTAAACAGGAAGTGCATTATAAACAACTTCCAAAACTCTAGAAAAGACAGAGACTTCTCTTTGCCTGGACAGTCACCCAAAGCTCTGTACTGTTGGGACATCTATCTTCAGCCTACAGGCCCATAGTATCCAGCAGATTTTTCCATTAAGCAGGAAATTTTGAAGACAGTTCAGTCACTTTCTTCTGTATCCTGCAGAATGTCTCACAGACTCTTTCATGAAGTAGGAACCCCAAAGGACTGTCTCACTTTTAGGCAAGTTTAGCAGTCATTTCTCTTTGGGTCCTACATGTCCAGTTAAGTAGTCCAGGCAAGAGCAGTTTCTTGCCCAAGTGGCTAAGGAGCCTCTTCGATGTCCATCTTCCTCTCAAAGTAATTGGTGCTGCCAGGAACAGATGTGTCTCATTGTCAAGAAAAGCACTAAGTTCTTAAAACACTTTAAATGCCATATTCTGAAGGTCTCTGAAAGATTTGAAGAATAGCTATCTAACTGAAATATATCTCTATATATCTAGAAAACCTAACTAACATGACTACAATCTTGACTATTATAGATGACTATCTATTCAGCTATATTTCTTAATTATACATTACATTTTTAAATGAACTACACAATTACAATACCTTAATCAAGAGCAGAAATATACATATAACAAAATTGACCTTAAATTTGTATCAATAAACCAAGATCCATACCAATGTAAATTATTCATATCTATATCATATCCCCCTTTAAACGTAAAGAAGCATTTACAAACAATATTTGGGAATATGGGCATCGTTTCATCCATACTGCTTCTTGCTGATTGGGGGCACTGTTAATCAAGTTTTTCATGGTGTATCCTATGTGCTAGGTTCATCTCAGTCAGCAGTTGGGTGAAGTACTTTTTTGAGGGTGTTCATGGCAACCTTTCAGGAGAATGTGGTCTATCAAACCATATTGGTCTGGAAGCAATCCACAGGTTCTGATCTTCTGTTAAAACAAAAGAAGAACCTCTTCTCCAAAGCAATTTATCCTTAGACCCAAATTCTGAAGTCAAGATACCTTTATAATATACATGCTGGTTTAACTTAGCAACCCATACAATGAAATGTCTCTCCATACTTAGCTCCTTCACAGTCAAAAAATTCAAAGATAACACAACAATATATATATAATCCAGACTCTCTGTGAATTTTCCATTTTTACATGTCTTATTTTTCTTTACTTTTTTTAAATCTATGACTATCTGTACTCTGTCTCTTTAAAGACTCTACCCTTTTTTTAAAGCATTAACTTTATTTTATGACTCTTTTTCTTCTCTTTTCCAAGCCTACATACATTTATCCAACATTGTGATCCATTTAGAGTTCTTTTATATCTGAATATGTCCTTATTGTGCTATCTGTAATACTCTGTCTTGAAGAGCTTTTAAAATGGTAAGCACTTCTTAAAAGTTAAGCTGTACCATTCTAGGGAAATACAGCAGCGCCTGCTTGCCCACCCAGTCTAAAACTTAAGCTGTGCAATTATTATGGTATATATAATACCTCCTGCTCGCTCCACACAGTCCAGCATAGTGTCTCCTTGCACCCCCATCACATCCCAGGCAACTGAGTGAAGGCACAGCCTTGCCCCCGGCTGTTCGAATTGCTTTCATTGGCTCTTCTAACTGTGATGTATGTGTGAAATGTGTCTATTTTCTCGCCTCCCTCATCCTTCGGTTGGATAGCTACAATCTCCTGGGCAGCCGCTGCTCCTGCTCTCGCCCTCTGAGACTGGTGACCCAGCTCCAGCAGCCGGAAGAATGTTAGGAAGTCACGTGCCCTCCCAAGCTGAAGTGCCAGGTCCCTGGCTGTAGGGCCGTGTCCACCCTCTGTTACCCTTGCACTTTAAGCAAAGGTCAAAGTCTTCACCTTTGCCTGCCTCCTCAGCCCACACACGCCTGCTCACTGTACTCCATCACAACCTCCATAAGGTACCTGGTCCTCAGCCTAAACCCACTCCCCTACACACACACACACACACACACACACACACACACACACACACACACACCTGCCACCTCCCGCTCCACCACTGATTGCCCCTCTTCATTCTGCTCTCAGCTTACTCAGACCAATTTCTCAGAGGCCTACTACACAGATCCCAACAGTTAGTGTCCATGGCAACACAGGTTTCACGCCATTGTACCCTTCTCGGTTTGGAACTATCTATTGACTTATACGGTTGTGTCCTCCCAACAGACAGCAATCCTTGCCAGGACGGCAGCTGGGTTTTAGCCAATGCTCTGGCACAGTCTTGCCAATGCCTCACACTTGGAACATCCACTGCCAAAATGAGCATGGGGCACAGGCTTCTCGATGTCCTCAAACCAGAGAAGCCTTGGCTCTCAGACCATAGTAAAGATATAAGACATTCTTGATTTTAAAAAATAAAAAAGCTGAAAGCTTTCTGTTGTATGAGGGCACTTGTTTGTTCCCAGCTGCTAAGCCCCGAAATAATCACACAGAAACCATATTGTTTGCAATACTGTTTGGCCAATAGCTTAAACGTATTTCTGGCTAACTCATATCTTCAATTAACCCATCTCCATTAATCTGTGTATTGCCATGAGGCTGTGGCTTACTGGATAAAGTTACATATGGCGTCTGTCTCTGGTGGGGCTACATGGCTTCTCTGACTCCACCTTCTTTCTCCCAGCATTCAGTTTAATTTTCCCTGTCTAGCTCTATTCTGTCTTGTGCAAGCCTAAGAGAGTTTATTAACCAATGGTATTCACAGTATACAGAGGGGGATCCCACATGGGCTTTCTATAGAAGAGAGGAATGGGGCTGAGGTTAAAGTATAAGCCTACTTTCATTAAAGGGGGCTGAGGAAACATACCTAGAGTGGAGACCTGGCCACATGGTTCAGTGGCAGAATACTTACCTAGCATGCAGGAGGTCATATGTTCAATCCCCACCACCTTGGCACTCATAGAGTTGTGGGGGCAGTGGATAAAGAAAGAGAGGTTGGCAAGAGAATCCTAGGAACAGAAGCCAGTAAGAGCATTCTAGTGAGGCAGAGACTCTAGAAAGTAGCCACAGCCACCATAGATGGTAATGCCAGGTTCCTGCCCTAACCGGTCCAGGGGACAAATGTGTGAGAACTATGAAGGGAGCTACCTTTAGTGCTATGTGTATATTAACCATCTCCAAATATTGCATCTCTCTCTCCCTTTTCCCCAGTCACTCCTGGGAGTGCACAGGATGTCAGCTGTCCCCTTGGTTCCTTCCCCTGTGGGAACATCACCAAGTGCTTGCCCCAGCTGCTTCACTGCAATGGTGTGGACGACTGTGGGAACCGAGCAGATGAGGATAACTGTGGTGAGTGAGCGTTGGGGCACAGCCATCAAGGCCTGGCCATGCCAACCCAAAAGGGAACTGAATGCAGAGCACGCGCATGCACAGGCAGCTGATTTGCTTCCATATCTACTTTGGGAAAGGACCAGAATCGGCGCAAGACCAAGTTCTCAACACAAAGGAGATTTATTTGCCCTGGAGGTATAGTAGGAGGCTGCTTGTTCATTCCCGGCCACCCAGACCCTAAATAATCACACAGAAGCTATATTAATTTAAACAACACTGTTTGATCTATTAGGTGTCTTCTTTCTTTCTTTCTTTTCTTTTTTTGAGACAGGGTTTCTCTATAGCTTTGGAGCCTGTCCTAGCTCTTGTAGACCAGGCTGGCTTCGAACTCACAGAGATTTGCCTGCCTCTGCCTCCCAAGTGCTGGGATTAAAGGCATGCATTACCACCACCTAGCTTGGCTTAGGCTTCTTATTAACTAACACTTACATCTTAAATTAACCCATTCCTATTATTTTATTTTTTACCACAAGGTTGTGGCCTATGGGAAGATGTCTTTCTCTTTCGGTAGCTACATGGCATCTCCCTGACTTTGCCTTCTTTCCTCCTCTATCCTCTTGGAATTCCCACCTTACTCTATTCTGTCCTGTTGTAGGCCAAAGCAGCTTTATTCATTAACCAATAAAAGCAACAGATATACAGAAGGACCTCCCACAACATGGAGGGACAAAGGTCTGCCTCTAGATAGAGAGGATGTAGCCCATAGTAAATGGCAATTTATAAAGGGAAAAGGGGTACCCCTGTGTTAGGATGAGTTGGTTTGTTTTGATTGGACATATTAATTAGGGTAGCCAAAAGGGGACTTTTGATTGCTAGACTTCAATACTTTGATAGCTCAACCTGGATAGTCAGCCTCAGGAGAAGGAAGTGGCTAAATAAGGGCATAGACTTAGGAGCCTAGCTTTAGGAATGTAATCTAACAGTTTAGCAAGGCAGAGGGAATGCAGGAGAAGGGCAAGGCCTGACAGAGCCATGTTTGCCATTTTTGGACCCACTAGCGCCCTCTGCCTCCCTAGCACTGTTAATACAATGATGAACTGTCAAATCTAGCTCCAGCTGTTTTTTCTTTCTTTTTTTTTTAAATTTGCTCTTATTGAGCTATGTATTTTTCTCCACTCCCCTCCCTTCCTCTCCCCTCTCTTTACCCCTCTCCCATGGCCCCCATGCTCCCAATTTACTCAGGAGATCTTGTCTTTTTCTACTTCTCATGTACATTAGATCCATGTATATCTCTCTTAGAGTCCTCATTGTTGTCTAGGTTCTCTGAGATTATGAATTGTAGGTTGGTTTTTCTTTGCTTTATGTCTGAAAGCCACTTATGAGTGAGTTGTCTTTCTAAGTCTGGGTTACCTCACTCAATATGATGTTTTCTAGATCCATCCATTTGCACACAAATTTCAAGATGTCATTATTTTTTTCTGCTGTGTAGTACTCCATTCTGTAAATGTACCACATTTTCCTTATCCATTCTTCAGTCAAAGGGCATTTAGGTTGTTTCTAGGTTCTGGCTATGACAAACAAAGCTGTTATGAACATAGCTGAGCACATGTCCTTGTGGCACGATTGAGCATCCTTTGGATATATACCCAAAAGTGGTGTTACTGGGTCTTGAGGAAGGTTGTTCCTAATTTTCTGAGACATCATCATACTGATATCCAAAGGGGTTATACCAGTTTGCACTCCCACCAGCAATGGAGCAGTGTTCACTTTACCCCACATCCTCTCCAGCATAAGTTGTCATCAGTGTTTTTGATCTTGGCCATTCTTACAGGTGTGTAAGATGGAATCTCAGAGTTGTTTTGATTTGCATTTCTCTGATGACTAACGATGTTGAACATTTTCTTAAGTGTCTTTCAGCCATTTTAGATTCCTCTGTTGAGAGTTCTCTGTTTAGGTCTGTACTCCATTTTTTATTGGATTACTTATTCTTTTGATGACCAATTTCTTGAGTTCTTTGTATATTTTGGAGATCAGCCCTCTGTCTAATGTGGGTTGCTGAAGATCTTATCCCATTCTGTAGGCTGCCATTTTGACTTATTGGCCATGTCCTTTGCTTTACAGAAGCTTCTCAGTTTCAGGAGGTCCCATTTATTAATTGATTCTCTCAGTGTCTGTGCTACTGGGGTTATGTTTAGGAAGTGGTCTCCTGTGCCAATGTGTTCAAGTGTACTTCCCACTTTCTCTTCTATGAGGTTCAGTGTGGCTGGCTTTATGTTGAGGTCTTTGATCCATTTGGACTTGAGTTTTGTGCATAGCAATAGATATGGATCTATTTTCATTCTTCTACATGTTGATATCCAGTTATGCCAGCACCATTTCTTAAATATGCTTTCTTTTTCCATTTTATATTTTTTGCTTCTCTGTCAAAAATCAGGTGTTCGTAGGTGTGTGGATTGATATCCAGGTCTTCTATTTGGTTCCATTGGTCCTCCTGTGTGTTCTTATGCCAATACCAGGCTGTTTTCAGTATTGTAGCTCTGTAGTAGAGTTTGAAGTCAGGGATTGTGATGCCTCCAGAAGTTCCTTCATTGTACAGGATTGTTTTGGCTATCCTGGGCAGCTCCAGTTGTTTCATAGGGAATAGTGTTAGCCTCAATATTTCAGATAAGTAATTATTTGGCACAGTCAAGTTTTTTTTAAACCAAGAAACGTGCAGCGCTCATGTCTTTGAGGCACAACGGTATCAAAATTGAGAACAGCGTCTCTGGAGACTGAACCTAGGAACAGCATTCACTCACCAATTAAGCAAACTTTAGAGAACAATTCTTAACCTCTGCGTGCCTTGGTTTCCTCATTTTGTAGAAAGGTTTAATGATGGTTCCTACACTGAGATTTCGGGAAGCTTAAGTATAAAGGCTTAGGATAGTGCCAGGTGTATGACGGGGACTCACAGCATGTTAGAGACTGCTGTTCTACTTAATCCAGCTACGGAGGAAATGGGAGAACCCTGCAAACAGAAGCAGATGAACGAGGCTGACCTGTTCCAACCACAACCCATCCCACGGCCTCACAAGGGCAGTGAGTGAGGCTGCTGGCCACATCGGATATTTAGAAAAATAGCTCGCAGTTGACATTTTTGTTCAAGTTTCTGAAACTTTAAAGTACAAATTTATCAAAAGCACTTGAATGCCCTGAAGCTGGTTCACCGCAAAACAAATCTGTTAATCAATATAGAAGCTAGTAATATTCTCACTTGTGGGAAAACATGAGGCTATTTTTGGAAGGCGGAAACATACCTACAATGCTGAGGCTGGATGCACTGTGTAAATGATAAGCCTGCAGAAGGCCTCGCTACCTGGCTCTGGGCATTCCAGATTTACAAAGCACCACCCCAATGAATGAAACTTCCTTTACAAACAGAACCGAAAGGAGACAAGGTTTAAAAACCTCCACTCTGAGTAAGCTTCACCCAGCTTATGTCATAGAACCAGTGCTTGAGCCTTGAGAAACAGGTCATTTCTTGTAAACGAATCATATCATCACAAACAAACCTAAATCATCTTCCCAACAGGGTATGAAGTAACCATTTTCACCCCACTCCTGCCAGTGGGAATCCCAGGGCAATAGCCAAGAACCATAAAGTGCTAACAATGCCTTCACTTTCACTGCCTAAGCCTCCTCTGGCCGAGCTTCTCACCTGGGCTAAGGTGCAGAACTGCAAGCTGCAGTTTCTCTTCCTTTGTGACCATAAACATCCGTGTGTTTGATCCCCAAGCCAAGCAGACAGAACTGAAGCTGGGTTTAGGCAAGCAGTCAGTCACTGAGCCACACCCTCCAGCCTCAGGCTTCTAAGGTTTGCTTTGCTTTTGCTTTGCTTTGTTTTGCTTTGCTTTGTTTTGTTTTTTGTTTGGTTTAACACCTTCCCCTGGTTGTATTTTCACAGCTTCTCAGTTTGGAGCACTCTCTCTCCATAGGCGGTAAATCAAGTGTAGACACTTAACTCGTGAGTGAAAGCTCTCTTGCCTTTGACTGAGAGGTCCGCAAACATTTCAAAGAATAGCATTTGCTAAAATAACCGAAAATTGCACGGTTCTTAAAAATTCAAATGCAACCATGATCTGTATGCCTGCCAGCGCTTCCCTCTGCACCTGCTTGTTATTTGGACACAGTCCCAGGTGGCAGCCCGTCAAGCAGAATGGAGGCAGAAGCCGGGTAACTGTCTCAAGTTCACCAGTAAAAGTAGGTCTTCAGCATAAAAGGAAACGCTAGCTTTAGTGGCAATCTTAAAGAGACCATATTAAAGAATAAAAATAATAATAAGTAGCCGTCCTTGTGATAATAATCTTTAGTCTGGTGCATTCCTCAAGACTCCCCAGTCAGCAGCGCAAACACAGACAATAAGGCATTCAATACAGCTGGCTCAGCCTCCAAAATTTCTACTTCAGTGCTGGCCTGAAGGGTGGCAAATGACCCTTCTTCTCTTTTCTAGAAAAAGTGACTATTGCTACAGGTCGGTAAAAGGATTCAGGGAAGGCTGGAGATAGCTCAGCAGTCTAGAGCACTTGCTACTGCTGCAGAGGATACGTCAGCTGCCTCAGAACCATCTCTAACTCTAGCTCCAGAGGATATGACTCCTTCCAAGGACAGCACACACATTATACAGAGAGAGAGGGGGGGGGGATCTTGAGAATTAAATGAGATGCTATATGAGAGGTGTTTAGCAGAAGAGATACGATGCTTTTGTGACCCTCCCAAGTTCATGCATGAGAATCCTACCCTCTAACACGTTAAAATGTTCACTCATCAAACCACTAAGATGTCCAAGTACGTACTGCTGCCGTCTATACATGCCAGAGTGGGCTGGAGCGCGCAGGAGAGACTGCAGAATTCCACCACCATCTGTAGAGTCAGGTGATTGCAACTAGGAGCTTGTTTTGTTTCTGCCTCTCGTTGTTCTGATTTCCCTGGCCAGCTGTGGCTTTTTACTTCTTCCCTTTATGGTATCTGGATAATTTATGTTCCCAAGGCTACTGCTCACTTTTAAGACATCCATATTTAAACTCTTGCTAATGCTAATTAAATTAAGCCAGAAATGTGGTCTTTTCAGAATATGTAAGCTTCATGAATATTTGACAAAGCAGTATCAGATATATTTCCAACTATGCAAAATAAAGTATTTTAGCTTATATAGATGAAAAGAATTCATGATCATTTGTGATTGAAAGTATATTGTCGAATCAAATGTCCTATTTCAGTGGAAGAGGACATTTTTCATTAATCATAGAAAAATTCAAAGTAAAATATAAGATTCTACATTCAGGAGGCAGAGGGAGCCAGTTCTTTGTGAGTTGGAGGCCAGTATGGTCTATAATCTTTTTTTTTCTCTTTTCTTTTCTCTTTTGAGACAGGACTCTGCAGCTTTGGAGCCTGTCCTGGAGTCCTGGAACTGCCTCTGTAGACCAGACTGGCCTCGAACTCAAGAAATCCGCCTTTCTCTGTCTCCCAAGTGCTGGGATTAAAAGCATGCATCACCACTGCCCAGTTTAAATCACTTTTATTAGATATTTTGTCATAGCAATGAGCATTAAAGGTAACTGATTCAGAAGTTGGAGAGATGGCTTAGCAATTAAAAGCAGTTGCTGCTCTTCCAGAGGATCAGGGTTTGATCCTGATACCTACACCAGGGGGCTGTCAACTGCTTGTAACTTCAGCTTCGGGAAATCTGAATCCCCCTCTGGGCAGACAGACAGACACACACATTCTTTTTTTTTAAGCAACTAATACAGAAAACAGGTGCCAGGTTTATAGGCTTTTAAAACTGGTCTGTGAGAGAAATGTAGAACAGTTTGCAGGTACAGGATAAGGAAATCCTAGAACACTGTGAGCAAAGATTAATGGGCCATTCTGATGAGAGTTTGGGAGACCAAAAGGCCAAGGGAAAAGCGAACAGTGGAGGCCCAGCTCCTGAGTTTTCAGGAAGAACGAGGCTAGATGTCATTTTGGGAAAGATTCTGACTTCATTCTGTCTGTGTCCTGATCTTAACTCTGATCAAACCTCTACGATGTCCTAGTATGTACTGTTACTGTTTGTCTGTGCCAGAATCATCTGGAACACTCAGGAAGGAAAGCAGAATCATCCACCCATCCTTGTGGATAAAATGCGGGAGGGTTGCTGAATTCCAAAGAAATGGAATTTTTGGTTGCACAATGGAAATTCCAAAGCAGCACAGCATTCAGGCTGTGACATGATGGCTGCTTGCTCTCTTACCCAGATCTACAGTGAAAGCAAGGAAAGGGATGTGGAGGTTTGGGGTTGTGGACAAAGACCGTGTAGCAAAAGTAGCTGTGGTATGTCAAAAGATTAGCACCGGAAAAGATGAACACCATGTTCTGCGATGGGACCATAGGAAAGGTGCCCTAAGCAAGAGCCAACCAACAAAGCCTCCAGCCTGCAAAACACCAATTAATTTGGAAGGGGAGAGCCTAAGCTAGGAATACTTAGTTTCTTGTTCAAAAGAAATAACCTAGAAAAGGGTTGCTCAAGGTTCAGCAGGACACAGCAGTGGCTGCAACCATGGCCCAAGAGAACCAGACCAACCAGAGCTGGCAGCAGAACTCGGCAGCAGCATCTGTGTGGTACTGGTTTTATGGGCATGAAAGCTGCAAGGGTGAGGGAGTTGTGTATGCTTGCAGGAAGGTCTTTAAAAGCAGGTCGAACATCTATCATGTGCTAGGGTTGGAGTCCCTGTAAGGAGATTCTGAAAAGCAATTGCATAAAGCGGAAGAGGAGATTCTGAAAAGCAATTGCATGAAGCGGAAGAGGTAGAACCTACACTGCAGTGGAAACTTCAGGATGTTGGAGATGCCAGGATTGTGTGAGTTCCACTAAGGAATGCTACAGAGACAGAACAGATGCAGCCCAAGAAAGAGACTGCATGCTGCAGGGGGCAGAGCTGGAGACACGGGGCTAATAAACTGCTTTGGAGTCTAGATGATTCCATCAAAAGTCCAAGTGGCCAAACGGTGATGATTTCCTTCCTGGGTATTCATCACCTTTGGTTTGTTCTTCCCTTGCTCTGCCCCCTTTCTTCTCTGCTGGAATGGGCATATTTAGTCTGTGCCATTGTATTTTAAGAGTACATGAGGTTTTATTGTTATTTTATAAGAACTCACAGTTAAAAAAACCGCCTTGAGTCTCAGTCGAGACTTGGGCCTTGGACTTTTAAGCAGTGTTGAAACTGTTCAAGACTATGGGGAACTTTTGTAATTGAACTAAATGCATGTTTCATTATTAAAAGGTCATGAGCCTGTGAGTACAAAAAGTGGAATATGTATAGGTGGCTTCAGAGTGATCCACTTGTGTGCCAGGCTTAGAAGAGGTAGACTCGCAATGCTTAACACTGACTATCAACTTAGGATCTAGAATTACCAAGGAGGAAAGTTGTCTCTAGGTTTGTCTGTGAGACAGTTTCTAGATTGAGTTCATTGCAGTAGGAAGGTCCACCCTGCTGGTGTGGATATCATGGGCTGGGGTCCGAAACTGAATAAAATGGAGAAAGCAAACTGAGCACAGCATTCATCTCTGTGCGCTTTCCGACTCTAAGGCAGCCAGCTGCCTGAAGCTTTTGTCACACCTTCCATGCCATGACAAGTTACACCTTGAACTGTGAGACAAAATAAACCCTTACTTCTTTAAGCTATTTTTGTGGTATTTCATCCAAACAGAAAGAAATTAACACAATAACCAAGTATGAATAAAATACCTAATACAAAAAAACATTAAAACATATTAAACCATTGAACATGTCCATGGGCATAATGCAGGAAAAAAATACTTAGAACCTTTCAGTTGGATTCATGGAAATCCTTTTCTTTCTAAAAAGTAATATAGAGATCACATATGTAATTCACTTAGATAGAAAAGTGTATTTCTCCAAGTTCTAGAATTTAATATAGTTTCCATATAATTTCTGTATTTATTTTACCATGTATCACTAATATAGTTTTCATTTCTCCTGAGACTTTACGTGAATGCAGTCTGAACACAAACCAAAACAATACGATGAAGTAATCAGAGCAGGAATTTGGTATGTCAGTTGCCAAGCAGAGAGAGAGAGAGGAACCTTTCTTTTTTGGAGCCTGGGTAAACACTGAGGGACTCTGATTACAAAATGCTGACAGTTCTCATTTAGAAATCACATGTGCTCATTTCAAACCAAACGCCAACTCGGTCACGAAAGTGTAAAGTTAAAGTATCATCAAATTCTTGGGTGTGGACTGGTGTTATAACTCAGTGGTAGAGCGTTTGCCTAGCATGTTAAGGCCTTGGGGTTGTTTACATTCCACAGCCAGTGTGCATTTGATGTGTGTGTGTGTGTGTGTGTGTGTACCTATGAGATCAATTTACCACAACTAGATTTCCACTTGAGAGAGCTCTGCATTTCCAACATCTCTTCGTGTTTTTTAAGCAGAGCCAATACACAGAGTGACCCCTCTCACATCAGCTACACCACCTCATTTGAAGCTAGGCCGCTTGCTCTACTATGGAGCCCAAGTCTGCTGAAGACCAAGTCATTGTGCCTGTCCTTGCTAGACTTGCTCTTTGAACATCTCTCGCCTCCTCCACACCTCTGCAGTGCCATGAACAGAAAGGGAATAGAGACAGTTTGGACTGTTTCCACACTAGCATTTCTGTAAGCCATAGAAGAAATGGCATGAAGCATCTTCTGTGACATTTGGAAAGGTGTACACTAGCGAGAAAATATCCAGAAACTTTGTGTCCTCCTGGAACCTAAGAATGTGATCTTATTATTTAGAAGCACAGTCTCTGCCAAGACAAGGATTAAGACCATGCTCTGACAGAATTGTTAGGACAGACCCCAAAGCCAATGACAGTGTCCTTGCAAGAAAGAGAAAACGATTGCAGAGATGTAGTGTTCGTGGGCAGACGGAGGCAAAGGCAACAGCCCAAATAGGCAAGAGGAGATCTGGAGCCTTGTATGTAGCTCTGCTGACACTTTGAGTTTAGATTCTGGCCTCCAAAACCATGAGAGAATCCATTTCTCTTGTTTCAAGTCACCAGATGGCAGTAATTTGTTAGAGCAGTCAAGGCAGGGGATGAGAAACAGAAAAGGGTTAGCCCCTCTGTAGACCTGACCCCCGGAGTCACAGTGACAGGAGGCAGAGCTTCCCATACAGAGCACCCAGAAAGACATTAATGTGTTGAGGGGACAGACAGGAGGAAGGGAAGGTCTTTGACCAGAGTCTTTGGTGTGAGCTCCATGGGAGAGGGAAAGCAAACTGAACAGGCCAAGCCTGAATAACTTCAAAGGGCTCCATGCTGTAGGAGTGGTCATTGGCTGCCTCTCCTCTCCCTGCAGCCGGTTTTGGATGCTTCAGGAAGAGGAAGTTGTCTCCTGGGTCCATGGGCCAAACAGATGAACTCCTTTGGCTTCACACTGATGATTTCATGTGTAATTGAACTAAATGCATTTCTCATTATTAGATGGTCATGAGCCTTTCTCCCAGCTGTGTTCTTTGTTCCTTCTGAGGACCGTCTGGGCTGTGCATAGCCAGCTGTCCTCAGCCAGGAAGGTTAGTGGTATAGCATTCCTGGGCACATGCACACAAAAATTAGTGAATTCATGAATTCAGCTGTACTAGCATGTCCTTGCCTTCCCCCCTCGCAAGCAGTTAGCAATAAACAGAAAGCAGCTTTGACTGCACTGAAAACTGCACTGTGCTTCCTGGGTAAGCTCCCCGCAAAGATAAGAATAATCACTTACAGAATTTATATGGCAGCTGTGCGTTCACTTCCTGTCCCTGCAACAAATTGCTAAGAAAATCAATTAAGAAACCTACAAAGGCGAGAGGTTCATTGTGGCTCACAGTTGGCTCACAGACAAGTTCGGCCATTTCAGCTCATGGGTTCTAGTCCGTGATTGATGGGCCTTGCCATGGCAGAGGCACATGACACAGTAGAGCCATTTAGTTCATGTCTAGGAAGGAAAACAAAAATAAGAAGGGATAACAGTCCTCTTTCTAGCTACATGTCTGAGGATCTGTGGACTTCCAACTAGTCTCCACCACATAAAAATCCCATTAGCATCGCTCTTAGGACCAAGCCTTTAAAACATGGACCTTTAGGGGATAGTCAACACTCAGACCTCAGCATGAACTTTCCAGATTTTACCTTAACTGCTTCTCCTTTGCCCCTCCCTCTACACATCAATTGTTAGTGCTGTATTTTATTTGGAAAAATCCCAAGGCACCGGAGAACCCATTTTTTCATAGCTTGCCTTGTTTTTCTTACCTTCTTGACAGTAGTCGGTTGTCTCTAATAGGAGTTGCGACCAGGTTGTCTTCTGAATTTGACTATTTATGTGTGCAGACATAATACAAGTCCCGCATAGGCTGCCTTTCATTTCATCCTCACCGTAAATGAGTGTGCTGTAAAATATGGAAAACAAAAGTGCAGAAAGATGACGTTAGTCTCCTGACAACAGGTTTAGTAGAATCCCATCCCAACTGTTTGGCTGGTGGGACAGCTTCTCCTCACCCTAAGAGTTTAGGTAATCGACCTGGTAACAGGAATTGGTTTATTTTGGTTCACAGCTTAGAAGGTTTTGGTTCATGATCAGTTTACCCCATGGCTTTAGCCTACAGCAAGGGAGTGAGCCATGATAGGAGCAAATGGTCAGAAAACTGCTCACGGTCAAAGGCCAAAGGGACTAGGGTCCCCTTCAAGGATCGTTCTAAGTGGCTTAAAGCCCCCATTTGGTCCCCAGTTCTTAAGAGTTCCACCATCTCCCAGTAATGGCATGGGCTAAGGACTTTGAGAGATGCTTATTCAAACACGAAAGCTTCCACATTCTGTTTTTGCCTGGGTGGAAGAACAAGGCCCATGACGTTAATCATTAGATGATTTTGCATTCAAACAAATGTCTTATTGATAAAATTTAAATTGGATGGCACCTCCTCTTACATGATATTTAAAACACTTAGACTTTTTTTTAAAAGAAAGTAATTTTAAATTTTTTTCTTAGAAAAGTAGTGTATGAGAAATTAGAGATACCTCTAAATTTTAAATATCAAGTGTGGTGATGGGAGTAAGAGCTGGTGTGTGTACCGTCATTACTAAATATAAGATACGATTCTAAGTCTGTATTTTACCACATTTAATCCTCATGACGGTCTTTGAGACAGGAGCTGTCTCATTACCTTTAAACTGGGAAGTTAAAGCCCTGCACTGCACATGAACTGGGAACGTCAGCTCTCGTTCCCAAATGAGTAACAGTCTTTATTTATGCAAACCTTCCTCTGCAGCCAAAGGTTGTTGCTATTACAAGCTTCCATCCTTCCAAGAGAGAAAAGCCGTTAAACATCTCATCTATTTCCTTTCTACTAGGATTGCAGCTGAGCTGTGTGCCTCTGTAGTGTGCCTGGATACTATATGGGGTCCACAGGGACAGAGGTCTGGCTAGCTGTCATCTTGTGAAACCACATAATCCCCTGAGATATGCATGGATTCTTCTAGTCTTTGGCCTTAAACACCTCTGAGTAGTCACCAGCCTGTCACAGACACTTCCACACCCAGTCTTTCTTGCCTACATCCTTAGCCTTTTGGGGCTCGAGGGTAACATTTCATTGTTCCTGAGTTAGCCATACCCCCTAGAGAACTTTTGTGGTCCTGAGGCTCAGCTGCTCCTTTGTCAAGCCAGGCTCTGACTGTAACAATTGCCCCATGACCCCAGGTCGCCCTGCTCCAGAATCCAGTGTGGGAAATATGATCCATAACTAACCCAGAAATGAAGTACATTTCCTTTTTTGGCCCAAGTCTCTTATCTCGTTTCTGAGCAGAAAAGCCCAATGGTTCTCTTTAACAGGCTTGCAAACCTCTTGTCAAACATCAGTCTTAAGCACTTGAAAATAAAATTCCAGGAATTTAGTTCTTCTGTGAACCATTGAATTTCTGTCTCATCTTTTTCAGATGATCCAAGTGTGAACGTCTAGTAGCCTAAAGCAGGAAATGGGTAGGGGCTGCACGATATTTAAGTGAAGAGAAACTGTTAACACCCTGGGGAGTTTTTCTGACACTGGCTTGGCATTGACTTTGAGAACTAGATAAGCAGTGCCTATTTTGGGGTGTGATGGTGATGATATGTATTTTTAATAGGATTAGAAACCCGAAGTATATTCAAAGACTCTTTTAATGTTAATTTGTCCTGCATTTAAAATTCAAAAACATTAGATATTCCATAACTTCTTAAGTAAGCTTCTTATGTTGTTCTCAGGAGGACGACCGTGCCCAGCTGGAGTCAGCTCCCATTTCAGAATACCCCACTAAAGTCATTGATTTGTCTTTTTAAAGTTAAAAACAGAGGGTGAAGTGACATGGGTCATTACTCTTGTATTAATATACAGTCGTGATTTGGGTCTTTGTGTCTTTGGGGGACTGCGAATTGATCCTAGAGACTGACATGGGAGGACACTCACACTGAGCTGTGGTCCAGCCTTCTTTTTCCTTTTATCTTGAGATATAACCCCATCAGTTTTCCCAGACTGGCCAGAAACTCACTCTGTAGCCTAAGGAGTCCCAAACTTCATCCCTCCTAACTTGACTTTCCAAGTAGCTGGAATTACAAGCCTGCACCATCAAGACCATCTTATAACCACGTATTTGGTGTTCAAAACTAATTGAATTTATGTTTAGTAGTCTCAAAAATATAAGAAGAACCCTTGGCTCTTCTAAAATTACCAGCCTGATTTTCATTTCCAATATGTTTGGAAATGAAATGTTTATCCAATAATGTTCAGGGTTAGGCACAGTGGCACCCAGCTACTGAAGGCGCAAAACAATCCCACACCAGTTAAGAATTATGGATAATAAAAAAGTTATTTTTTTGAGGGGAAAAACTTACAGCTCACCGTCCCACACAACAGTCCTCTCGTCACAAACAGGAAACAGACAGTCTAGGAGCCGGAACGGGAGCCGGAAGCAAGAGAAGGGCTGGAGAGATGGCTCAGCGGTCAAGAGCACTGACTGTTCTTCCAGAGGTCCTGAGTTCAATTCCCAGCACCCACATGGTGACTCACAGCCATTTGCAATTCCAGTCTTAGAGACCTGAGCCCTCCTCCCTGGGCAGCTGCCAGGTCATCTTGTCATCTTTGTTTGCCTCCCTTGTTTTCTACCTCAGTTCCTTTGGGATCTGCCTTAAGCCCCACTAGCTCCAGCCCTCTGAAGATGCCCGGCCCGGAACTTCTCCCAGCTTTTCTTTTCTTTCTTGCTCCTACTTATCTAGTTATTTTTATGTATATGGATGTTCTGCCCACCTGTATGCCTGTGCACCATGTTCATGCAGTGCCCACAGAGGAGGGCTCCACATCTCATTATAGATAAAAGACAAGGTAAGAGGATAGCTTGAACCCAAGCATTTGAAGCCAGTGTAGACAACAGAATGAGGCCTATATCAAGAGAAACTATCTAAAAGCAATACATAAGGCGTGTTTGAATTATCGCCTTGATTTTCTTCTCAGAACACATCTTACTAGATAAGGCAGAAGGGAGAGTATTTCCTTTCTGTGGGCATAATTTTTGTTAAAAGTTGCCCAGGGTATTGACATACTCTTTGACTTCTTCCAACAGTTGCCTCCAGTGGCTGAGACCACAGACAGAGACATGAGCATTCTGTACAGCAAACCACCATTGCTCTTAAAATTCAAAGAGACTCCATATAGCTGTTTTGACAAACCGCTGAACTCATTCACACAGCATCCTCAGGTTTCCTCTAGCTCTTCAGGGCATCTCCCTTTTTCAGGATAATCACTTAGTAAGTGAAAGATGCTCCACTCTTTTCCAAGAATGGGTGCTGAACGTTGAATGTGAACACCAAGAACGCACTGGTTTGCATGAATCCGGACCTTACAATTGAACCCCTACTTGTTCACCAACCAACAGGATGTATGCTTTGTAGAGTGCCAGATCCGTTCCTTCTTTCCAACGCTTTGTAGACTGTCAGGTGTACTCCTTTATCCTAATGAAGAAGCAGACCACTTAACACAGGATCGCATCACACCCGCTTTGTTCGGGGTTCTTCTCTAATGGGAATATAAATCCTTCACATTTTGATTATTCAAAATTGAGTGTTTCGGAGTGGTAAAGCACTCACCACGTACTCAAGGTTCAGGGTTCCAGCCTCAGAACCTCTAAAGAGAAATCCAAATAACTGGGAGCCCAGAAGCAACCTCTGGAATCTAAGGGAGGCTTCTGAAGTTTGTAGGAGTCCACGTATAGGTTAGTCCCACCCCCAAGCTGCTGAAAGATTTGGAATCCTATATCTCATTCCCCCAAAACAGCAATCTAAGAACAAGAGGGAGAACCTAGAAATCTCCATAGTTTTAGACAGAAGCAAACCCCGAGTGAATACTAAATCTTGTTGATGTTTCAAAATTCCTTCCTTCCAAGTGGAGCCGGTTTTAACACCTCTCCACAGACCTAGAATGTGGTGTTTCAGTATTAGCAGGCATGCAAACTGAAGCCCGAGAGTGTGCCTTCTGCTCAAGTTCTCGGACGCTGCTGTTGCTGTGCACACAGGGCTACTCTCTGATCTGGACGGGTTTGCTGTCATGCAAATGTGGAAGCGAACACTCTCCAACGCATGTTAGCAGTGAAATACGATAATGGTTTCATACAAAGATGTTTCTCACTTCGTTGTACGAGCATATATTAACACCAAGTGGGGACATGGGATGCAATAGTTTCCTATCCTATCTCAGTACAGAATTCTCACAAAATATCCTGGCGGAGAAACTAAAAAAGGCATGACACATCTCTGTAAGTTATCCAGGGAACCTGTACCACCCCCTTCCCAACTAACCACCATCCTGTCTTCGCCCCTTGGGGTCAATGCCAGAGGGCTCTGGCACTCACAAAGGGAGTACATTCTCTTAAATTCAAATTGTTGTATCTAACCCACTTTCCCATACAAAAAAAACGTAGCTGATATCTGGTGCAAACGAAATTCACAGTCCCAACCTAAGAATGGTTTGCTCCATCTTTTTCAGCTTTACAACCGTGTAGCGGTGATACGCATTTAATCAAAAAAAAAATGCTGGATTTCAAATTTTGCTCTTTTCCAAAGCTAGTGATAGGCAGCATATTATCTTATAAGATTGGGCAGTAGGAGTGCGCCTTGGCGCCAAGCCGCACACATGGAGGGAAAAGATCCAGGTCTCTAGAGTGCTCTGTGTGCTAACCTGGGATGCCCAGAAGATTGGATACATTATTTGTTTTCTCAATAATGTTTTCCATGTGTGTATTCGTTGCACACGGAACTGTGCTGTAGAGGGATATTTTCATGCAGTGTTTACTGTACACTGAGTATGTCCCCCAAATCTCCTCCCAAAACCCCCTTGTTATGATTATTCAGCCCTCTCCTTACTCCTCTTTAGCCCTAGACAGCTTCACCTCCATTTCCCATATTATATGTGTGTGTGTATGTGTGTGTGTGTATGTGTGTGTATGTGTGTGTGTGTGTGTGTGTGTGTGTGTGTGTGTGTGTGAATTTTATGTATCTGTATAAATTCTAGGAACCAAGTGTGGAAGGAAGCCTGTGACATTTGTCTTTCTGCATGTGGCTTCATTCACTAATGGTGTCTCCAGGTGTGTTCCTTTTCCTGCACATGGCGTGACTTTTCTTCTTTGGGATTAAAGCCGTCCCGCTGTGTACATCACCCACATTTCCCTGTCCACTCCTCTGTGGTTGAACATCGAGCTTGAAGCCGTAACTCAGCGGCCATGAGGAGAGCTTCAGTAAACATTTGTGCGCGAGCATCTCTGCTGTGCTGGCCTGAGGACCTTCCGCTACGTGCCCAGGGGAGGCGTAACTGGAGCACGCGGTCCATCTTTTGATTTGAAAGGCCTGATGCTGATTTCCATAGTAACTGGACTACCTTACGTTCCCACCAGCAGAGTGGAAAGGTGCCCTTTCGTTCACATCCTCATCCGTGTTTGTTGTTTTTTGCTTCCTTAATGATTGCCTTTCTGACTGGCGAGGGGGAACCTCAAGGCAGTTTTGATCTGTACATTCTCCGACACCTGGTGAGAAGGACCATCGTATGATTATTGGCCATTTGTATTTTATCTTTTGAAAACTGTTCATTTGTTTAAAAAAAAAAAACCAGTTCGGTTGTGGTGTACGATCTTGTTGTGTGTTCTTGAATTAAGTATGTAAGTGTTTTATTGGGAAACTTTGCATCTGCGTTCATCAGGGAGGTTGGTCTAGCATTTCTTCACTTTTCTGGGGTCTTTATCTGGATATCAGCATAGCACTGGCTTCACTAAATACAATTTAGTAACTTTCCTTTTCCTCTCTGTTGTCTAGTTTGAGAGGCAAAATGTGTTAGTTCTTGAAAGATCTGGTAGAATTCAGCAGGGAATCCATCTGGACCTGGCCTTTTTGTAGTTGGAAATTTTTTTGTATTAATACTTCAGGCTTGCTGGTTGCAGAACCATCTTAAATTGTTTGTCTCAGTTTAATTTTGATAGCTCATGTGTGTCTAGAAATTCATCCATTTCTTTTTGATTTTCCTACTTTGTAGAAGTTGTTTTTAAGACATGTTTCCCAAAACACTCATTCTTGGTCCTAAAGGACCTGCGGCACATCTCTCTGCCCCACCTTTTCTTTTGGCTTTATCCATTCCCAAAAATACCTCTGCCCTTAGGGGGGAAGAAAAGCTTCTCCCTTCTGGCTAAATTCCATGACATTTCCCCACTTTTGTCTAAATAAAAAGAAAAGGTTGTAAGCCTAGCATAATAAAAGTAAGTACAATAGGAATTATTATCAAGTATCATTCACACAGAAAAGAAAGATAATAACCTTAAAAAAATTAAGCTCTATACAATAAGCACAATTATTAAGTAAGAAATATTTTCTAAATGTCCAGTCCATAAGTAATTGACAAATTTATAGAGATTATTCCATTAGCTGTCCTCTCCTGAAGAGTCCAAAGTTTTTTTTTTTTTTAACCTAATGTGTCTTTTGCCAAGATTCAGGAGAACTGTGACTGTAATGATGTAATGATGGAGCAGCACCTACTCTTGGTCACTGAGCCATTGTCTCCATTTCCTAAGAGGCTTTTTTTTATTAATTTTTAATTTTTTTTATTTTTCTCTGCTCCCCTCCCTGCCACTCCCCTCCCTCCCTCAACCCTCCCCCAGGGTCCCCATGCTCCCAAATTATTCAGGAGATCTTGTCTTTTTATACTTTCTACTTCCCACGTAGATTATATCTATGTAGGTCTCTGGAGAGGCTTTTATTGAGTGTTGTTGTTGTTTGTCTTGGCTCCTTGAATTTTTCATTTCCAGAATTTCAGTTTAGTTTTTCTTCAGTATTTTGTGTCTCTTGATTGAATCATACTTGTTGACTTCCTTTTGTGTTCTCTGGGATTTCGCTCAAGAGTTTGTGTCCCCTGTCATTTCTTTGTACAGCTTATACTCATACTTTCTCACTCTTTTTATGGGATTCTGTCCTATTCACTCTCATGGGAGGTGAAGCCCTGGATTCTTATGCTTCTTGTTTACCGCATTTAGAATTATTGAAGCAGTTTGGCCATTGGTTGGATTTTGTTTTTTTTTTTTAAACCCTCCTTCACTCAGGAGAAGTATTTGCAAATTTCAAGGAAGACTAGGTTGTAGTAACATTGAAGTGTCATTTTCCTCTATGCAAGGCAACAGGCTCACTCCCCGTTACTGCCCTGTGAGAAGAATGCTATCTTAAAAAGCATTACCAAAGGGCTGTCCTGCTACGAAAAAGCAGTAATAGCAAATAATTCTCCTGAGGACTTGCACTAAGATTTACCCAGGATACATAAAATGCAGCTATCCAGCCCCATAGTGGCAAAACCCAGGCCCCACACTGCCAAAATTGATGAGAACTGGAACCAAGGAGTCTATGTTCCTGGTAGTGCCTTAATTTGCAAGTTCTACTAGAGCAAAGGAGACTGAGTTCTCGTTCACTAGTGTGTCTTTAAGTACTCCACCCATTCAGCGAATATCCCCAGTCTTCTTTCAACGTACAACATAGATTACCCGAGATCACCTCAAAAAAAGCAGAGATCTAAATTCCCACAGTAGTTACTAATGTATGAAAAACTGTGTATCCTTAAAATATCAAGCATATATGAGTTAAAATATAGAAACACATAATACTAAAAAGCTGTTCTCTTAAATATGCTAACCACGACTTTGCATTCTGGCCACATGTCTCTTGTTCTGTGTGCCTACCTTCTGCTGGAGGAAGTAAAGGCTAGGAAGAAGAAAATGCCTTGGCAAGCAGAAAGAAGGTAAAAACTCGTTACCAAAATGCTTGCTTATTTGATGATTGTACTATTTAAAAAGAAATTTCTACAAAATACAGACACCCAACCTCAAGAAGAATGAGCAGGTCTGTTCTGTTTCTGTTAATCAGAAATCCCTCACTGCCATTCCGAATTTTTATTTCACCTTTTTCTGTTTTCTCACTGCTCTCTGTATGCGTGTGTGCTGGGGGAAGGGAGATGGAAAGGAGTGAAGTAAGAATGAGAAAGAGAAAGAGGGATTCCCGTGGCTCCACTCTGACCTCACGTGTGCAGTTGGAACAAAGTCACAATTGTTTATCACGAGCAGCAGCTCAGCTTCAATAGTCAGTGGAAATGACAGGAAGACGTTCAAAGAAAAACAGCAGGGGTGCAGGGGTCCCCTCCAAAATGGTCCATGTTGCCCCATGATGTCACCTTTGAGGTCACCGGCGTGACAGTCACTCGTGCTGAAGGAGAAGAATACTCAGTGAAATGGACATGGAGGCTGCTGGCACTTGGTCAGCTACTGTACCTCCGTGATGGCGTGCTGCAAGGCCAGCCTGTCTGCAGCCAGGTCTCCCATCGCTACTTGGGCTTCAGGCTTTCCCATCACTAATATCCACAGATCCCTGCCCCTATTCCCATACCATTCATGTCAACCCCGACAGTACTGGATGATATTGTCATCCCTTCCCCAACAGCCAGCTCTGCATGCAACTTCTCCCTGCTGAAGGAGCTTTGGACCCCAAGGTTCCATAAATATGTATGACAAGGGTGTAAATATTCATGATTTTTTAATACCTGTTATGAGACAGATGCAGTCCACATGGTGGGGTTTATGGTGATACATATATTTTGGTAACACCTGCTAAGGGTTAATATTATCTGTGAAGCCACCCTTGCCTGTAACAGTCCACCTGCTCCCAAATGATGCCCCAGGGAAAGCCTTACAAAAGCCATTTTATAGCAGAAAAGAAAGGAGAAAAAGCGAGCAACTACAAGACCTAAGCAACTACACCTTTTGAACTTGTTTGACAGAATTGCTACAACAAAGGCCACAGTGACGGCCAAGGCTAATTGTCAACTGGGCAAAATCCAGAATTCCCTGATAAATGGGCCTCCGGGCATGTCGGGGGGGGGAGTGCAGTATTGTGACTGGGTTAACCGAGAAATGGCACCATTCCCTGGGCAAGGTTTCCTGGAGTTGGTGAGGGTAAAGAAGGGGAACTGGGTTAGTAGCAGCATAGATGAATTCAGTGCAGGGTGACCAGCTGCCAAGTTCCTCTGTGACTGTAACATCCCCAAAGCAACGGAAGGTAACCTTGAAGCTAAAAATAAACTCTCCCCTTAACTAGCTTTTGTCAGAGGATTTTTAGCACAGAAACAGGAAGAAAGCTAAGATAGCCACGCATAGCGCGGGCCTTAAAATAGCAGAAAAGTCGGAGAGCACTCATGAGAGACAAATAACCAGGAAGGGCACCAAGCCGGTGGTGTCAAGTCACTGCACTACGCATGACAAAGATGTGACAACTTAAAATAATCCACTTACGAAAGCTCTGAGTGAAATATAGGACCTGCTAAAGGAGCACCGAGAAAAGCAACATCACGTCAGTCCCTGGTACGTCTGTCAGTTTCAGCAGCAAGGAAATACCACCTACGAAACAGCCCCGTGTCTCGGAGAGCTGCCGGGCCTCAGCTTCCCCGCACTGCTTCCCAACAGAGGCGTGGCCAAATGAGCCTTGGCTGCCGGGTCCACGGTTTCACAACCCACCCTACAGCCTGCAAGGTCAAGACTGCAGACCCTCCTAAGACGTGCTCATCTTATCAGTAGCTGTCTGGGCTCTGAGACAAAGAACAGTCTTAATTATAAAAATAAGATTGGGAGTGTTACCTCAGTAGTAGGACGCTTGCCTGGCGTGTGTGAGTCCCTGGGTTAAATCTATAGTATCACAGCAAAAGAAGAAAGAGAAGAGGGAGGGAGTAGGAGGGAGGGGAGGATTGGGAAAATGGGAGAAAGGGAGGCAGAAACAGCAGCCCCCTCAACATTGCCAGAGACCAATGAATCATATATTTCCACACTTTATTTATAAATAGATAACAACTCATAATGCTACTCTGAAAAAAATGGATTTTATCTTGAAATTTTTGATAGCACTTTGTAATATTCAAAACTTTCATTAATTCCAATTCCTAAATACTTCTGTGTTAATTAAAAGAATTGGTTAAATATTTACACAGAAGTCCAAAAAAAAACTGCCAAACCCACAAAAGGGGAAATTTCAGTGCCAAAAGCCTCAAAACCCAATGTGTGTATGATTGCATTGGTAACTTGTCGCTTCAACACAATGCCTGGCAAATGCAATTTAAGGAACAAAGCTTATTTTTAACACTTGCTTCACGGGTCCAGGTCATTACAGAGGGGAGTCCCAGTGGCTGCAGGCTTGAAGCAGCTGGTCACAATGCATCCACGGTCAAGAAGCACAGGGCTAGAGACAAGGCTGATGCAGTAGGAAATCGCTGGCCTCATATGCATGGTTAGAGTCAGTCCTCAGTGGCAAAGGAGAAAGGGGGACAAAGAGTAATGAATGATTATCCCCAGTGTGCGTCCTTTCTATTCGGTCTGGGACCCTAAACTTGGTTGTGGTTCTGCGCATATCTAGCGGGGGTCCTCACTAACCATCCCTTACAAACACACCCAGAAGCTTTCATTTTTAGGAAATGAGGGTTCTGACAAGCTGACACTATAAAATGCCACAAGTGTACCCTTTATCAATGTGACACCTAACTATATCTCTCAGGCATTAACTCTCTGTTCTTTGTCCCTGTGCATCCACGGCCATCCTATAATACAGAATTCACCCGTTCCAGCCTCACTACTCTCCACAAGCTTTAGCAGTCTCAACATTGAAAAGTCCAAAGTCCTCTGATAGTAGAGACAATGCCTTAACTGTGGACTTCTGTGAAGTTACAAATGAGAGCTAATATACAATGGCACGGAACAACTGCTCCCGTTCCAACCTAGAAGAATGGGAGCATAGCAAGAAAAGATCAGACCAAACCAATGCCAAAATCCGAAACGGCAAATACCAAAGCACACAGTTCCGTGTTCAGCTTCTGGAGCTTGTGATGGGGCAGTCTGGGTCCCAGAGAGCTTTAGTGCCCTTTTCAACAGCTCCGTTGTCTACAGCACACAGAGCCTTTCTCTTGAGTCGACTCTACCCCCTCTATTCTGTCTTTTCCTCCTAACACTGGGATTACAAGAACACGCCACCATATCCCGTTTTCTTTAGTTTAGTTTTTTTTTTTTTTTTTTTGTGGATTCTGGGTGTTAAACTCAGGTCCTCTTAAAAACAAACAAAAACAAAAAACCAGGTGGAAGGGCATGGTGGTGTACGCCTTTAATCCCAGTAATAAGGAGGCAAAGGCAGATGGATCTCTGTGAGTTCGAGGACAGCCTGGACTACAAAGTGAGTTCCAGGATGGCCAGGGAAGTTACAGAGAGATTCTGTCTCAAAAAACCAAAACCAAAAACAAGCAAACAAAAAACCCCTCAGGTTCAGGTCCTTCTGTTTGTACAGCAAACACTTTACCAGTTGAGACACCTTCTGGGCCTGCTGCTTCTCGTCGTAAATATAATCAGCACGGGCACCTTAGTGTTCTGACAGTGTGGAGAGACACCTGCCCAAAGCAGCTCTTTTGAAAGGGAGCATTTAATCAGGGACTTGCTTCTAGCTTCACAGAATTAGTCTGTGATCGCTGCTGTGGGAAGCAGACAGGCATGGCACTGAAGATTACATCATGATCTGCAGGCAGCAGGCAAAGAGAGAGATGCTCGAACCGACATGGGTTTTTGAATCCTCAGATCCCACCCCCAGTGACACACCACCTCTTTCCAGGCCATACCTACTCCAACAAGGCCATACCTCCCAACCCTTCCTAAACAATCAGCCAACTGGAGACTAAGCAGGAGACTAGCCATTCTCATTCAAACCACCACGGTCACCTATCCCTGCCGAAACAACTCCCAAACCAGTTTTGATGAATAAAGATGTGTCTATATACGTCAAGGATCAGTTTCAGTTCATGAAGGCGGTCTAGGAAACTAAAAACGACGTGGAGACTGGAGTACCACGTTTCGGCATTTCTGCCACTGGCTCGCATGTGGTCAGATATGACCTGCAGGAAGCTATGACAGGGTTTGATGAGCATGGAGAGCTGGGCCACCCCAGACCTCCCACTGGGGACAGAAATGCACCCCTGTAGGAAGTCCTCAGTGGTAATTACAAACCACCTTGGAGAGTCGCTGGCTTATTTAGAGGGATTATTTTTGTCGAGATAGCGAAGTATATCTGCCCGGTTTTCCTTTTTGACTCTTTTCAGGCGACAACAATGGCTGGTCTCTACAACTCGACAAGTACTTTTCCAATCTCTACAAACTGACTCCACGACCCCCTTCTGAATGCTGTAAGTAGCCACACAGCAGACGAGTTCATGGTAAGATGCCAAGCTATTATGTTTTGGATACAGCAAAATTTTTGAAAGTCAATTCGAGTGTTCTAGTTGCAAATGTTTTAAGAAAGGAGGCCTTGGTTTGGAATTCCATCTTTAAGTGCACCTGGAATCCATCAAGTCAGGTATCGTAAACAAAAATCAGTGTCAGTGGTCAGGGTTGCTGTTTTCCAGAATACCCTCTTTTGGCCACCGCCATAAACTCTGTGTGAAGGAAAGCGAGGAGATGGAGGAGCAGATCTGCTGCTTGGGTCCTAACGTCTGTAAGTGAAGAACACTTGCTTCTGCCGTTGAAGCCACGGATTTTTGGAAGCCAGAGTCACTGTGTCTGGCTATGCAGTCACCTGCTGATCACTGCAGATACTGCACGAGTACGGAAGGGAGAAGCCTGTGCAGTAGCTTTGTCAGATTTCACATCAGGAATACTTGCTAAAATAATGCCTTTTAAGTGCATTTTGTCAGTTAATAAATTATGCAAATGTACATGTCTGTTTCGAACCCGTAATTTTCAAAGCTCTCCTCACAAGCCGAGAGCTGGAGGGCAGAAGGACTCTTTGGCTGTATTGTTTTCTTTTTTGGCTTATTGTTTTCCACAATTTAAAGTTTAGCTTTTCAGATTGCTAATACTTTTAGTCTTCACTCCTCAAATGGGATTGATAGGCTCCCAACAATCCCCCATATAAAGGCAGGTACATTCCCCCCCCCAATGAGTCTCAGAGGCACCCACCAAGTTAGGGCAGCATCACACCTGCCTCTCAAAAGAGGGGGGACAAATAATTGGATCCTTAGGAAGCTAAAAAGCGGCGATGCAGCTCCAGTAGGACCCTTGCCTAGCATGTGTGGGGCCCCAGGTTCAATCTCTAATACTGCTGAAAGAAAAAAATGTAAGCTAAAATGTTTTTGAAGAAAAAATTTTTAAAGGTATAGCATTGCTATTAATATAATATAGAAATATGAACTAGATGTATTATCTTACAATGTAATTTCATTTTCCATTTTATATATTAGTTTTCATTTCTTATATTTTAATTGAATTTTATATGTCACACTATTAAAAAATTGAACTGAATCTTCTATTTTACTACATTCCAAAAAATTTTATCAATTTAATGTTAAGGTATGGGTATTAACAGAATTAAATCAATAATATATTAACAAGTTATAAGAAGCAGAACTTGAATGGCAAATGAAAAGGTAATGGCCCCCCAAAAAATATTCTCTAAGAAAAGGCTTGGTTTGGTGTAACGGTGCACATATGTCAACCAGGAAAAGCTCATGTGCGATGTTGTAATAACAGCACTAGAACCCTGGATAGAGGATCTGATGTCCAAGGCCATCCTGGGCCACGCAGTGGGAACCTGTCTCCACAAACACTGGGAGGAAAACGGGGAAAGGGAGACGGAAGGGAAGAAGGAGACAAGATGGAAGAGGGAAGGAGAAAAAAGAAGATCGAGGAAGGAGAGAGCTGGAAAGCTCTTGCTGAGGAGAGTTCAGCTACCGCATCCAAAGCTCAGGTCACTAAGGTCAAGGAAAGGAACCGGTAGCTTACCTAACTCATAGTTTGTAAAGCAAAAATAATGGGGGAAAAACAGACTGAGTTGGCCAAAAACCCTATTTTGCCCACTCTGTCACCGTGGAAGAGATTTGTCATAAGTATAATTACTCAAGGATTGAGGCACTGCACAATAAACGGAGGATCAAGATCAGCACAGAGGTAATTTTTTATCAATACTTAGAAGACATACAAAGCTCAATTTTTAGTTAGAGTTCTTTAGAGAGAGTGGGGATTAAAATTGCTAAATGAAGCCTCTTTTTCAAGCAGTGCATGAAATACGAGTGCAGGATAAAAATCTTGGGGTGAAACTTAAATTAAGGTTCCTATTTGCAGCACTTTTCCCCTGTCAGATTCTTGGTGGAAATTCTCCCAAGAACAGCAGCTCAAAAATGTTTTCGGACGCTTGAAAGGATGTGAGCAGTTCACATTTTAAAGCCCGCTCCTCGGAGGAAGGTCGTGGAAAGCATCATACACAGGAAAGCCAATGCATGACCAAAGTTTTACTTTGAAGGATTTGAGGAAGAAATTCTTTACTCATTGTCTACAGGCACTAACTGGCTAATGCTTTCATCTTCTTTTTAACCCAGCTGAAATTCTTACACAAACAATTTTTACTATGATTTTATATTAGCAGGGAGGCTTTGAATCCAAAGCCCTTCTACCTCTGCCTCCCAAATGCTGAATCACACGTGTGTGCCGCCACGGTCTGCAGAACAGGTACAACTTTGGGATGTGACGGGATTCAGTTTTTCAAAGGCTATTGTAAAACATCATTTCTTGTCATACATACGGTGATTAATGCCTAAAACTGCACTTACGAGGTGACACTTTGCTGGGCATTCCAAGGTCACCAATACTGGGTGGTGGGAAGATGTGGAATGGGATGGGTGGATGCTTTAAGCCATCTTGCAGGGCTGGAGTATTGTAAGAATGAGATTCAGCACATCTAGAATCCTGGAGACCTGCAGTGCACACAGCTAAGCAGTTCATTGGTATTTGTATCCCATATAACTTACACAGTATGGTTTCTGCTCGCTGTGGAATGGACACTGCCAAGACAGTGAGTGTTGCCCTCCGCATTTACTCCTCCCTGGTGCTGGGAGCTTCATAGCTGCAGCTACGGCTGCCAACGCTTACTGCCCCAGTGTACAAGGGAAACCACTTCCCACTGTTGTCAATCAGGAACATGTGTAGCCATGTCTACCAACTTCTTCAAAGCAGCTAAAATTACAGTGCTTTCCATATAATTGCTTAAGACAAGTATAGCTCATTTAAAATGCTGCATGGACAAGCAGAAGCCTCTGCAGGGTTTCTGCTCTCTCAGTCCTCCACCCTGAGCTACCCAGGAAAACCCTTCCGAAAGGATGAAACCTCACCATTCAGTGCTTATGTCTCCTTTCTTGCTTGCTTCTGGTTCAAATGATTTAGTCTTCCACCGAAGGCTTTGTTACTTCTGATTCTCATTCTCAAACAGAAGCTTGCAAACGGACATTAAGCCCCCGCACTACCACCTCTCCAGCTAGAGACAGAAGCAGAAGATTTCATTCATTTTGTGGCAAATGAAAGTCAATCCGATATTAAAAAAAAAAAAAATGGGTGGAGCTGGAAAGACGGCTCCTCTGCTCCTGCTCTCTCCTCACCAGTCCATTCCACCAGTGTGACGACTTTCCTTAGCTCCTCAGTCTAGAGGACTTAAAAGATCCTAAGGAACTTTGTCAGGAAGCTCTCTTCTTTCCCTGACCCCAAGTTACTCAGCTTTCCATTATCATAACAACGACCTGAGTTGTCAGAGCATTTTCTTCTCTTGGAGACCTAGAGTTTGGTTCTCAGTGTCCACCACCTCCCATTTCTCCCACCCCCATCTTCCCATCCCCACCCTCGCCAGCAGATACTCACAACCACCTGTGGCCACCAGCAGCAAGAGATCTACTGCCCTCTGGGTACCCAGGAACACACACACACACACACACACACACACACAAGCAAACACATATGCTCTGACCACACACACATATACACTCACACAGACACACAAAAATCGATCTAAAAAAAAGAAAGGAAAAAGAAAAAGGGACGGGCTCCTCAGTGCCTGTGTTTCCTAATGTTAATGCTAGACTGGTCTGGTCTTGAAGTTAAATTCAGAGCAAACTGTGGAACCTTAATTTAAAACCTTCCCCCAAGTGCTTGGGTAAAGAAAGCATGGTAGACTTTTATACTCGTCAATATTCTCATGGCTTTGCATTTCTTTCTCTTCGTCCCCCTCCTCTCCCTGGTCCCTCGCTTCATCATTCCTCCCCGCTTCCTCTCTGTTCAGTGGTTGGCTCTGTGCCCATGCACTGTTTGTGCCGAGATCTAGAGATTGACTGTGATGGAGCCAATTTACGAGCTGTCCCGTCAGTTTCTGCCAATGTGACTGTAATGTAAGTAGCAAAGATTGGCTCGTCCTTAAGGCTGGATAGAAGGACAGGGAGACCACCCAGACTGATACCAGGTCACTCCTGACGAGGCATTTGTGTTCAAAGACTGCTTCATCTGTCAATCAGTTATAACGAACTTTTTACACATGGTTCTAAACACTTTTAAATACTAGACCTCACCTTAAGTTATTCCATAAACAATTCTGTGAGGTGTTGACTCCTCACCGTATTTTATCCAAGCAGAAGATGCCGTCCATTTCAACTGCTGCTGGGGGTGAGGGGCTAAAGAAACGACGATCCTCAGCTTTCCTCATTACACAGAAATTTTATTGGATGCTTATTGCAAGAGCTGGTTTAGAGTTTATTACACAGAAAGACACTTTTGTGTATTCTTGAGTACAAGTAAACTTAATTTACTTTAGGAACAAGTAAAATAAATTGGATAAGTTATTCCCAGAACTTCACATTTAAATTAATTTCTAAATCATCTGGACGTTGTGGTCTTTTCCTACAAAATTCAAACTTACATATAGAAGACAAAAGGGGTCTTGTAAAAGTGTCTTGCTGGGCTCAGTGTTTGTGGTGCTAATTTCTAGTTCTGGTTACTTGAACTCAACCAGATGTGAGCAGCACACGAACACATATTTTTTTTTGTTACAGATTTTTTTTTCAAGAATTCAGTGGAAAGTAAAAGTCTCAATATATTTTTTATTCAGTCAGTTGGGTTTGGGGTTTTGTTTGTGTGGGCTCTTCCTCCATGTGTTTTAATGTCTTGTGACTCTGGCTTTCTGGTTCATGCAGACACAGTAAGAGTAACCCTTGAGTATACAGGTGTTGGCAAGTCTTGCCTTTCTCAAACAACCTACCAGACAACCCAGATGCTTGGCACACAGGTAAAGAAGCTGCAGCAGAGTCCCATCAAGTTGGCAGAATCTGGGTACTGCCCTGTGGATCTCAGTCTGGGAACATAAACAGAGAATATGGGGAAAATCATTTACAAAATCTTGCTTTCTGAAGGAAGTGACATTTCCTGAACAAAGAGAAAGTATCTGCTAGTGTTCCCCCTTTCTTTTCTCTCGTGACTTATCATAGCAATTAGTCCTGCTAGAGGAAAAGTAACGATTTCCCCCCGAAAGAAACTGAAGGAGGTCCTAGGAAGGGTTTCTATAGATTCCTTGGTGAGAGGAATAATTATCACCTCCACTGCTTACATCGAGTTGCTGGAAAATCCAAATGAAAAACTGGATGCAGCCAACCTGGTTTTTCATTTGCTCACAAGTAATATTAGAATCCATTTGCCAATAATCCAACTAACATTTGTGAAAGAAAGGGATGGAGAAAGAACCCTAGAGGGAGGGAGGTCAGGGGGAACAGGGTAAATAGTTAAATTATGATTCGATTTAAAAAGAAATGTTCTGGCCACAAATGTATAGCATACATACAACTTTAACCTAGGAAGGAAGGAAGGAAGGAAAGGAGGGAGGGAGGGAGGAAGGGAGGGAAGGGAAGGGCAGGATGGAGGGAGAGACAGAGAGAGGGAGGGATGGAGAGGAAAAACTAAAGCTAAGATCATATCCTGCAAGAAGACAAGTGAAGACTGTGGGTAAAGTGACTTCAGGGCACCTACCCTGGAGTACAGATTGATGGAAGAATGAAGAGGCTAGGTCCTAGTAAGTGGAAATGATCAAGACTTCAATGTTAGAGTTCTTATTTCAACTTAACATTAGCAGGTCATTCTGTGGATATTTAACAGGCATTTATAGATATAGGTTTAATGCTCAGAGGTTTAAGTCTACAATATTTGACTATTTGTGTTTTTTTAAAAAGCATTATTAGACTTGGGGTGTAACTCAGTAATATTGCACTTGCTTAAAATGCATGAGGCCCTGAATTTGTTATCAGGACTGTAAGCACACACACACACACACACACACACACACACACACACACACGAACTCTGAATGTATATATACCAATAGATATAGTAGAATTGTCCTGTACTTTTGATTAAACCACTTGATTCCAGTTGTCCCTATAGACTCTTCTCTGCAGATCCTGGCTCAATTTCATACCTTGTTCCAGTCTGTTTGTTCTGTTCAAGAGGGAAAAAAAAATCTCTAGACTTTAGTGTACATATATTAAAGACTAAATATCACATTCCATTACTGAGTTCTTCCAGATTTTGAGTTGCAACTATTACAGGAAAACTTCAGGAATGGCTTAAATCATATGTAAGGAAAGTATCCCAGAGGCCAATCATCCAATGAGTATTTACTGAAGTCACGACTTTTGGGAAATGTTTCAAATAAATGCTAAAGAGAAGGGCAAACACAGATAGCATTGTTCTAGCTCAATAAAGGTTAACTTCGAGAGTTCACTTTTAGATCCCCGAATGCAACTACTGAAAAGCAGAGCTCTGACTTGCCCTTCGCTCTCTGTGACATACACATGCTATATATGAATGTGTATATGCGTGCGATTTAGTGAGGAACCAAACAGGATACCGAGTTTTAAAATATAAAGGTATCTTATTGATGAAAGTGTTTGGGGTTTTCCTAATCAATGTAACTAATATCTACCCCTTTTAATAGGAGGCCATTTCGAAAATACAAATGAAGTTATTTGTTAAAAATATTTTGCATCATTTAGAAAGAATGATATTTGTCTATAAACCCTAGGGATGGGTTAATAAGGATCCAGCTTTTCAAGAGTGATTTCATGGAAATCCTTGAAGAAACCTACCTCCCTGTAAGGCAATCCACTCCACTCGAGGGTGGTTAGCCCCTGCTTTAAGGGCTCTCATAGAATCTTACTTGGACCTCTCTTTAAGAATAGTAAGTGCTTCCTTGCATAGTCTTTGGGGTCCCAATCTTCTCTTACAAGAGAGGGAAAAACCATCATCTCCATAGTTTTTCTAGATATCTTCCAAAATTCCCAACACACTTAAAAAAATCCCTACATAATCACTTTGAAATGAATAAGTACATTAATGAGTAATAAGAATAAAGCAAGGAATTGCCTTCTTATCCCTGCGGAATAACTCTGAGGGACTCCTCCAGTTAATAAGCAAGGGATATAATTAGTCATGTCAAATAGAGTGTGAGAATTAGGGCAGAGATATTGTTTTTCTTACAAAAGTCCATGGTGGGAGTTTAGTAGGCATTGATTGGGAGAAGGAATGAATGAATGATGAACAAACAGATGGATGGATGAATGAATGAACACACTTTTTAAAGCACACCAAACTTTCACCGAGGGAATTAAACCGAACTGGAATACTTAACAATTTCTCTTTCCCCAGTATAAACACGGAAAGACTGTAAGGCAGAGTTTAGCTCAGAAGCTCAGTCAGAGCACTGGTCGGAAGGGATGTCCCAGTGAGCTAGGGTAAAGAGGAAAGGCGGTCCAGCGGTGGCCCACCCACCCGGGGGGCTTGGAGAAAGCCTGACTAGTTCGGCTTTGTCAGTCGCTGCTTAACACATCCAACTCAGCCTCCAGCTCAAGACCGTGGGGTAGAGATCGTTAGAAGTAAGACATTCAAGTGAAAATCTGCTCAGCAAGACCGAACTGTGCGTATGTGTTTCAGGTCCCTGCAGCGAAACTTCATAAGAACGCTCGCTCCCAACGGCTTCAGGAAGTACCATGAGCTCCAAAAGCTGTAAGGAAAACTCTCTAACGCTGGGCTTGCCATGACTCTGCGGTCTTGTGTGCTTGTTTCTTGTTCCTTCTGTAGAGATTAGCATTATAGCATGCATTAAGTCTAATAATCCCATCTGGAGAAATTATGTGCCCCTTAGCTGGAAACTTGTAGGCAAAAATTCTGAGTGTTTCTGGGAGACATTCTAGAAAAAGAAAAAAAAAACTCAGATAACAATTCCTAAACAAACTGGAACCCATATGCTATGGTTCCTCCACCAGGCTGCACAGAATGGAAATAAGTATTTCTGCCTCCTCCTGTCACGAATCATCAATGCTCATCTCAGAAAAAGTGTGCTGAGCTTGGGGCCAGCAAGATGGCTCAGTGTGTAAAAGCACTGTTTTAGTCATAATAACCAGGGTTCTCTAGAGTAACAGAACATACATACATGCATATATATGTAAAACTGGGTGGGGCAGTTTTACAAAGCAACAGTTGATTCCATTTTGAGTACAGATGCAGAGACAGGATGACTCCCTCAGTGTTGTGGCTAGAGTCGGAAATGTCTTCTTGATGGTGTTATTGTGGAAGGTTATGGAAATTTAGGAGGTTGAGTGATGGAGTCAGGTTTGTAGCCCAACCCCACTTCCTGTCTCCCTCAGCTCTCTCAGCTCTCTAACTGCAAAAAACAGCTGACAAGCTGCCTCCTGCTCCTCCTACCAGGTTTCCCTGCCTTCATAGACTGTGTCCCCTCAAACCACAAGCCAGAACAAACCCTTCCTCCCTTAAAAAGAAAGCTAACTAAGACTATTGGGTTTGTGTGCATAGACACATTGCCTGTCAAGCACAAACCATGAGACACTGGCAGATAAGTAACTTATTCCCATAAGAAGAATACCACCTACCAATTTATCAAAGTTATTTGGGAACTCATGGGTGCATGGGTGTATTCAGACCACATCATAAAATCCAGACCTATGAACTTACTGAGCCACCAGACAAACAAAGAGGGACCTCAGTTAGACCTAGTACTTGCTAGGTTGGCTTAACCTAACTGGCATCTGTCCACCCTGTGCATGTGTCAAAGGACCAACACACAGAGTACTCCCAGCTGTCCCAAGACTTCAGCTCAACAGTCCCCAACAGGTGACAAGACCCAGTCAGATCATTGTCCATCCATCCATCCATCCATCCATCCGTCCGTCCATCCAAATCTAATGCCTTGCTTCCATCGTCCTGCACCTTAGTGGTTCAGCTCGGCAGTTGTGCCTGACTTCAGCGGATCTCCAAATGCATCTGTAAATGTTTCATCTACACCCCAACATCAGTTCTGTCTCTGCCTTCAGGGAGGCTTCCCTGAATTACAGCCTCCATAACCTTTTTACTGTAACACCCCTCATGGGTCCTGAGAGTTAATACGGGTAATGACAGAATCCATGATTGCCACGGCCAGGTTGAAGGGCAGCGGCTCTCAACCTTCCTAATGCTGTGACTCTTTAATACAGCTCCTCATCTTGTGGCGAGCCCCGACCATAATATTATTTCATTGCCACTTCAGAACTATAATTTTGTTCCTGTTATGAATCATAACATAGACATCTGATATGCAACCCCAAGGGGTTGTGACCAACTAACAGGTGGAGAACCACTGCTGTAAAGAGCTATCAGGACTACTTTATAAACTACAGCCAGCCCAAGCCATAGTTCCTGCAAATTTGTTGTTTTTCAATAAGTTCTGGTGTGGTAAAAAGATACAAACATGCCCATCTATGTCTGACACCGTATGCTCATGACAGACATAACTCTTTAGTTTTATCTTCTGTTAAAAAATAAAAGGAAAGGCACAACCCTCAGAAGACCAAGGTCCAGCCTCACGTTGTCAACAACTTGCTTGTCTTTCTGACAGTTTAAACTGTGTGATAAATGTGATGTTACTAAGAGTGATAATAAAAGATGGAAATAGGGCAGACCTGTTTGCCTAGGGCAACGGAAATTTAGTTACTTCATACACATAAACTATTCTAAAGCAGCACCATTGTGAAAACAATGTATTTCATGTTTGAAAACTCAAATGACCATCCATTTTTCAGAATTTCTCAGTTAAAGGGGGCTCTTCACCTGAGAGCAGGAGAATTGGCCTGGCTTTTGCTGCACGCTGCCCTGGGTAAGCTAGCCAAGATGGTGCTGGAGAGCTCGCCCTGGTGTTGATGCTGAGGGAGAGCTGGCAGACTGACCACCCCAGCTACCACCCAGCCCCAGAACCAGGACTGTGAGGTGGCTCACCCCAGACTCACGGAATCTATCAACTGTTGGAGCACGTGAAGGGGACGAACCTGCAGATCCAAAACTGCAGGGTCTCCATGACACAGGACAACAACAGAATATCCAAGACAAGCCCCAGTGAGAGCCCATTATCAAGGGTGGAGCAGAAGTCAGAGGCCTCCAGACAGACCAATGAATGGCTCAAGGAAATGAATACTTACAAGTAGAGATGAACGGACTAAACGGCAAACTGTGTGACTGGGAAGGGTCCTGGGTCTTCTGGAAGAGCAGCAGTCAGTGCTCTGAACTGCTGAGCCATCTCTCCAGCTCCCGCTGATGTTTTGAGACAAGCTTCACTCTGTAGACCTTACTGGCCTAGAACTAAGAGCAGTCCTCTTGCCTCCGTGTCCCAAATACTCAGATTGCAGGCATAAGCCTCCACTCCTAACTCTTCAATTAATTCTTGAGCAAATTACTCCAAGCAACAATGATCCACAGAGCCTAATGTCAAAGCATTCTGTCTGGTTTCTAGAGGCACACCTTGACTCCATATACAGACAGCTCAGTCCACTGCTCACTAGACACTCGCCACACTTGGAAACACTCAGTCCATCTTCAAGTCTCCCTGTGTACCAGTGAAAAAAATATATGTTGCCCATGGCATGTCATACAAAACAATCAATTTCATAAATAAATTTTTCAATTAGATTTAGGTGATACCTTTGAACCAAATTTCAGGTTAATTGAAGTCTGTTCCTATTGATTTCTTTCGTGTTGCTTCTAACAAGTCATATACAAGTTAAAGATATTCTCCAGAACAATGGTGGCCTGGATTCCAGAACAAGAGGCAGGCCTACTATCTTTGTTCCCTCAAAACCTAGGGCAGGTGTCCGCAGGACTGCGCAGCTGCACCCAGGTACCCAGAATGGGAGAGCTAAGTCCTGGGACCTGTTGCTTCAAATATGTAGTTAATTGAGGCCAAACCTCCAGGGTGACTGGAGGTCACTCTGTAAGCCTGTATTTTTATCTTGGCATTCCAATCTAATTCATAATCTTCCAGTCTTGATTTTTTTCCTTTACATGTCACTCTTTGGCCATTTAAACCCCTTATAAGTTGTCTCATGTGCACAAGGTTTAGGGTGTCAGATTAATCAAACTAAATTTGATTTACTAAGATTTGGTATTGTTATGTAATACGGTTTGTGGCATAACATGTCACAAACATTTGGGGGGGCAATGGTTCTTTATGAGTACTTACAAATCTGGATAAATGTAACAGGAAAACTTTCAGCCTGGCTTTCTTCTGCATTTGTTCTTGTCTAGAAAATTCTAGATGGTAACCTGTGTACCTTTACAGCTTCAAATGAATTTTTTATACTTTATTGTTTTTAATTGAGCTATACAGTTTCCCAGCTCCCCTTCCTTCCTCCCCCCTGACCCCCACACTACCAATTTACTCAGGAGATCTTGTCTTTTTTTCTTCTTCCTAGGAGGATTCGTGTATTTCTCTCTTAGGGTCTTCTTCGTTGTCTAGGTTCTCTGGGTTTGGGAACTGTAGCCTGGCTTTTCTTAGCTTTATGTCTAAAAGCCACTTATGAGAGAGTACTTATTATATTTGTCTTTCTGGGTTAGGTCACTCAGGATGTTTTTATCTAGTTCCATCCATTTGCCTGCAAATTTCAAGATGTCACTATTTTTTCTGTTGTGCAGTACTCCACTGTATTAATTTTCCTTATCCATTCTTCAGTTGAGGGGGCATCTAGGTTGTTTCCAGGTTCTGGCTATTACGAATAATGCTGCTATGAACATTTGAGCAAATGCTTCAGATTTTCATAATAGTTTTACTGATTGCAAATTTCATACAATGTATTTTTATCATATTCATCCCATTCTCCTCCCAGGTTCATCTCCCCACCTCCCCACCCCTCCCAGCTGTGTGTCCTCTTTCTGTGTGTGTTTTTCAATGACCCACTAAGTCCAGTTAGTGTTGCCTGTATACTTGCAGAGGGATGTCATCCCTTGGAGCATAGTCACCTACCAGGGCCCATACTCTTAAAGAAACCTGTCTCCCCCTCCTCCTAGACGTCACTAACCATAAATAGCTCCTCAGTTAGGGGTGGAAGCTCATGATGCCCTCCCCTTTCATGCTAGAATGTTTACTGACTCAACCTTGTGCAAGGCGACATCTATTGTGAGCTCATGAGTGTAAAGGTCCAGTCACATCCAGAACACACTGTCTCGTGCCTGTCCTCCAGACCTCTGACTCTTACAAACTTCATACCTCCTTCACAACGGTCCCCGCACCTAGGGCAGGGGTGTGATGCAGGTGTCCCAGTTAGCTGAGCATCCCACAACACATGTACTCTGCGCTTTGACCCGTTGTTAGCATCCGCCGCACGGAACCATCCCTGGGGAGGTCCGAGAGCTGAGCTGGCTTATGAGTAGGGATACACACTTAGAGGGCAGTTTGATACCGTTTGCATTTACAACTACTGGCCCAACCTGGCACAAATTTGGCAGCAAAATACTAGTCTCAGCCATTTGATCCACCGTGTCTTCCTCTCCTCTCAAGTCAGTTTCTAATTTCAGTAAAAAGACTCTCAGTAAGATGCACCATCTCAGCTGACAGAGGCCACCCCGCACGTGCGCATGCCGCCAGCACTGCAGGCTCTTCATCCTGCAAAGCTGACACTGTTGTCTTGTTTTCTCTTTGACGGCTCTTGCTCACAGGTGCCTGCAAAACAATAAGATTCGCTTCGTGTCCGTCTCCGCTTTCAGAGGACTGCGCAGCCTCACCAAACTGTAAGCACAGATGGGGGTATTGGAGGGGAGTTAAATGGTTCCCTGGACCGACAACATCCTGTCAGGCTAACCCATTCCAGCCCAAACCAGTTCTCCTGCTCAAGGATGGTGCCAAGGGTCTGCAAGTACTGCAGAAGGGACAGTGTAGTAGGGGGCTGAGAGCGTGGGATTGGGGGTATCACTGTGTTCAGGCTGAGCCATGAATTCACTTGCCAGGTGAGTGGCCTTGGGTACCAGCTTCCTCTACTGAGTGATGCTTGCTCTAAACAGTGCCCACCACAGGACTGTGTGGGAACAAAAGAAAAAGCACATAGTCGTTTCTATGTGTACATAGAAACAAAGTCATTGTGTGTTGGCAAGGGCAGCCGGAGTGCTGACTGAACGACCTTAGTCAAAGTGAGAAACCTGATGGTCAACAAAAGGAGATTCCCCAGTTTCCCGAAGGATTTTACTTGCTATGCTTTCATCCTCAGGGTAAAACCGGTGTCTTGTGTGTGCTAAGCACACAACCTCTCACTTACATTTTTATAAGTTATTGGAATAGTATCTCACTGGGTAGACCAGGGTGGCCTTAAACTCACAGAGATTTGCCTGCCTCTGCCTCTGGAGTGCTGGGATTAAAGTCACAAACACCATGACTGACTTCTTTTATAATATTTAATCCTACCTTCCAAATGTCCAACATATAATGGATTTAGGAGTCAGACGGTGGTCATGCGCGCCTTTAATCCCAGCACTCGGGAGGCAGAGGCAGGATGAGCTCTGCAAATTCCAGGCCTGATCTACAGAGCGAGTTCCAGGGCTACACAGAGAAACTGTCTCAAAAGTGTGGGTCCTGGGGATTGAACTCCGGTCAGCAGGTTTTACAGCAACCACTACTGACCTGCCGAGACATCTCACCAACCCTGCTTATTGGTTTTTTGTGCTAACTCATTCTCTACCTTGACCCAATATGTCTGTTTCTATCATATTTACAGTCTATGGTACCAAAGTGTTAGCTCGAGTGAAGAACACCTGGAAATTGGTACCAAATGGTCCTGGTTACCTTAGCCCCTCCCCATTTCTGTTGTTCTGAGCTTGCTGCCCTTGTCTTGATAGCTTTGCGTTCTTTCTCACCTGACTCCACTTTCCCCTCCACGGGTGGATTTGGAACCTTCTGGACAACATCAGCTTGGTTTTGAGATGCAGGAGACCTTCTTGAAAGGCAGAAAGGGGTGGGAAAAGAACTTTTAAGGCTCCATCTCTTCCTTCTTGTTCCTTGGCACCGGACTATTTATTGTGTGGCTGTTAGCAGCTCCACATTATCTCTAGTTTCCTTAAAAGTCATGAAATACGTGCTTTTTTTCACGCATAAAAGTATTCATTCCTTGCCGGGCGGTGGTGGCGCACGCCTTTAATCCCAGCACTTGGGAGGCAGAGGCAGGTGAATCTCTGTGAGTTCGAGGCCAGCCTGGTCTACAAAGCTAGTTCCAGGACAGGCTCCAAAGCTACAGAGAAACCTTGTCTCAAAAAACCAAAAAAAAAAAAAAAAAAAAAGGATTCATTCCATCCTTTCAGGTAGATGTCTCTGGGACATGAATCAGTGACTCAGACATACTGTCCTTAAGGAACTGCTTGCTACCCAAGAAATTCAGGGTTCCCTGACTGGGGCAGGGGGTATCAAGCCTCCCATTCTCTGGAGAGAAAGCAATACCACAGTATTAGGACTCAAGTCAGAACCCGTGTTCCTCACACCAACTCTGCTGTCATAGATCTGTGACAGTCGGGTTTACCTCACTGTCACAACGCCTGACAGAAGCCGCTTAGCGGGAAGGAGATTCCGCATGGCTTGTGGTTTCAGAAGCCATCGTTACAGGCAGCACAACGCAGCCCACGTCCCTGGGGAGTCTCTCCTGACCCATAGTTAATCCTCTCAGAGAGACCTTCTAGACAGTGTACTCTACTGATCTCGTGCATGCTTTTCAGTCCAATCAAGTTGACAGTCAGGGTCGGTGTCACAGGTACTCTGTGAGAAGTAATCCTTTCTGGTCTACAGCCACGCAGGCTGGCTCTGAGAAATGGAGAGGACTGGACAGAGTAGATGCGGGGGAGCTGCAAGGGTGCATCAATTGCCTTGAATTTGAAGGGATGGGCACTGGTTCATGAGAGAGCCCTGAGGTCTTCATGGATGTACTAAAGCTATTTCTTAGTCCTTCTTTGCCTGCCCAGCATCCAGGTCTTCAAATCAGAGGAGGTGGATTAATCTAAGGGGACAAGGGAAAGTCAAACTTTGCAAAAAAAAAAAAAAAAAAAAGTCAGATTCCTGGCATAATTTTCACAGGTTGTCAGCTATAAGGTATGAGAAAATTAAAGAAAGGGGTGAATATTTTAAAGCGGGGGGGGCTAGAGATGATAGAGTACTTGCCTAATACACACAAAGCCCTGGCTTTGGTCCCCAGCACTGCTTCAAACCAGGTATAGCAGTGCACTCCTACAGTTCCAGCCCTGAGAGGCAGAGGGAGGTGGATCAAGAGTTTAAAGCAAGCCTCAGAAGTTAGAGGCCAGCCTTGGTTAGATGAGGCCCTGCCTTTGTTTGTTTGTTTTTCAAGAAGGGTTTTTCTGTAGCTTTGGAGCCTGTCCTGGAACTAGCTCTTGTAGACCAGGATGGTCTCGAACTCACAGAGATCCACCTGCCTCTGCCTCTGCCTCCTGAGTGCTGGAATTAAAGGTGTGCGCCATCAACACCCGGCGAGGCCCTGCCTTTAAAATTATAAAAGAAAAGAAAAGAAAAAATCTTCCCGAAAGGGCAATAATGAAGAGGTGCTACTGTGTTCCATTTATCTGGGCAAGGGAAACTTGAACAAGTGCGTGCAAATGAATCATAGGCAGAGATGAGGCAGAAGCCATGTTCTAACAGTGGTGATACTCGCAGAGCACCGCTGGTGTGACCTGTCTCAAGTGTGACTACAGCCCTGTTAGGGAAGAACTGAATGCACATCTTAGAAATGAGGAAGTTAGAACTCAACGGAAATGTTTGCTCCAGGCCACGCCGTTTACAGTCAATAGAAGAGCCAGGAACCAAACATTGATAACAGACCCAATGTAAAAACAGCACAGCACAACAAGCTCTGGCTTGCTGTGAGGGAGAGAGGTGAAGGGGGTAGATACGAAAGAGTCAAACTCATTAATTAACTATGGCCTCTTAGCAGCACAGCCCCTCCAGATCCCAAGTTCATTCCCATGGTCCTGTCATGGTGAGTGTCTTAGTTAAGGTTTTTATTGCTGTGAAGAGACAACATGACCATGGCAACTCTTATAAGGAAAACATTTAATCGGGGTGAGTCGCTTAGAGTTTCAGAGGTCCCATCCATTATCATCATGGTGAGGAGCATGGTGGCATGCAGGCAGACATGGTGCTGGAGGAATGGCTGAGAGTCCTACACTTTGCAGGTGACAGGAAGTTGATTGTCTCACTGGTTGGTATTCCAAGCATAGGAAACCTCAAAGCCCACCCTCACAGTTACACACTCCCTCCAGGAAGGCCATACCCACTCCAGCAATGCCACACCTTCTAATAGTGCCCCTCTCTATGAGATTATGAGGACCAATCACATTCAAATTACTACAGTGAGGCACGCTGAATTTTCTAACAGTCTCTTAACCCCTTACTCTCCTGGAGTTGTTGCTTTTGCATATGCTATTTCCCTTGCCTAAAGTAACTCCTGCCAGTTCTTTGCTTTGTGGACTTCCTCCTCTCCATCGCCATTTCCTGGTGTTCCTCAGTGTCCCATCTTTACAGATCAGGTGCGTTCTATAAAGCAAGAGTAACCGCACATTCCACACATCTGGTCTTTGTGTGTTACCTATCCGCATCGTTGTCTGCCTTTGCAGATTCAATGGGCTGATAGACCTGCCTCAACTAGCACCTTTCGTTAGTTCTCTGTCACTAAAACAAAATTCCTGAGCTAATTAACTCATAAAGAGAAAATATTTTTCGCCCACACATCTTGAGGCTTGTCTGTGATTGACTGCCTCCATTACCTTGAGCCTGTGGTTGAGGCACCACAAGCCCGGGGGAACTCATGGTAAGCACTCACCCACCTCACGGCTGGGAAGTAAGGAAGAGAAAGACGTCCTTCAAGTGCACCACAGAAAAGCACATCCCCAATGACCTGAGGATTCCCACAGAGCCTTACTCCTGAAAGGTCCTCAGCCCCTCTCAACAGTACTCCTGGGAACCAAGCCTTTGACCCACAGAAACCTATGCAGCAGAGTAGGTCATTAAAACACAGGCCAATTCTTTAGCTAACTATGGGAAATGAAAGGTGAGAAATGACACAGTAAAGTGGCAAAGGTCCTTAGAAGTCCAAACTGGAAGTGGTAGGAAGAGAGTGGTGTAGGAGGGGATTTAGGAAGGGTGATGGCAATCGTCGCCGTCCTCCTTGCGAAACATCAAAAAGAATAAACTCATTGCTGTTGTATCTTCTTCCCAGGTATCTCAGCCATAACAGAATAACCTTCCTGAAGCCGGGAGTGTTTGAAGAGCTGCACAGACTGGAATGGCTGTATGTCTCATATGTGTGGCATTTCCTTGTACTAGTTCCAATGTGCCGAAAATACATGTGTCACTCTGCTCTCTTCCTGCTGACAGGATAATCGAAGACAATCACCTCAGCCGAATCTCCCCACTCACATTTTATGGACTGAATTCTCTTATTCTCTTGTAAGTACTCAAAACAAACAGGGAGGCGAGATGGCTCAGTGAGTGAGATGGCTCATTGACAGCCTGGTTCAATTCCCCGGACCTAAGGGGTAGAAAGACCCACTCCAGCTGGCTATCAACTCTACAGAAAGACTGGCACACACACACACACACACACACACACACACACACACACACAGACCCACTCCAGCTGGCTATCAACTCTACAGAAAGACTGGCACACACACACACACACACACACACGCATGCACACACGCATGCACACGCGCGCGCACACACGCACGCATGCACAGACGCACACACAAACAGCAATAAATAAGTAAATCGACTTTAAGCATAGTAGCATTAAATTTGCAATTATTAAATCCTAAAGGAAGCTCTCTTCACTAAAACCCACCTTGTCCGTATTCTCTAAGGCTGCTGAGGGATCTTACCATTTTGTAACAAAGTCCTGCGGGACCAGTCTGAGCGAAGACTCACTGTGGTGCGCCAAGTGCTCCTAAGCACCTCCCCTCCTACCCAGCAACTCCCGAAAAGGAAAAGCCTCACACGCGGCCATTGTACAGCCCACTGCTGTTGGGCGCAGGCTTCGTCCAAAGACTGGCATTACCGCTCCCTGCCTGAGACCCGGCGTGTGTAGACATGTTCTTACTGCCAAAGCACTTCAGTACTTTGGGGTGTGTAGAGAAGAGGCGGTGGGGAGACTTGCAGCTCGAGAGTGATAACTGTGTTTGCCTAGAGATAGAAAAGAACCAGAAAATGTGATGTTGGTGGTCTCTTTCCTTTCTAGAGTGCTGATGGATAACGTTCTCACCCATTTGCCTGACAAACCCCTCTGTCAGCACATGCCCCGGCTACACTGGCTGTAAGTCAGTCTCTCTCTTTCTCTCTCTCTCCCCTATCTCTCTCTCTCTCACACACACACATATGTGTACATGTGTGTATATGTATATATTTACTGATATATGTATGTTTTACATATTCTGAATTTGGCTAGTTCAGACACCAGGGCTCTTCTGTGCCAGGTGGTTAGTGTATCAATTTTACTTACATTATTTTATTGTATTTTTATATTAAACATACTCATTGGCTAACTTCTCTAAACTTTCACCAAAATGCAATATCTGGAAGAGAAAAAAAATATTTTGGAGCCAGGAAGAAGGAAGACAGAAAAGAGGTCACATGGTCCGCATCATACCTCCTTTTCCGGCTGCCAATTCACTCACCTATTAAGTTGGCACAGAGAGCTAAGTCATTTTCATGTTATCCCTAAATTCTGAGCAGTGAGAATGTGTTTCTTAACACTAATCATGAGAGAATGGGGACTGTGGGATGTTTTGAGACAGTCCCTTACTAGTTCTCTGTAGTTTGTTGTTTTGGTTTTTTTTTTTTTTTGGCACAGTGGCTTTACCTGGTAATAAATATCACTATCACTCCATTAGTACGTGGACAAGCTGAAGCCAGAATGAAAAAGCAACATTGAATCAGTGACCTTCTTTGTAACTGAAGCCTGATTCAAAAGGGTACTCTAACGGCCGTTTTAATTAGTGATGAAACACAGCTGAGCAATACCTACACAAGCAATCAACAATTAAAACCGTGGGCCTTGGGAGACCAGAGCGGGAGCTCAATGGTGGAGTATTTACTTAGTGCGCTGCATCTGGGTTGAATTGCACACACACACACACACACACACACACACACACACACACACACAAATGTGAATTGAGACTAATTTTTTTCGTAAAAACAAGGTTTCACTATGTAGCCCAGGCTGGCCTTGAACTCACTCACGGGTATCCTCCTGCCCCAGTCTCCCCAGTGCTGAGATTATAGAGCTGGGAGCTGGGCAGGCCAACACGGTGAGTAATCGTGGATTCTTCAGAGAGCACTGCCACCTGGTGGTAGGTTTATGATTAACCCTTGGCAATAAAGTAAAAGGAATTTTAAAAAATAAAAACTTTAAAAGTTAAACATAAAATAAATAGAAATAAAGATACACATTTGATTTAAGGACCGACCAAAAGCCTGAACCAAGGCAAGATGCTAAGCATTAGCAGCCACTTTCGTTGAACTCTGCCTCCAGGGGGTCAATCTGCTGTTGGTTCTACAGCCTGACTTCAGATGCATTTCTCTTACTTAGGATACTCTCCATCCTCAATTCACCTTCATCTTCAATGATGTGACTTAGTTTTTAGATCCATTAATTCCCAATCCTCCCAATCTTTCAGATATATTTCACTCTGTCAATGTCAACTTCAGTGCAGCTCCCAAAGCTGGCAGACACTGGCTTTTCTCTAGAGCTTTCTGACTTTCCCTTGGCAGTTTTGGGAGCTTTTTTTTCCACACGTGTATCGTGCATGAATTGCTGTTGCTTCTGAGTAACTTCGTGCCATCTGGCAACCATTACACTAAGTGTGTGATGCCCTTAGACCCAGGGGCAGTGTCAAAGGCAATATATCACCCCCTTCGGCTCTGCCAACTTCTACCACACACCTAGTATGGGGTCAAAGAAGAGAGACCATGTGAGAACAACTCCAGCTGGGGACACTAGCATCTTATGTGCAAAGCCCTTCCACTTGATCCTCCATGCACAAAGTAAAAAAGGTACCGTTGGATGCTGCAGCTAGAGTTCTTGAGATGACAGCCCCACACAGCACGAGCACTCAAGGGGAATGCCTCGTGGCTCCCCTTGCTTGAGAGTGGAGAGCAAGGGCAGCTGTTATAGCCATCTGAAAAGGCAATTACGATGACCCCCCCCCCGACACAAGGAGGCAAACTGTTGGGAATCTTTCCTAGGACTATTTCAGTTAGGGAGATGGGAACTAAATAGTGTCTTCTGGAGACCATCACAGAAAGCCACAACTGTCAAAATGCAGAGAACAGCTGACCATGGTGTGCACAGCCCCAACAGATACATCTACAACACAACTCCTGTACCTAGGGCACTAAAAGAAGATATCATGGGGGTGGGGGCAGAAAGATTGTGAAAACCAAAGGATAAGGCATGATAATGTGTGTCCCAGAATAGATAGGAAGCTATACCTGTGATACCACAACAATATGGCACATCAGCAAGACTCAAACAATAATAACGCTAACAGACACGCTAAAGTCAAAAGGGGATATATCACTGAAGGGGGCTATCCACCCTTTGACAAAGAGCTACAGGCAACTAATGACTTCTGGGAGAGGGAGAATTAATCTTTCCAGTGATGAGTACCTAATTGGTTGTCCAATGCCAAGTGGTCATCTCTGAAGTCATATATATAACAAACAACAATAAAAGACTCAGAAGGTCATATTTATTTCTGTATGTATGTATGCGTATATACTTAAAAATAATAATCAAAGAAAAAGAGGCCAGAAATTTGAGAGGGAGTAAGGAAGGATGGGAGAGACTAGAGGGAAAAAAATGAAAGGGTAAAATGATGTAATTATATTTTAATTAAAAATTTTTAATGATTAATATAATAATATCTTATTATAATTATAAAATATTAAGATAATAATTCATTTATGCTTATGGAAGCACCTTGCATCTCTGGACAAATGTTTAATATGCTCGACTACTAAATATCTATTAACAAATTAGATAATTCCCACAAGAACAGTTTTTCTTCAATTTCTTGGAATGATAATATCCACGTCATTGTGAACACATGAAGAAGATGTGACTCAAAATATTTTTACTCCTTGGTACTGGGGATTGAACTCAGGACCTCACATCACTTTTATTATTGATGCAGAAGACAGACGATAATACTACATGTACACAACGTATATAGAGTATATGTGTAAATTCAGCTGCTATACAAGGGATTTTAAACAGAATGTAAGAAAAGATATTTATTAGATAGCAGGCAATTCTTAGCAGTTTATTTCTGTCTACAGTTTAATTTGATTATGTTTTATTTTTATATTCTAGGGACTTTGAAGGCAACCATATCCATAATTTAAGAAATTTGACTTTTATCTCCTGCAATAATTTAACTGTTTTGTAAGTACTATTTTTTTTAAAGTAATACCGACTCTCCTTACAAACCATATGAACCTTTTCTATGGGCAGAACCCGGCCTGAGCATGTGCGAAGGCAGGAAGGTGTGGCGTCTTTCTTTGTCTGTGTGTGTGAAATAAGCCAGACTCCAAAGACAAACACTACACGTTTTCTCTCATAAATGGAATCAAATTTGCATTTGTGAAGTGTGTGTGTGTGTGTGCATGCGCGGGTGCATGTGTGTGTATGTGCATGGATGTTATGTAAGTAGAAAGGGGACCATGAGGAGTTGGAGAGAAGAGCAAGGACACCAATAGTGCACATTATCACATCAAAGCAAAGTGAAGGACCATTCGGGGAGGGGAGGGAACAAGCAAGTAAGGCAAGTGAGGTGGAGGGCAACAGAGGGGTCACGATATGAATAAAAATGAGGTATTAAGGCATATATATATACATATATATATGCCATAATGAATCCCATTATCTTATATACTAAGTTTAAAAGTTTTTAAATAAAAGAGTGGATTCTAAAACAGTGGGAAGCCCTTTGAAATTTCCCAAATTAGCCATTTATGCTGATAGGTAACAGATCGTGAAGAGGGGCCAGAGGGTGGAGCTAAAGCACAAGTGTGTGTAGGTCCTAGATTCAACCTCTCTATCTATCTATCTATCTATCTATCTATCTATCTATCTATCTATCTATCTATCTATCTCTTGCTCGCTCTCTCTCCCCGTCTGTCTCTTTCTCTGTCTCTCTATCTATCTATCTCTTGCTCACTCACTCTCCCCATCTATCTCTTTCTCTGTCTCTATCTATCTATCTATCTATCTATCTATCTATCTATATCTATCTATCTATCTATCTCTTGCTCTCTCTCTCTCCCCATCTGTCTCTTTCTCTGTCTCTCTATCTATCTATCTCTTGTTCTCTCTCTCCTCCTCTCTCTCTCTCGTTCTCTCGCTCTCTCCCCATCTGTCTCTCTGTCTCTCTCTCTCTGTCTCTCTCTGTCTCTCTCTCTTTCACACACACACACACACACACACACACACACACACACACACACAAGCAGTCAAGAACAAGCACTCCAGTCTGACTCCTGTTTCCAAACTAAAAAGACATTAAATTGGTCCATTCAGACCACTCTCTCTCAAGCATTTCCATCTTAATTCTATGCTCTAGCAAATGAGAGCTCTGTGGTGCATGGAGCCTTTTGTTAGATGGACACACTTTGCAGACTGAGGAGGTAAAACAATTCCCATGCATATAGCTGCAAGGCATCCAGTTCTTGTTAAAGAGAGCTGAGGTTTCCCTATTCCTTTCGAAGCCCTTCTTCATTTCTAATTACAAATTTAAATTACATTTCATATTGTCTCTGTTAAAAGACTCAGGAAATTTAAGAATAAAATTGAACTGAAGCTGGGTGCAGCGGCACACACCTGTAATTGTAACTCCCAAGAGACTAGTGCAGAAAGGCCATGAGTTCCAGGCCAGCCAGGACCGCATAGTTGAGACTGTTTTTGAAATAAATAATATCATACTAGTCAAAATATTCTGATATGAGAATGCACTCTATCTTGGTCTGTTTGAGGGGCCCCTGGCAGTGGGATCAGGATCTATCCCTCGTGCATGAGCTTTTTGGAGCCAATTCCCTATGATGAGATACCTTGCTCAGCCTTGATGTGTGGGTGTAGATGGAGGAGACTTGGTACTGCCTCAACTTAATGTGCCAGGCTTTGTTGACTCCCCATGGGAGGCCTTACCCTTTCGGAGGAGTGAATGGGGAGTGAGTTGAGGGGGAGGTGGGGGGGAGAAGGAAGAGGGGAGCAAGGAAGAACTGTGGTTAGTATATAAAATGTATAAAAATTTTAAATAAAAATGCACTCTATAGTCATTATCTTTGTAGGAGTTATATTTAGTAATCCATGTGATCATTATGTTGACATGTTAACACGTACTTTTCCTTTTACTTTCAGGGTAATGAGGAAAAACAAAATTAATCACTTAAATGAACATGCATTTACACACCTCCAGAAACTAGATGAATTGTAAGTTTAACTAAATGTATTAAGAATGTATTAATTAATATGTATTAAGAATGCTTTTTTCAGTTTTACTTTGTATTACTTATGTATATAATGTTCATATATTTAAGAAATATTCATTTCTCTTTCCAAACAGTATTTATATGTAAGATGGATCATGAAACAATTCAGATAGCTTACAAAAGTAAACATAAAATAAAATATGAAATAAATATTTGAAATAAGTTAGATAAAGAAAACAAATCTTTAGGCAAAGTATAAAACCAGGAAAAAATTAATAAGTAAAATACAGCCTACACTGTTCTGTTTCATTGCTCCAAGGACACGGACTATCTATCATTGTTTCCCAGAGACGTCAGATTGAGGAACCACAAGATTAAAAGACATACTTCTTCTGAAATTGAAGCTGAAGGGTTATATTGGACCCATAATGCAATAAAGCAACCCTGTGGATAAGATTCCTATCCACAGTAATGGAAAAGGGAAATACATTCAACATATTTTAATGCCCCTTTAAATACTAATAGCATAATTACAAAGCCATCAAAGAAATTATAAGATGAACCCAAAACATTATGATGATTGTTGGACAGAATACAATAATATGAACCTCAGTGAAGCCTTCAGATCATTATCTATTTTAGTATACATTATCTGGGGACCTGTAGTTGATATGGTTACGTGTTTTGATAATTAACTAAGCCAAACACTGAATTACTGAGTCTTTTATGCAAAACTTAAAGTATACAGGAGCCTATGGCAACAGTTAGGAATACATATTGCTCTTCCAGAGGACTGGAGTTCCATTTCCAGCATCCACATGGGACAGCTCACAACCACCTGTAACTCCAGCTCCAAGGGATCTGACACCCTCTTCTGGCTCTGAAATCTGAAAGCACCTACACACACACACACACACACACACACACACACACACACCACATACAGAGAGAGAATAAAATACTTTGTTAAAAAATTAAAGAATTAAGATGGGCAGTGGTGGTGCACACCTTTAATCCCAGCACTTGGGAGGCAGAGGCAGACAGATCTCTAAATTCAAAGCCAACCTGGTCTACAGAGCTACACAGGACAGCCAGGGCTACACAGAGAAACCCTGTCTTAAAAAAAAAAAAGCAAAAAAATAAAGAATTGAGATGGAATATTAGGGATGGAGTGTTGGATAGTTTACTACACATAGGCAGGTAAAGGGAATGCAGTAGGCAGAAAGCTTATCAGGAAACAGTCCTGTATTCCACCCCAAAACATCAGCATATGGTCCACTGGAAATCCAAAATTTATTCTGTAATGAATAGCTTGAAATGTTTTTGGTATGCACTACCAATCATTCACAAAATGTACATCTAACTCTCAATATATCATCAGACTTGGACCCTGTGGTAAGAAGTCCTGGTACAAATCAAATCTTATCATCAGTACATAGAAAATCACTCTTGGTACCAGGAAGAAATGTACAAGATGACCCAAAGACATTGTCTAGCCACTAAAACAAAAGTTAGTGATCCATATTGTTCCAATGTTTTCCAACTTGAAATCCCCACCTAAATATCAGAGACTAATTCCCCCAAGTCATTGTCATCACAGTGGCCTCAGGAGTAGACTCTGCATTCGTGACCAGGAGTGATCGATTGTGGAATACACAGCCTCAGTGCAGAGCCAGACTCTGTCCAGGCTCATAGACAATGGGGAGAATGACCAAGGTTGATAATTAGCCCTGCCTCAAGCCCGCCTAATCCCACAGCCAACACTCGCCTGAAAACTCAGACCTACAATGACAAAAATAGCCTGTTCTCTAGGAAGTAATGATGGTCAGATAGATCTAGATTTAAACTTTAGATCTGAAGGAGGGCTGTGCACGCCCTTGTCACAGAAACCCTTCTGTAGTTCCAGGTACAGAAAATCTAAGAGATCAAGAGGGCGGAAGGAAAAGGCGACAACAGTCAAGGGGAAAGCCCCACACAGAGCATCACGCTGGCACTCTGGAGCATGTGTGGGCTGTGGGGAAGTGTCTGAGGTGACAGCAGCAGGAAGTGAGGTTAGAAAGGCAAGCCGTTATTTCAAGACATTTTATATCATGCTAAGCAGGTTTGAGTTTGTCATCTAGGCCACTGCCAACCAGGGAAGGGATTCCTGAAGGATGAAATTTTACAGATTCCTTTACCAAATCAGAACAGTACATCTTCAGAGATGATTCACCCATGACTACATGAATCACGAAGACAGCCGTGACATTCAGTATACCATTTGATTTGATAGTATTTGTCAGACTGGAGCAGCCGCTTCCTTTTCGTGTCAAAGCTCAATGGAGCTAGGCATGGTGGGACACACTATATAATCCCTGAACTCAGGAGGTAGAGGATCATGATCTCAAGGCCAACCTAGACTATATCATAAGATCCTGTCTCAAAAAAGCGTGGGGGGGGAGGAAGGGGGTAGAAGAGTCTCTCTCTCTCTTTTTTTTTTTTTTTTTTTTTTTGGTTTTTCGAGACAGTTTCTCTGTAGCTTTGGTGCCTGTCCTGGAACTAGCTCTTGTAGATCAGGCTGGCCTTGAACTCACAGAGATCCGCCTGCCTCTGCCTCCCTAGTACTGGGATTAAAGGTGTGCACCACCACCACTGGGAGAGAAGAGTCTCAATTATCCGATCAGGGCTTGAGTATATGATTCGTTGGTTAAGAGCATGTACTGCTCTTGCCGAGGACCCCAGTTCAGTACCCAGGACCCTATTGGTGGCTTACAAGGACCAGTAACACCATCTCTCAGGATATCTGATACTCTTCGTTCCTCAAACTCTTCCACTCTTGTGCACTTAACCACACAGAGACACATATGAAATTTTTAAAATTTAAAAAAAAAATCCAAAAATAAATCATTCTGCCCTTCAAAGTTGATTAACCAACTGGCATGGGCGACAATGCAGCTTTTCTCCTGTCTGTCCCCTGGAGGTGCCTGGGGGAAGTTACATTTTCTGTTTGAATTCAGTCACCTACCCCAAGCTCACTGAGGCGTTTTCTTGTTTCAAAGAAGCTGTAGTCTTTCTCATGAAATCTGTCACTGAAGAAATGTCACAGCTTCTGCTGCTGAAAGCCCCTTTTAGCTCTGAGGTAACATCATGTTAGGCATCCCCTCTGCACACGTCATCCTGCCCAGGAGAGTGTAAGCCTGTGCATCTCTCTGAAAGAAATTTGAACCTCAAATGGCATGCTTTGAGATCATTATAATGAACCCGGGCAAAAGAAAAACCAGGGCCTCAAGTCATGTTCTCAAACAGAAAAGGAGAAAGGGAAGAGAGAGGCTGAAGGGACATCATACAGTCCATAAATGAAATTAATATGTCAAAGCCAAGTTAAATACCATCAATGATCTGTCTCCAAGGAAACATGAACTGGAGGAGGAGCATTGGTAGCCCGTGCTGGCTTTGCGCACACTCAATTATAATTAAGAATGTTCATGAACTTCTGATCCTCCTGCCTCTGGTTCCCAAATGTTGGGATTACATGTGTGTACTACCATGCCTGGCTCAGGATAAAATGTTTTGTGTTCCTATTTCAGTCCTTCTGTAAAGCCTCTCAACTTCCAGGACCTGGAGTGGTAGGGCATGCACTAAACAGGAGAGAGGCTGCGACTCCAGTCCACACAAAAAGGCGACACTTACTTCTTGGTATTTAAAACAAGTAACGAATAGAGCTGTTGGAAAGTTGCAAGTGGTTTTCTAATTAATTTTTTGCCAATGAATGAAGTCTTCAGAAAACAATAATATGATTTGCTTGCAATTGTTTCCCTAGGGATTTGGGAAGTAATCGGATCGAGAATCTCCCACCGAACATATTTAAGGATCTGAAGGAGCTGTCACAACTGTAAGACATTAACTTACCACTTCCTTTCTTTATCTTATTTTTTAATTGTGGTAAAATATACATAGGATTGAGTCATCCATTGGTTCTGTACCGCTGGATTACATCAAGATCCTCCATACCATTGTTCAGCTCTCGCCAACATCCACCCTGCTAGCTTTTCACTGAGCACAGAGCTGAAACCCTGTGGCCATCCAGCAGTTCCGCCATGATCATCCTGCCCCGGTCCTGGCAACCACCATCGCACGCACTCTCCCCGTGGCATAGCTGCCATCTGGTGACTGGCTTATTTCTCTTTGCCATACCAACATGGTGCATCAGTGTGGTGCTGTGTGTCAGAATTCCCTTTGCTCTGAAAGCTGAAATAGCGCCTCGTACACTGTGTACAGCCACCTGCCAATGCGCGGGGACTTAGGTTGCTTCCACCTGTGTGCAAATTCGTGCCTGGACGCCTACACTCAGTCATTTGGGTTCTATGTGCCTTCTCAGCTCACAGCAAACTTAAATACACCCAATGAAGGCATCATAAATCAGAACTATTATTTTTAAAGTTCACTTAATACACCTACCCTATCAACTATGGTAACTTAGGAACCAGTCCACTGTAGAGTATCAGTTTTGTACTCCTGTGTTTCCATGGCTGACTGGGAGCTGCAGCACACAATATATTATAGCACACAGTGCCATCCCAAGGAAGGATCAAATAGGATCATTTTCTTTATCCCTTTCTGTTGTAATGAGGGGTTTGGGCTGCGTTCCCGGCGCAGGGCCCCTTGTGCCATCCGGCTCCCGGTGTGTACTCGAAATTATTACAAGGAAACTGTATTCATTGAAATACTGCCTGGCCCATTAGCTCTAGCCTCTTATTGGCTAACTCTTACATATTTGTTTAACCCATTTTTAATAATCTGTGTGGGGGCTGGAGAGATGGCTCAGAGGTTAAGAGCACTGGCTGCTCTTCCAGAGGTTCTGAGTTCAATTCCCAGCAACCACATGGTGGCTCACAACCATCTGTAATGAGATCTAGTTCCCTCTTCTGGTTGGCAGACATACATGCAGGCAAAACATTGTATACATAATAAAAAAAATCTTAAAAAAAAAATCTGTGTGTTGCCACTAGTCGTGGCTTACCGGGAAAGATTCAGCATCTCTGACCTGGCAGGCTTCATGGCGGGCAGCTCTCTCTGGCTCTGACCCTTTCCCAGCATTTTCTTCTCTTTATCCTGTCTATCTAAGTCCTGCCCTATCAGAAGGCCAAGGCAGATTCTTTATTAACCAATAAAAGCAACCAAAATACAGAAGGACCCTCCTACACCACCTTTCTCTCCTCTTTCCTCATTATTACTGTATTGGAATTCAGGGATGCGAGCAATATGCCACTAACCACCTCCCTTAAAGTACACCTTCCACTAAAGGTTATTTTGCACTGTTGTAAAGTGAGAAAATAATAAGCCACCTATACAGCCCTAGACATTGGGGGCTGGGCCACATGGAAGTTCTACTTCTGTTCTGTTTAATTCTGCTTCCTATCAGAGCTGTGCCATCCTACATCTCTTCATCAGGGCATAGGGTTCTCATTTCTACGGTCCCAACACCTACTGTTTTCATTTTTCTGGCTCACAGTCATCTCAACTGAGCATCCTTGAGGATCTGATTTTCATCGCTCTGGTATCAGTGATGTTGAGCATCTTCCCCATGTGTTTGGTCACCTGTCTGTCTTCTTGGGGGAAGAAAGCTACTCAAGTTCTTCATTCATTTCCACGTGAGCTGCTTTTGCACTTGCTGAGCTCTCGTCTCATCCTTCCTGGGACTCAGCCCTACAGACTCGTATTTTCCCGCTATTGTGGGTGGCAGGTCCCTCTGATGCAGTGTTCTTTAATTTTAATACACTCCCACTTTTTAATCTTTTGCTTTATTGTCTATACTTTAAATTTTCACAATACATGACACTGCCAAATCCACAAATTGAAGTTTTCTTCCTATATTTTCTTCTAGTTTGATAGCTTTATATATATAAGCTTTATATTTAAGCATGTGATCTATTTGAGTTCATGGTACAGAAAGGTCTGTTTCTATTCCTTTGCACAGGATATTCAATTTCCACAACACTATTAGAAGGATTGTCCTTTCCTTGTTGAATGCCTTTGGCACCTGTGTCAAACACTGTCTGATTATGTCTGAATGGGATTGCTCTTGGGCTCTGTACTCAGTCCCTTTGGTCTGCGTAGCTGTAGGTGACTGTGTAAACCCTGACTTTCTTGTTCTCTTTTTCAAGATTGCTTTTGCTATTTGGGCTCCTGCTGTCTTACATGAATTCATAGACTTTAATATGGACTGAGTCTTCCAATGCCATGAACAAGAATATCTTCTTCACTAGTGTTGACCTAGTCCATTCTCTGCTACTGTAGGAAGCTCCCACGGCCTGGTTAATTTATAAACAATAGAATTTTGTGTGGCTCACTGTTCTTGATGTTCAGAAGTTTAAAAGTCAAGGTCAGATCTTGTGAGATGTAATTCGTCCTCAGCCATATGTTGTCTCTAATAAATAAATTAGCATTTTCTGACGGAGGATTTTATGTATCTGCTGACCACTTGTGCGTCTTCTTTGGAGAAATGTCAGCTCAGAGTCTTGGTCTTTTTCTTAATCATATTTTTGTCCTTTTACTATTGCATTGAGTTGCTTATGTGTTTGTGGATATTAATCCATCCCCTGATATATGCTTGCAAGGGTAGGGAATGTGGCTCGTGGTAGACTGTGTGCTTACGGTCCCTGGAAGAGAATAAAGCAGTGGAGGAAAGAGACGGCTTTGCGAATTGTGCATTCCATGCTGTAGACTTCCTTAATGGTGTGAAAAAGCTTTTGACTTTAATGTGATCCTCTTTGTCTATTGTTGCCTTTACTGTCTGCATTTTGGAAATCCCTTCTAGGCTTTTACTGTCTGAGTTCTGGAAGTTACTGCCAGGCCAGTGTCAGGGAGGTCTTTTTTTTTTTTTTAAACTCTTTCTTTTTTTTAAAATATTTATTTATTTATTATGTATACAATATTCTGTCTGTGTGTAGGCCTGCAGGCCAGAAGAGGGCACCAGACCCCATTACAGATGGTTGTGAGCCACCATGTGGTTGCTGGGAATTGAACTCAGGACCTTTGGAAGAGCAGGCAATGCTCTTAACCTCTGAGCCATCTCTCCAGCCCCAGGGAGGTCTTTCTCTACAGTCTCAGGTCTTATATTTAAATCTTCAATACACTTTGAACTGTACTATACTTTTTTTCAAATTCACTCAAAGTCAACAAATAAATTCCCTTGGCCCAAGCAATTTTTAGGAATGACATTGCTTTTTTTTTTTTAAACAGGAATATTTCCTATAATCCAATCCAGAAAATTCAAGTAAATCAATTTGATTATCTTGCCAAACTCAAGTCTCTGTAAGTATAGCCATATACAGTTTTGCTTCAATACTAATAGCATATATGCTCTCATGTCATTTAATTATGTTTTATTTCCAGCTCCACAAAATATATGAATCCTTGATTGACTATAGACAGCTATTACTTCTACCTCAAGTGTTAATAAACTAAAAATTAAATGACAATGAATCTCTACATCTCTGTCACCAGAGATACTGAATTGTGCGCTTACATCTCTCAATGTATGGGACATAGTCATTGCTCCATTAATTCTGAGTACTTGAGATTTTCTATGGGTATATGTTCTAGTTTGCATCTCCATTTCTGTAATAAAAAACTCACCGAAAACATCTTGAAGAGAAAAGGGTTTATTTGGCTTATCGGTTACAGTCCATCGTTGAGGAAAACCAAAGAGGAACTCAGGGCTTAAAGCAGAAACCATGGAGGAATGCCGCTTACTGGCTTGCTTCCCTAGCTCTCACTGCAGGCTTTCTTACACAGCCCAGAGCCATTTTCCTAGGGATGGTACCGCCCACAGTGGGCTGGGCCCTCCCCCATCAATCACTAATGAAGAAAATATGATATGCCCACAAATATGTCCTCTGGCCAAAACGATGGAGGCTGTTTCCTCAACTGAGGTTCCCTCTTCTTAAGTGTATCAAGTTAAACACCAAGAATAACATCCCTATCCTAAAATGGAATTTCCTAGACCATGTAAATCATGCCTCCCACAACACAAAAAGGACAAAATTTCTATTAATGCTAAGAATGGTCTTTAGAAGATAAGTCTTAGCTCATCTCATTTAACTATTCTACAGTAAAATAGCACTTCACTGGGAAAAAGTATGACTTAAAAGGTATCAGGAAAATTTAAAGGTGTCCAGAATATAATGTGCGTGCTCCTATTCTACAAATATTTATTGAGTAGCTGGCATGCATTAGGCATTTTATCATGAACTGGGGATATTTTAAAAATAGGCTGTGCATGTCTATATCCTGGGGAAGTGTTCAGGCAGGCTGAGTGTGAGCATTTCACTTAGAATAAGGCTAACCTAAAGCATTTGACTGCATTGTCCTTCACAAAAGAACTATTTTATTCTGCTGTGGATAACCTATCTTCTCTTGACCATTACTTGGTATTTTTAGCAGCCTAGAGGGAATTGAGATCACAAACATCCAGCAGAGGATGTTTAGGCCTCTCGTGAATCTCTCTCACATGTAAGTAGATGTTTGCTTGTCGTTCCCCTTCATTTTAATCTATGTCCCCACATGTATTATGATAACCCATACTAAATACAAATAAAATATTAATAATTTCCACTAATTTGCCTCTGTATGCTTAGTATTTAAGTCCCTCCTCCAAACTGTATGTTACAATGCTAACCCCAGAGTGATGGCATTATTAAAAGACTAAGTCTTGAAAATGATTAGCCCCTGAGGATAGAGCCTTCATGAACAGCATTAGCCTCTTTAAAACAGAACTGAAAACAAGGGGACGAGGGGCGAGTGGCGCACACCTCCAATCCCAGCACTAGGGAGGCAGAGACAGGCAGATCTCTGAGTTCGGAGTCCGTTTGGTCTATATGGCAAGTTCTAACCTAATTAGGGCTTCATAGTGAGACCCTGCCTCAAAAGTAAAATGAATTTGAGAAAGACTGAAGCTAGTGCATCATAGTTCTGGGTTTGATGGATACCAAGCAAGTGGTAGGAGGAACGGAGAGAGGGAGGCATGCTGGGGTGAAAGCTCAGTTGGGGAGAGTACCTGCTATGAAGGCAGAGGGTCTGAGTCCACAGCACCCATGTGAGCCTAGAACTATGTGAGCCTGTAACCAAAGTGTCTGAGGTGGCTGGAGACAAAAGATCACTGGGGCTGGCTAGGTGGCCAGTCTAGCTCTGGTTTCGAAGAGTGGTTTTGTCTTAAGGGAATAAGGAGCATAACAGAGGGAGACCTTCTAACTTCCTCTCCTTAGGGTTCTACCATAATGTATACACAAAAGAGAAAATAAGAGAATTAAAAGTATCAAACTTTAGGAAAGGAAAAAAAGAAAGAAGGAAGAAAGAAAGAATGAAAAAAGAGAGGAAGGAAGAAAGGGAAGAGAAAGAGGAGAAAGAAGGAAGGAAGTGGGGAAGGGGAAGGAAGAGGGAGAATGAAGGAGGGGAGAGGAGGGAGGGAGGAAGTAAGAATGGAAGGAAGGAAGAGAGGGGGAAAAAGGAAGGGGAAGGAAGGAGAGAAAAGGAAGGAGGGAAGAAGGAGGGAGGGAGGGAGTGAGGAAGGGAGGAAAGGAAGGAGGGAGGCTCTCTCCTGTACCATCCTCCCCGTGCAGACACAGTAAGAATGTTTCAGGAAGCAGCACTTCACCAGACACCTAACCTGCTGGCTCCTTGACCTTGAACTCCCCAGCCTGGAGAACTGAGATGGAAAAGTTCCTTGTTCAAGTTTGCAGGCTATGCAGGTTTTCAGCAGGCTAAATGGTCTCAGACATTAGGAGTCAATGATTGACTATGAAAGTTTGGCATTAGGTGAATTGATTTTAGTTTCCCACACTCCGATAACAGTTTATGGGAAATTTTTCAAATACCAGGAAACACAAATGTGAGAGGGGTCTACTCAGTATTCCAGGACACTCTCATCTCCGAAAGTTTACCCAAGTCAGCCATGTGTACATTTTACGTAAGTGCCGCCAGATGAAGAAATAAGAATGTGTGTAGGTTATATAAATCAATTATAAATAGAGCTGAAGAAATGGCTCAGCGGGTAAAAGTTCCTGAATTCAGATCCTTGGGACCCAAGTAGAAGAGCAAGTGGCATGTGTCTATGATCTCAGCACTCCTCTGGGGAGCTGGGATGCAGACAGGAGAACCCACCCCAAAGCCTGGGGGCCGGATAACCTGGACTATGAAACACAGCAACAGACAACAAGAGAGATTCTGCCTCAAAAACAAGGTGGGAGGTCAGGAACAGCACCCAAGCTGTTCTCTCACCTACACACACACACAATGGCATACATGAGGCCTCATGTGTGTATGAGATATATACACACATCTCACACACAACACACACATGTATGTATGTATGCATATATTAATTTGTAGCAATTATTTTTCTACCTTTTAAGTATTATACATGGTACATGTGTATATATAATATACATATGTAATATATAAACATATAATTTAAACATTAGAAATAAATAGTTGGCTACAAATTACTGAAGGCGGAAGAACTCTTCCGCAGGGAAAACTGTCCCTAATGTCAGAGTGTGATTGGAGGAAGTGCAAGGATGAAATGGTAGCCTTGTAAAATCCATGCAGTGTGTCTTGTTTTGCATTGATTATAACTTTTCTAAATATTTTGAGTGAAGCTCATAGAAAGTGCTCGAAGCTGATAGAAGTACTAGATTGCTCTTCACACTGGCAATTTTCAATGGTTTAGAAGTACCTTGTCAGCCATGCTGCGCTCTTCCTGGCACTGTGAGTCTAACATAGGACATTGTTTATGTTCCCGTGATTTCTCAGAGACTAGGCTTTTATAAGCTTCTTTGCTTGCTCACAACAAAACAGTCTGACCCAGAAAAACTGAGTTGATTGGAAGAAACTGGTGTAGCTCATAAAATAGAGAATTAATGAAAAGGGGAACCTGAGCTGGGCAGGTATCGTGGAAACGAGTTGGACGAAACACGGATGAAATAAACCATTCACACGCCAGCAACAAGGCTCGGGATTCCTTATAGAGTATTTGCCTACCCTGGGCTAGAAGAGGGCCTCCACTATACATCCACTGTGGGTCCCGTGGCTAGAAAATGACTTCCTCCAGAAGAGATGAAGACACTGTTGCTAAAAGTTGAGTCTATGCTATAAGCAGCTAAACTAGCAAACAAGTATCTGCTGAAGCAGCTAAACTAGCAAACAAGTATCTGCTGAAGTTCTTTCCATGAAAGCAGTTCACCCCCAGACACTTACAAGGAGAAACATCAAGCCCTCCCTTAGACTCTGCTCAGCCCCATCACAGCTCACAGAGAAATCAAACAAGCAACTGGACACATCAGCAACTGACCTTGCCTTTTGCAAGACACAAAATAACTATCTGCCTGGTATCATTTACTACTGCAGAGATAATTTCTATGGTTTTTGCTACCCCTCTTTGCCTATGAGGCAGACTGACACAGCCTGAATTCTAATATCTACTATTACTAGAAAATGTCTTATCAAAGAAATTTTCCTCCATTGAAGATTTATCTCCTATTATGGTGGTCCTATCACTGATCTCATGGAGTTCATTTGTTTCTGATGTCTAAAAGATGCCCAAGAAGTGGTGCTTGTGTTGCTGCCAAATCACACACAGTGATTCTTGTTTATCCAGATGCTATCTTTATCAAAGTGGGTATCTATAGAAGAAAACATTTCATTCTTCCTTGTGTTTCAAAATCTGGTGTGATAGATATGTTTAGTAGTTATTGATAATAAGTTGATGTAATATTATAACTTCTATAACAAAAAGCTATGGAAGCAACAAGGAGAAAGCATTTAATTTTCCCCCCAAGAGCCGAGTAGTAAGATCAGCTGTAGCAAAGTTATGGCTATAAAAACTTCATAACTGTGTATTTATAAGAACCGAATTCTGGAAACAGTCACCGAAAGCGTCTTTGGATAAATTGCTTCTCATATTCACAAGCTAACCAATTATGCATATGCTAAGATATGTCTAACATGCATTCATTACACCCGCTTTCAGTTCTTATCCACACATTCTTTTACTGTAAAGTCAAATGAATAAGAATTAAATTTTGAACTTCAGAATCATGAGGAATCAGTAAGGATTCCTCATTTCTGTTCCACTAAATCTTATATGAACACATTTTCCACTGAGAAAATGTTGAAAACAAATATCAGTTATAAAATTTAACTTAATTTTAAACATACGCTCTAATTCTGTCTTCTCTTTATACGTCAGATATTTTAAGAGATTTCAGTACTGTGGCTATGCACCCCACGTGCGCAGCTGTAAGCCCAACACGGATGGAATTTCATCTCTGGAGAACCTCTTGGCAAACATCATTCAGAGAGTCTTTGTCTGGGTTGTGTCTGCAGTTACCTGCTTTGGAAACATCTTTGTCATTTGTATGCGACCCTACATCAGGTCTGAGAACAAGCTGCATGCCATGTCCATCATTTCTCTCTGCTGTGAGTATCTCCTGGCTAAAGAGGCGCTCGGTTTGAAACGTGCAAACTGTTGCTACTAGAAAATAAATTCTGTGGGACTGAAGAAACAGCTCAATAGTAACGAGCACACACAGCTCCTTCAGAAGACCCAAACTGGGTTCCCAGCACCTGTATGTGGCGGCTTACAACAGCTCGAAACGTCAGCTCCAGAGACTTCAGCACCTCTGGTCTCCAAGGTTGAATACAAGCATGTGCACATACCCACATGCAAACACAGATGTACCCATGCATAATAAAAATAAAATCTTGGGGGCTGGAGAGATGGCTCAGTGGTTAAGAGCATTGCCTGCTCTTCCAAAGGTCCTGAGTTCAATTCCCAGCAACCACATGGTGGCTCACAACCATCTGTAATGAGGTCTGGTCCTCTCTTCTGGCCTGCAGGCATATATGTAGACAGAATATTGTATACATAATAAATAAATATTTTTTAAAAATAAAATAAAATCTTGTAAAAGAGAGAGAGGGGCCAAAGAGGCCAGAGAGATGAAGCAGGAGTTAAGAACCTATGTTGTTCTCATGAAGTTCTCACCCAGGTTCAGTTCCCAGCACCCACATGGTAGATACAACTGTTCATGCCTCCACTTGCAGGGGGTCCTCTTCCTGACTCCTGTTGGCAGCAAGCACCCACATGCTACACATTCTTACCTGCAAGAAAACAGATAAATAAATCCTAAAACAATTTCAGAAAGAAAATAAGTTCTGTGTTATAAAGATGAGATTTAAAATCTTCGTTCTTTTTGTTTATATGGTATTTCTGCCTTTTCTACATAAAAAATAGATCACTTTAGTCGTAAGAAAATTAGTTTTAAAGCTGAGAAAGCTTAGGAGCTAGAGAAATGGCTGAGCAGTTAGGAGTGGTTACTTTGTAAGGACACACACATACAGAATAAATGAATCTTTTAAAAAAAAAATCTGAACTGAACGATTCCACTACAAATGAAAGTGGCGACTTCCCCTCTGAATCAACTAAGCAAGGCACATATGAGCTCAGACTGCAGCAGCAAGCACAGGGCCTACATGGGTCTACACCAGGTCCTCTGCATATGTATGATCGCTGTTAGCTTAGCATCTTTATGAGACTCCTAACTGTGAGAGCAAGTGGGTGTCTGACTCCTGTGCCTGCTCTTGAGACTCTTTTTCCTCCTGTTGGGTTGCCATGTCCAGCTTCGATATGAGGGGTTTTTTGTTTTGTTTTGTTGGTTTTTTGAGACAGTTTCTCTGTGTAGCCCTGGCTGTCTTGGAACTTGCCCTATAGACCAGGCTGGCCTCAAACCTAGAGATCACCTGCCTTTGCCTCCCAAGTGCTAGGATTAAAGATCTGCACCACCACCACCCACCCAGCTTGATATCATAGTTTTTGCTTCATCTTATTATATTTTATTTTGTCATGTTTGGTTGTTATCTCTTAGAAGCCTATTCTTTTCTAATAAGAGACAGAAAGGGAGTGGATCCAAAGGAGAGAAGAAGTAGGAAAGAACTGGAAGGATTAGAGAGAAGGGAAACTATAATCAGAATGTATTGAGAAAATAATCTATTTTTCAATAAGAGAAAAAAAGAATATTTCACACCGAGAGCTGTGTTTGTTGCTCGTCATTTTTCTGGTATCTGAGCTACTAGACTATTTTTCACTTGAAGCTTAAAATATGCAAATAGGGAAATATTTCCAGGTAGTATTAATTTTAAAATATCAGAATTCAGGATGTCCCAAGCCGATTATGTATTCATAGACCCTCAACCAGGTAAAGCAGCCCTCCACACTATGCCCAGTGTGGCGTGAGTGGCCGTGTTGTCCCAGACACTGTTCAAAGCCTGAGTCTAACTTGTTTCCATTGTAAGATAAGCTGTGTGAGAAGCAGGGCTGAACAAAGTGTTTACAACCTTGCTAAGGTATTCTAAGTCAAGTTCAGTTTCCCTGCCTAAGGTAAGAGGATAGCTACATTTTTAAAAAGAGAGGGTCAATGCTCACAAAGAAAAAAAATTAGTATTCTCCAACAGAGTCTCACTGGGTATATTAATCACATTCCAGTGCAGGCCCTATGTAGGGGTAGTTGGCCAACACAAAGCAAACTCAGTGGTCTTTTTGTAGGCCTTTGCCCCATATTGCTTTGTTTTGGCTTTATTTTTGTCTTATTATTATTTTGCTCGCATATTTTGGGTTATTTTGGGTTTGTGTATGTGTTTCTTGGAGCATTTGTTTGTTTAAACAGATAGAAAGAGAGGGTATGGAGTTGGGAGGGCAGGGAGTTGGGATCCGAGAGCAGTTGGGGGAGGGGAAAGCATGATTAAAATTTATTGTATATGAAAAAATTTTAACTAAAAAGGCATTTCAAAAAATTAGAATCAGTCTTATGATTTCTACAAGATATGATTTTAAGGACTTAGAATAGAATATCTAAACAGTCAAAAAAATCTCAATTTTTTTCTTGAAAAGGAAAATGTCAGAGCACATAATATATATTTATGAAAATGTCATAATGACCAAAATACATTCTCAAAGATAATTAAAATATTATTAAATATTATCAAAGATAATTAAAATATTATTGTAATAATAAGAAATAAATTATGAAAACTCATTTTACATAATAAATACACACTAATTGAAAGAACATTTAAAAGTCAAAATGCTAAGAAATGTATGTACAAACTGAGTGCTAATTAAATTTGAATATAAGAACCTAAAAGGAGACAGATAAATATGGTAGAGAGGGACAAGAAAAAGCTCAGTGCTTAGGTGAGCTCAGGTCACCAGCCCTCCTCTAGGTGCTGGCTGGAAAACTACGCATGATTATGTATATCCCCCAAATTTATAAACTTCAAAACTTTTGGCTGTTACTCTGTCAACAAAACTCCCGGATTAGTGTCTCCATGTTCTGGGTGATGCTCTCCGCTCGCTGGGCTGGGAGAACTTCAGCGGGAGAGCTGAGCCAGTAACACCCTCCCCACCTAAGTTTCTAACTGAACGGGCAGCATGGCCGATTTTATTGATTTGTTTTATTCCGCCAAGCGATAGGGCTAGATGAGACCAAAACAGAGAGGATGTCTAACCTTACAGACTGACGCCATAAGGAAGACAGTAATTATGCTATCGTCTTCTCTTTTTAATGCTTTTTATTTTTATTTTAATGTGTGAGTTTCCAATGAGGCCTGATCCCCTGGAGTTGGAGTTATGGCTGTTGTAAGTTAGCTGACTGGGAGTCAAACTCAGGTCATCTGCAAGAGCAGTACCCACTCCTAACTGCCCAGCCGCCTCTCCTGCCCTAGTCAAGTCTTCGGTGACAGTGGTTACAAGAGAATGGATTAGTGGGTCCTCCTCCAAGTTAGGGATTTGCTTGGTGCTAGGGGTTGGAACCAGGGCTTCATGCATGCTAAGCAAGCACTCGGCTGCCAAGCTACATAACCAACCTATGAAGTCGTTTTTTTAGCGGGGGGGGGGGGGGGGGAAGGGGGGCGGTGTTCTGAGACATGGTTTCTCTGTAGCTTTGGAGCCTGTCCAGAAACTAGCTCTTGCAGACCAGGATGGCCTCGAACTCACAGAGATCCACCTGCCCCTGCCTCCTGAGTGCTGGCATTAAAGGCATGGGCCACCACCGCCCGGCTCCAACCTATGAATTCTTAAGAGAGTAAAATGTGACTCCTCTTAATATAGAAGAAACCAGATCGTTTAAGATGTTTTGTGGCCGGGCGGTGGTGGCACACTCCTTTAATCCCAGCACTCGGGAGGCAGAGGCCGGTGGATCTCTGTGAGTTCAAGACCAGCCTAGTTTACAAGAGCTAGTTCCAGGACAGGCTCCAAAGCCACAGAGAAACCGTGTCTCACACACACACACACACACACACACACACACACACACACACACACACAAAATGTTTTGTGTGAAGATACGCATACTTTGTGTTTCTCTGAACCTGTAAACTTCGGACTCTTGTAGGTGCTGACTGCCTAATGGGAGTATATTTATTTGTGATCGGAGCCTTTGACCTCAAGTTTCGGGGCGAATATAACCAACACGCACAACCGTGGATGGAGAGCGCTCATTGTCAGCTTATGGGGTCTTTGGCCATTCTATCCACGGAAGTGTCCGTTCTGCTCTTAACATTCCTAACACTGGAAAAGTACATATGCATCGTGTATCCTTTTCGGTGTCTCAGGCCTCGGAAATGCAGAACAATCACGGTTCTGACTTTCATTTGGATTATTGGGTTTATAGTGGCTTTTGCTCCACTCAGCAATAAGGAATTTTTCAGAAACTACTACGGCACGAACGGAGTGTGCTTTCCACTTCACTCAGAAGACTTGGGAAGTACCGGAGCCCAGATCTATTCCGTGGTGATTTTTCTTGGTAAGAAACCCTGTATCGCCAATCTTTGGGTGTTCCAGCTCTAGTCAGAGTCATTCAGAGTAGGGCACTCATTTATGCCTTCTGTTGCTTACAAAGTTCTGTCCTTCCAACCTGCAGCTGGAGGGGTGGATGCAATCAGAATACCAAGGGAGAATTCTTTTCCCTCAAATGACACTTTTATCAGCTAAATTCCAATCTGATGTATCCAATAAAGGACATTAAGTGATTACATTTCACATACTTATCCCAATATTATAAACATAATGATATTTGCTGTTTTTCAAATTTCTATGTACAGGCATGCATAACTTTGGCTGCAGCATATATGTGAAACTGTTCTAAACCAAAAAATGAAAATATTCTCAAAGTACAGCACAAGGTTTTTAAAATATGAGAAAATATCATTAATATTAGAGAGCAAATGATCCCATGATATTTGTCAAATTTATTTAATGTGCTAAATTAAAATTAAACATGCCATCTTTCGTTACTTCAAAAATATTTCTGAGTCAAAAGAATTCATGACTTCTGTGTACCTAGTGATTCTGAGAAGCAAACAAAAAATAAGAAAAAAAGACTTATTAAAAGTTAGGCATGGGCTGGAGAGATAGCTGAGCAGTTAAGAGCACTGCCTGCTCTTCCAAAGGTCCTGAGTTCAATTCCCAGCAACCACCTGGTGTCTCTCAACCATCTGTAATGAGATCTCGTGCCTATTTCTGGTCTGCGGGCATACATGCAGGCAGGACATTGTATACATAATAAGTAAATAAGTCTTTTAAAAAAAAGTTAGGCATAACAAGTTTGGGGTTTTGTTGGTGGTGGCATCTTTTATTTTATTTTTTATTGAAAATAAATATTTTGTATAATATATTCTGATTATGGTGTCCACCTCCTCTAGCTCCTCTCCCTTCCCTACCCACCCAAACCCAAACCCTTTCTTCCTCTCTTTGCTTAGAACACAGACCTCAAATATTAATAATAACAATATCAAATAAAAATGAACCAGAATAGGAGAAAATAGACAAACGAAGAGAAATGCATGAGTCTGGCAGTGGTGGTGGTGAATGTCTCTAGTTCTCTACTTGGGAGGTCTCTGAGTTCAGCCTAATCTACAGAACAGGTTCCGGGACAGCCATGGATATTCAGAGGAACCCTGTCTCAAAAAAGAAAGAAAGAAAGAAAGAAGAAGAAATGCATATAATATAGATGCAGGGACACCCATATTCACACAGAGAGAAATCCCATAAAAAAAACCAAATCCAGAAACCATTATTTATAGATAGATAGGTAGGTAGGTAGGTAGATAGATAGATAGATAGACAGATAGATGGATAGGTAGATAGATAAAAGACCTATAAGGTTCAAAATAAAAAAGCCCAGGTAATGACTTGTGAAAAAAAATTTCCAAAGATACCATTCAGTTATTAAGTTCATTTTGTATTGACTATTTACTGCTGGACGTGGCGCTTGCCCTCAAGAGTAGTTTGTATACTCAGTGAGACTTTGTTGGAAAAACTAATGTTTTCTTTGAGAGCAGTTACCATTGGAGACAGCTTCTGTGCTAGGGATGAGGGCTTGGGTCTACTTCTCTTCTCATGCTGGGACCCCATCTGGCTTACACCAGGGCAGGCCCTGTGCAAGCTGCCACGGTGTCAGTGAGTTCATACATGTGTCCGCCCTGCTGTGTCTAGAGGGCCTTGTCTCCCTGGCTGTTCTCCATCCCCAGAAGCAATTACACTCCACCTCTTTCACAGAGTGTCCTGTGCCCCAGGGAAATAAATTTGGTGGAGGCATCCATTTAGCTCTGAGTGTTCACAGGTCTCTCATTCTCTGCATGCTGTCCAGTCGTGGGTCCCTGTGTTTGTTCCCATATACTGCAAGAAGAAGCTTCTCTGTTGATAGCAGAACAAGACACTTATCTGTGTGTATAATAGAAAGTCATTAGGAGTCATTTGATTGCTACATTCCTTTAACAGAATAGCAGTATTTGGTTTTCCCTTAAGTCCCTGGCCTGTCTGGTCTCAGGTCCTTGGCCACCTGAGCAGTGCCAAGCATGGGTTCCATCTCATCGAGAGGGCCACTAATCATATGGTGGTTGGTTTCTCTCACAAGTTCTGTGCCACTATTGCACCAGAGTTCTTGTGGGCAGGTCAGCATTGTAGATCGTAAGGGTGGTAGCTTGATTGGTGTTTACGTTTCTCCTCCGGTAGCGTGCAGAGCGACTTCAGTAGGAGGTGAAGGCTCTAGGTAGGAGCCAGCGCGATTTCTCTGTGTTCAAGAAGATATATAAGTGTAGTCTTCAGTGGTGGGGCCTTACCATCAGTTTGTGAAGACCAAGCAATAGCCTTGGCATTAGCCTGGGTTGTCTGGCCTTTCTATGGAGCTCCTTGGACCAACAACTCGACTAGCTGTAGCCCGTTCTTAGCACTGGAGGTTTCATTTGGTAATGGGAGATGTCCAGTTGGGGCTTTCTCTCCCCCATTATTTCATGATTCCATTTATGTTTTCTTCATATATGCATATATTTTTAAAATCTTCTACTGTAGTCATTTCCCATATGACCCCACAACCGGCCCTTGGTTTTAGCTGTCCCTGTATTCGCTCCCTTACCCCCTTCCCCTCTTTGCTCCCCTCCCCATTTTTATCCTCCATTCTAGTCCCCTCCTCACACCCATCCATCCATAATATTCTAATTCCCCTTCACAGGGAGTGTCTTCCCTCCCCCTGGCCACTACCTTACTCTACACACATCCTGTGATTATATGGATTGTTGCCAGCTTATCAAGGACTTAACAGTTAACAGCCCATATAAGTGAATAGATACCATATTTTTTTATATACCACATTTCTATACCTGGGTTACCACACTCAGAATGATTTTTTTTTCTAGCTCCATTCATTTACCTGTGAATTTCTTGATCTTGTGGGGTGTTTTTTTTAAGCTCAGTAATATTCTATTATGTAAATGTCATATTGTCTGTATGCACTCATCTGTTGGTGGACAGTTAGACTGTTTTCATTTTCTGGCCTTTAGGAGAAGAGCGGCACTGAGCATGGTGGAGCAAGTGTCTCTGTGGTGGCAGAGTCCTTTGGGTATACAGACAAGGATGGTGTTCCTGGATCTTGAGATAGATCTCTTCCTAGCATCCTGAGAAACTGCCAGACATATTTCCATAGTGCCTGTGCAAGTTTGCACACCCACCAGCAGTAGATAAATGTTCCTCTTATCCCACATCCTTGCCAGCATGAGTTGTCATATGTTTTATGGATCTTGGTTATTCCAACTGGTGTAAGATGAAATTTCAAAGGAGTTTTGATTTGCATTTCCCTGATGGCTAAGGCTGGTGAATGTTCCTCTAAATGTTCCTGAGCCATTTGTGTCTCCTCTTTTAAGAACTGTCTTTTTAAATCTGTACCCCACTTTTAATTGGTTTATTTTATTGATGTCCAGTTTTTTCTTTTTAGCTCTTTATATATGTTAGATATTGAATGTGTCATTAATAAAATCTTTTCCCATTCTGTCCTCCTACTGCTTTTTCTAAATGGTGGTGTCCTTTGCCATACAGAAGCTTGTCAGTTTCATGAGGTCACATTTATTAATTGTTGTTAGACGTGCCCGTGAAAACAATCGTTTTCTATGATAAAATTATTTTCCGCTTTCTCTTTTATCAGATTCAGGATATTTGGCCATATGTTGAGGTCTTTGATCCACTTTAACTTGAGTTTTGTTCAAGATGATAAATATGGATCTATTTGAATTCTGCATGCAGCTTGCTTCTTAGGTCTATTTGCTTGGAATAACTTTTTCCATCCTTTACACTGAGACAATATCTATCCTTAATGTTAAGGTGTGTTTCCTGGATGCAGCAGAATGGTGAATCTTGTTTTTAACCCAGTCTGTTAGCCTGCATCTTTTTATTAGGAGAATTGAGACCATTGATGTTGAAAGCTATCAGTGAGCAGTGTTTGTCCATTCCTGCTATTTTGATGTTATGGTGTGAGATTTTTCCACCCTTTTGATTTGCTGGTCTGGGATCATTTATTCATTATGTTTCTTAGGAGTGGTTACTCTTCAGGTTGAAGTTTTCATTCTAGGAACTTCTCTAGGGGTGAATTTGAAGATAAATAAATTTGCTTTTATTGTGGAGTGTTTTTCTTCATCTACTGTGATTGAAAGTTTTGCTGGGTATAGTAATTTGGGGAGGACATCTGTGGTCATCTCTTAGAGTTTATAAAACATCCATCTATGCCTGTCTGGCTTTTACAGTCTCCACTAACAGAAATCAGGGGATATTCTAATAATCTGCCTATATACCAACTTGGCCTTTGTTCCTTCCAAAGTTTTAATATTCTTTCTTTGTTCCCTTTATGTGTTTTGATTATGGGTAGTAAAGGGTTTCTTTTCTGGTTCAGTCTATTTGGTGTTCTGTATGCTTCTTGTGCTTTGATAGACCCTTCCTTCTTAAGATTGAGAAAGTTTGATTTTGTTGAAGGCATTTCCTGGGATTTTGAGGTGGGTTTCTTCTCCTTCCTCTATTCCTATGATTCATAGATTTGGTCTTTTCATAGCATACCAGATCCTGGATGTTTTGTGCCTGGATTTTTTTTTTTTTTTAGATTCAACATTTCCTTTGGTTAAGGTATCCATTTCTTTTTTCCTGTCTTCAATGTTCTTTTTTTTCCTCTTCCACCTCTTTTACTCTGTTGGTGAGGTTTTGTTTGGCTTCCCAAATTTTTAATTTTCCGGTTTTACCTCAATTTGAGTTTCTTTAATGATTCTATTTCTACTTTCATGTCTAGAGCCATTTTTACCATTCCTTTCCAATGTTTGTTTATGCTTTCACAGACTTTACTGGTAGATTTATTTATGCCGTCCTTGAGGTCCTTGAGCATATTCATAGTGGCTACTTTGAAATCCTTGTTTCGGGCTGAAGCTATATATCTTTTTCAGGACCTACTGAAGTAGGCTCCTGGGTTCTGGTGGAGACATATTATCTTGACTACTGACTATTGTGGTTGTTTTGCACTGGCATCTAGGCATCTGGGTTTGTGTTGACAGAAGTTTCTGTCCTGCCTGGTCCTGCAGCCGTTCAGTCCCAAAGAAATAAACAGAGGTCTACATTAATTATAAACTGGTTGGCATATTAGCTCAGGCTTCTTATTAACAAATTCTTACATCTTAAATTAGCCCATTACTCTTGTCTATGTCAGCCATGTGGCTTGGTACCAGTGAGATGTTCTCATCTCCTTCCTCTGTGTCTGGGTGACAACTGGAGACTAAACTTTTTCCTCTTCCCAAAATTCTTCTGTTCTTGTCACCCCACCTATACTTCCTGCCTGGCTACTGGCCAATAAGCATTTTATTAAAACAATGCAAGTGACAGGGTACAAGACCATTGTCCCACATCAAGTTTGGGATTATTATGATTTAGGTGCTGATGTCAGGTCTTGTCGTTGGTAGGTTGAATGTTCTTGCTTCTGTTATCCTCTCTGGATCTTCAGAGAATATGGTAGCTTTGAGTTGCTGGGGAGGGAGTACTTTTGAGTCCCTGTCAGGTGTGGCCACTAGGAGTTCCAAATTGAATGTATTTCTAGGTATTGGGAGCTGACGTGAAGGAATGGGGGTGGGCGGTAAGGAAGGTGGGACCACAAGGGTCTACAAGAGGGAGGAGAGTTGGGTCTGCTGCAGGGTCTGACAGAATGTCCACAGAGTGCAATCCGAGAGGAAGGACAGGCACTTGCGGGCCGTCTGCCACAGAGCTGGGGTGAGACTGGGGAACTGGAATTGAAGGACAGGAAGGAGAATGAGAGAATCAGTGCCTACCTGATTCTCAGTGGCCAGCATGCTCCCAGGTAGAGCGCGTCTCTGGGTATTGGTGGCTGACACAGAGGGATGGGGTATGGGAGGAAGGCTGGGTCCAGAGGATCCGCAGAGTCCCTGGGGAATGCAGGCAGACCTGGGAGTAGTCTGTGACAGCAATGGGGATGAGACTGTGGAAATGGAAATGGAGATCAGGAAGGAAACCTGGTATACATTTGTAATCTGCGGCAGGACTGTGAGCTGGTGTCTAGCCTAGTCAAGTTGAAGGCTAGCCTGAACTCCATAGTAAGGCCCTGTCAGCAAATAATGAAATGGGTAAATAAATAAGTACCAGGCTGGAGAGATGGCTCAGTGGTTAAGAGCATTGACTGTTCTTCCAGAGGACCTGGGTTCAATTCCCAGCACCCACATGGTAGCTCACAACTGTCTAAAGATCCAGTTGCAAGGGATCTGACACCTTCACATCAATGCACATAAAATAAAGTTAAATAAACCATAAAAAATATTTTATAAAAATAAATAAGTACCACTTTATGGGCTCCGCGGTCTTTAATAGTGAAGCCTAAGGCCTGTTTTGTCTGTTCTTCCTAGGAGAATGCTAACACGCACTACTGCTGTTCTTCATTGTCTGCACAGGTATCAACCTGGTGGCGTTCATCATCATCGTGTTCTCCTACGGCAGCATGTTTTACAGTGTGCATCAGAGCACCATAACAGCGACCGAGATCCAGAAGCAGGTGAAGCGGGAGGTGGTTCTCGCCAAGCGCTTTTTCTTCATTGTCTTTACTGATGCGCTATGCTGGATCCCCATCTTCATCCTGAAATTTCTTTCACTGCTTCAGGTGCAAATCCCAGGTACAAGCTTTTCTTGGAAAGGATAAATCCGTGCAGGGCTAACGACCAATTCTCTTAATACTAACTCACTTCAAGAATTACTAGTCAGGGCCTGGATGGCTCAGCAGTTGAGAGCACTGACTGCCCTTCCAGAGAGCCCAGGTTCAACTCCCAGCACCCACATGGCAGCTCACACCTGTCTGTAACTCCAGTTCCAGGGGATCCAGCAAAACACTGATGTATATAAAATAAAAATAAAGTTTTGTTTTGTTTTTTTAAGTTACCAGTCAGAGTGATGTGGACTCTGGTTCCACCATAAAGGAAATGTTTACTGATGGGGACTGTTCGGTCCTTTCCAGAAATGCTAAGTGCCACAAAAAACAAAGTACGATGACCAAACAAAATGGTATGCAGGGCTGGAACTGGTTGCCTGCTTAAGATAACCATGAAGAAAAACAAGCTGAAGGAGTTACCACATCATGAATTCATTTTTTAAGAGCATAATAGATGATCCTCCCTACCTCCTATGCTAGGGAGCACTGCACCGGGGTGTGACATAACAGAGAACAAGACATACATACATGAAATAACATACAACGCATGCGTCACAGTGGCTGCTGTGTTCAGAGAGAGAAAATATGAATATGAACATGTTGGCAGGAAGGAGGAGGACGACGCTGTGCACTGATAGCAGAACTGGAACACAGTGTAGCTACAGAGGAAGGTGTGCTGGCAACCGCCAAATCTTAGATATAGGATTGCCAGACAACCCAGCCATTCCACTTCTTGATAAACGTCCAAGGGAACTGAAAGCCAAAACTAAAATAGATATCTGCACACCTATGTTCACGGCAGCATCAGTCACACCAGCCGAAAGGGAGAAACAGCACAGAGTCTACAGATATATGGATGTATCCAAAAATGCACACGCATCGTTACTCACATGTATAAAGGAAGGAACGTCTTAATTTTTTTTTACGTTTATGTATTTTGCATGTGTATGCATATGTGCACGCACACTTGTGCTATGACACACGTGGAAGGCAGGGGACAGTCTGCTGGGGTCAATTCTCCCCTTTTACCATGAGTATCCTGAGCATCAGACTCAGGCTGTCAGGCTCGCTGACACGAATCTTGACGCGCTGAGCATCCTTGTCATCCCTGAGAAGGAGATTCTGGCACGTGCCGTGTGATACACGAATCTTGAAGGTGTTAAGTTGAGTAGATAACCTTGACACAAAAGGAGCAAGAGTTTTATGATTCATCTTACACAAGACTCTTGGAATAGTGTTCACTGCGAGGTCCTGTCTCAAAAAATAATGTGGGGAACAATGGAAAAAGACACCTGACGTTGACCTCTGGCCTCCACATGCATGAACACACATGTGTACATATACCTGCATGTATCACACACACACACACACACAAATATGTCTGTACAGGGGTCATGGCAAAAAGGGAAGAGGTGAGTGCTGGGCTCAGGGACATCTGGTGATCTTATCTAACAGTTGGGACATTAGCTACTGGCCCTCCCTGGGTGGGTGTCATCTTATGGTTTTTCCTGGAAGCCCGTGCTGCCTACCGTGGCAGGTATGTGGCCTGGGCCCCATGTGTGGCCAGGCTGCCCTGGGTCTCACATACTTCCTATTAATGAAAGCATTTGCAACAACCGGACCTTTAATCCCAGCACTCAGGAGGCAGAGGCAGGTGGAACTCTGTAAGTTTGAGGCCAGCCTGGTCAACAAAGTGAATTCCAGACAGCCAGAGCCATTACAGAGAGGAACCCTGTCTCATATATATATATTGTAAAGGGTGATAAATGGTGATAAATGCTAAAGAAGATGGTTTTTCTTTAAATGGATTCGTAATGATACGCCGCGACTTCATGTAAACACTCCCAATAGAGCTCTTTTGCTGGCACTCTGATGTAGTCAGAAAAAAACACTCAGAAAGAACCCCTTGCCTTCACAGCACTAGAGTTCATTCCTTTAACACTGACACTCCAGAAAGACATCCTGAAAATACAGAGACTAGGTCTTTCAAAAAGGAAAGGGGGGCTGGAGACGGGAGATCCAAGAAATGCCTGTGCCATCTATGAGCACTCACATTTTTTTCCACTTTTTCTCTTCCAGACACTATCACCTCTTGGGTGGTGATTTTTATTCTGCCCATTAACAGTGCTTTGAACCCAATCATCTACACTTTGACTACCAGACCTTTCAAGGAAATGATCCATCAGCTCTGGTACAATTACAGACAAAGAAGGTCTGTGGACAGAAAGGGGGCTCCGAAGGCATTTGCTCCATCCTTCATCTGGGTGGAAATGTGGCCCGTGCAAGAGATGCCCACTGAATTCATGAAGCCAGCGGTTTTCACAGACCCCTGCGATCTGTCACGAGTTTCTCAGTCATCTAGACTCAATTCTTATTCATAACTGGTTCTGGGAACCATTTATTCTCAGAGAATACTGTGAAGTGCATCTAGAGGGACTTGCTGATATGAAGTAAATACCACAAAATGTATAACTTATGGTTAAGACAAGTTCGCTTACAGTGATGCAAGGCAGGGAAAGGTAGCTGGTGTTTATACAGAGAGAAGCAGCTTACTGACAATGTGTGCATGGATACTCGTACATATTTGCATAGGAAACGAAGGGAACTCTTTTTCTAGCATGCGTTTATGCACACTGCATGGAGGTAAAAGTGTTGGACACACACAATATAAAGCCTCTTTAATCTACATATTGTGTTTAACTGCTAACGACACAAATTCTATCCACAGCTCCTAGATTTCCCTGCTGTGCATATCAGCAAACGCGAAGCCCATAGACATTTTAAAACTGAGGTCAAAAGTTTAATGATACTCAAAGATAATAGCATCAGATAAAATGTGTGGAGCCACGGAGGTGCTCAGGGGATAAAAGTGATTACTTTACAAATGTGCTGACCTGAGCTCAAATATCTGGATCCCATGTAAAGCTGGAAAGAGAGATAGACTCTGAAAAATTGGTCTCTAACCTCCACTGTGTGACATAGCATGTGTGTACACACATGCACATCATTACCACACACAAAGTTTTAATATGGTTGTATGCAAAACAGAAGCATTCTATTTAAAGAATCCTCTGAGTCTCCACGCTTGAGAGGCAACACAACAGATTTATTCAAAGGAAGCTTTGCTGCCAGGTGTGGTGGACAAACTTGTGATCCTCACGTGAGAAAGGAAGAAGCAGGAGCACAAGTTCAAGGCCAGCCTCAGCAACCTAGAAAGACCCTGCCTCTGACGAGCAAAAGTAGAGCCTGGGATAGGGCTCAATCGCTAAGGCGCTTGCTGCACACACACGGGGACCTGAATTTGAATTCCTGGCATCCAGATTAAAAAAAAAAAAAAAGGTAGAGCATACCTATAATCCCAGTGCTGGGGAGGCAGGATCCCCAAGGCTTGTTGATCTGCTATGGGGAAGGCACCTAATGTCAGCCTGACTTCCACACAAGTGTGCTCACCCATATACACAGACATACAAACACAACGGACATACACAAAGACAAAGGAAGTAGGCAAGCTTTGTTATCAATTCAGAACCAGCAGTTTTGTCTCTCCCTCCCCAGTTTTCTTTTGGCTTTTCTCTAAGTGAGCGCCATCATGAAGAAACAGGACAGTAGGAAGGAATATCGTAGAGGGGTGAGCCAGAAAAGGAAGAATGAGAGTGTTTAAATCAATGAAATCCAATTCCAAGTCCAGAAATAAACCTTCATGTTTCAACCAACTGATTGTTTAAAAGGGTGAAAAGTATAAACGAAATAAATTAAATTAAGAGGACATAAGCAACTCATACCCAGAGCCAGCCAACAACACTCTAAAGAAAAGCTCCTCAACCATTCCTCAGACGGGAAGCGAAGGCACACCAGCAAACTCACCCCATGAGCCCAGCACAGCCCTGCCCAAAACCAGAGAAAAGCATAACAAATAAAAACTACTCATCAAGTTCCTGGCAAACATAGATGCAAAGATTCTCAGTAAACACCCGCAAGTCAAAGCCAAGAATAGATTGGGGGAAATCACGCACCATCGCCAAGTTTGTTTGATCCAAGGATGCAAGTTTGGTGGTCCAATACACACAAATCAATAAGTCTAATGTAACACGCAAGCAGAAAAGGGCAGATCCCACATGATTATTTCAAGAGACGCGTGAAAAAAAGGTCTTTGGCCAAATTCAACATCCTCATGATAGAAGCCCCTATAGAAACTAAGAACAGAGGAACAAACGCCAGCCTAATAAAGGTTATAGAAAACAAAGCTATAGCTCACTAAATTAAGTGGGAAATGAAGGAAAGAATTTCCTCCACAGCAGGGGATGAGATAAGAGTGTCTATCGGGACCACACGAGTGTCACGGCGGCAGGAAAACCACCTGCCTGGGGTGAAGGGGGAAACTCGAGGCAGCACCAATTTTTCAGGCGCTGGGACAAAACTTCCAGAGTCTACCTTGTGGTTTATTTTTCTTACACATTTAGGCACAATTAAACTTTGGAAAGAGGTTTCCATGTGACAATTATCACAACAAAGCTAGAGGCACAGGTGCGTAGAGACTCCCTACAAAGCAGGAAAGCACGTGTGACCTTTGCGATGTGTTCTATTGACTGGTAAAGAGTGCTCGGACCGGGGCCTGAGGAGGAAGAACTTGTCATGCGCATAAGGATGGATTCTATTGGAGGAGGGTACAAAGAACATAGGCCCTCTGTCATAAGGATGGGTTCTAGTCATTGAGACACAAAGCTCGGGATTAAAGCCTAAACAATGCCCAGGATTTGGAGGGATTTGGGTAGACTGACTCCATAGAATAGCAAAAATATCACCAGGTAGTCAAGACAACATCCACTCCAGCTGTCCAGGTTATCAAGCACCAGTCATGGTCTTCCTTCGAAGAAAACAGGCCCATGTGCTTAACAGTTCTGGTTCCTCCAATGCCTTCTTTAAGCTGTGCTTCCTACAAGCGCCCGCTTACATAATTCTTACTTAAGACACTGTTCAAAGTCTTAGCTTGAGAAAGAATAAAAAGAAACACAGTGAACACAAACATGACAGGAAAAAGTTAATATATCCTCATTGTAGACAACCCAAAGCTACACTTAAAGACCCTAAAAATATTCTACCAGAAAACTCCTGGATCTCAACATTTTCTATATAGTGTTTCTAATAGAAATACCATGTGACCTAGCTAATCAATTTATGGGTGTACACCCTCTGTGTTAACAGACCGCTGAGATGCTTGTGTACCCATATTTATTGTTAATTCTGTTCACAAAAAAAAAGGAAAGGAAAGAAAGGAAAGAGCCTCGATATTCATTGAAAGAAAAGGAGAATTTACATATTTACAAAAATTCAGTATCCTTCCTATATATCAATAAGAAACTTCATTTGAAATGAAGCGAGTTCATCATGGGTACGTACAAATGCTTCTGGTTTTGGATTCATTTTGCATTCTATTTGTTAGCATGGAAATCTCCAGTTACATCCAATTTTCTGAAAATGCCATTTTCTTTTTCTTCATGACTGAATAAAGTTCCATTATGCATATGTTAAATGAAATAAGCCAGACTCAAAAGGTAAATAGTATGTTTTCTCTCATGTGTGTGTGTGTGTGTGTGTGTGTGTGTGTGTGTGTGTGTAAGTGTAGACACGTATGTGAAATGAAACTACAAAAGGTTCATAAGAGGGAAGAAATACTGAATAAAGGACAGGGAAGAGGATAGTATTTTGTGGAGTTAGGGACATAAAGGCTGGCAGTGTGGGGAAGAAATGAGAACAAAGTGTACATGTGTATGAAGATGCCACCTATACTCATTATTTGGCATGTGAACGTAAATGTAACTTCCAAAGCTCTTAGAAGAAAACACAGCATAATTCTTTGAGATTTTTGGATTTTGTAATGGATTCTTAGTGATGCAAAAATGAGAACAACAAAAGAGGAGAAATGATTTTATCTCAGTTCAGACCTTTGGGCATCAAGGAGGTGAACTGGGTTGGGAGAACACCGAACCCTTGCTACTTTTCCAGAGGACCCAAATTCACTCTAGGTACTCTCATTGGTCAGCTCACAACGACCTGTAAGTCCAGGTCCAGAGGATCTTACACCCTCTTCTGGCTTCCTTGGACATGGCACTCGTGTGAACACACACACTCTCTCTCTCTCTCTCTCTCTCTCTCTCTCATACACACACACACACACACACACACACACACACAAAATGTATACAAAATGGCAACTACTGTGGGAAAATTTGGCCTTTCCTCAGAACATAAAATAAAGCCACCATGTGACCTAGCTATTCTACTGTGAGATACACTCCCATAGGAGTTGAAAACAGGACACAGACAAGCACTTTCAAGCAAATAGTTACTGCTGTCTTGTTCATAAAAGCCAAAATATGAAAATCCAGGTGCCAACAAATGAAGAATGAAAAAACAAAGTACTGAATATATACATACAACAGAATATTATTCTGCCATGGAGAGAAATTGGATTGTGATAAAATGCTATAACACGAAGATGTAATGGCAGTCAGAGATGAAGAGACAAACACTGAGAGGTCCGAATTCTATGACATATCTAGAAGTAGGTCCTTAGGGATGGACCGTAACTTAGAGAGCACTATGGCAGGGGCAATAGGCCAGCAATATCGGTGCCCGTTTTGAGGTCTGGTGAGTCAGAGTAAATGAACGGAAGAAAAAGAAACAAGCCTCTTGTGATCCTCAGTTTCCCTTTCAGGATTGTGGTCAGAGCAACAAGTATGAAACCAAATTCTTAGCTTCCTGGCACCTGGTGGATCTGGGGAAAGGAGCAGACTTCAGCCCAGAGATCCCATGACCTACTACTAGGATTTTCACAACAGAGGGACAGAGATGGACAGGATCTTTGGAGACAAAGCTCTGATGCTGGAGAAAGAAGGCATCCCTGATGAGGAAAAGAGGACAGGAACCCTTGGTGGTTGGGGGAGGTGGCAAAAAAGCCCTGGTCTGCCTGGGCAGCCCACGTTCACACACCACCACCACAGCCACCACCACCACAACTTAATTGCTTTGGATTCCATCTTTTCTTATGCAGAACGGTGCCAGTAAATTTTCTTGATTCTACCTCATGAAGGTTTCTGGGCTCCATCTACTCTTCAACCCAACACCCAAGGCCTTAGTTCATGTTTCACTTCGATATTTGCAATAACCTTCTAATATGATGGCTGTACCTTCAGTTCCAATCTATCAGCTGGTCATCATAGATTATTAAATTTCTCAAAAAAAAAAGAATCAGGGTGGGGGTTGTTGCATGTTACAAAGATATTAGCATTACATTTAGATAACAATTGAGTTCTCTACAGATGTGTATATGCATACATGGATAAATACATATACCTGTAAGAGATAAATACAAGGAAGTAATTCGTGTAATTCTGAAGGTCAACACCCAGAGGTCTGCAGAGATGATGTATCAGTTCAAGTCTGAAGACTGACAGATTATTGCAAAATCAGCAGTTATCAGCATCTAATCCAAAGGCTGATGGAACTCTCTCTTGAGGACCTTTTCCTCTATTTGCCCATCCCCTGTGTGGATGGGGATCACCACCTTAACTAGAATATGATTTGCTTCATCTGTAAAATTCTACCTCCGCCTGGTTTACTCCTGTCCGGGGCCAGGAGTCCATGACCAGCCATAGATATTTACAGAACTGGAGCTACCCTGGGATACAAGAGACCCTATTATAAACAAACAAACAAACAAGAATTTCAAGGGCTGGGGTGAGTAACATGCAATACCCTAGGTTTGAATCCTGCTTCACACCCACACACAAAAGGGAGGAGGAATGAACCTCAACCTTATCCATTCTCTCACTGAAAAAACCCAGAATGTTGAACCAACTATCTGGGCACCTTTGACATCATCACCTATGAGAAGAGTACAAGGACAGACCTCAACTTTAACATCTCTGGAAGCTTCTTGGCAGAACCTGTGGTACAAGTAAGCATTAATAATTAGATGCCATAGGATATTGAAGGTTTTAAAACCTTCATGGTGGTGCCAGAAACCGAACCTGGGTCCTCTGCAAGAGCAGCAAGTGTTCTTAACCAGGGCTGTCTCTCCAGCCCTGGGAAATTGTTTCCATTTCAGCTTCCATCTCCTGCTCTGTGACAGATACACTGTCCTTAGAGCAGATAAGTTTATATAAAATAATGCTCCAAAGTTCTAACACCGTGCCTGACACATGGTTCACTTCAATGAGAAAACTAAGTTTTCCCCTGAAGTTTGTAAAGAGCTATTTGCCAAGTCATAAAGTAGCTTAGGTCTTTAAGAAAATGAGTCTCCTCAAACTTTCTGGCAAAACAAAAGCAAAAAATACTTGGAAGAGAATAATTTTTAATCCTAGCACTTGGGAAGTGGAGGCCACGTAGGAATTCAAGGTCACTTTTGGTTATGTAGCAACTTCAAGTTCAATCCAGGCTAATTTGAACACCTTGTCTCAAAAACTAAAATACCTGTGGTGTGGTGTCTTCATTAGGGTTTCTATTGCTGTGACAAAACACCACGACCAAAAAGCCAACTGGGGAGGAAAGGGTTTATTTGACTTCACTTTCATATCAATCTGTTCATCATTGAAGGAAGTCAGAACAGGAACTTAAACAGGGCAGAAACAGGGAGGCAGGAGCTGATGCACAGCCTGCTTTCTGGCTTGCACAGTCTGCTTTTCTCATAGAACTCAGGACCACCAGTCCAGGGATGCCACCACCCACAATGGGCTGGGCCCTCCCCCATCAGTCACTAATTTAAAAAAAAAATGCCTTACAGCTGGACCTTACGGAGGTGTTTTTTCAACTGAGGTTCCCTCCTTTCACAATGACAGCCTAGCCAGCACATGTGGAAAATATAAGAACACAAAGCATACACAAGGCCCTGGCTCAATTCTCAGCATGATGTGGGGTAGCAGGGGGTACAAGTAAGCAATTATTTAAACCATGCAATCACAAAGTAACAAAAAATGAACACTTCTAAGGGAGTGGCTGTAGGAAGAAAGACAAGGGGATGGTATAAGAAGTAGCAAATACATTTCCAGTGGTTCTAACATTTGGCGGGGCAGGGTGGGCAACTGAAAAAATACAAATATTACCTCTGCATGGTAGGGATGCACGGAAATTATTTAAATCATTTACCTTTTCTGTGTGGCTGAGCTACCTCATAAAGTTTTAAATAATGACCAAAGAAACAGAAATTTACTTGTAACACATTTATTTTTATACATTTTTAATCTGTAATTTTCAGATTACAATTTGTATTTCTCTTATATGGGAATAAGCATTTCTTTGGTACAGAAATCACACCATACGTGTTGTGTGATCTTAACTAAAAGACAAAAAAAAAATTAACTATGACTATGTCAAAACTCGTCTTTGCCCATCCATTTGTCCCGTCACAGCTCCACTGTGAGACTTTAGAACACAGTTCTGTTCACATAGACATATCTACAGATACATCACATAAAAGATACTTAAAGCTCCTATGTATCAAGGTAGTACATGGCTTGATGAGAGATGGCACAAATTACATAAAATACAGTACAGATAAATTCAAACCCAACAGCAAAGTCAACTGATAGGAAACGCATTGAAACAGTTAAATGGAAACACTGGAAACAAACTAACTTTAAAATAATGCAAATAACTTGCAAAGCTCTATTAATAGCATATGGCCATAAATTTGGTAAGGTATTTCAAAGATAACAATCAGATATATAGAACACTAACAATAAGAAATATATTAGCTATAAAAGCAGCTAACTATAAAAATAAGTAGACCAAAGTATGTAGTCTATAAAAGTTTTCATTTTATGAAGTAAAAGCTTTTTAAAAATGGGATCATAGAATGGGAAAAATATTTTTCAAAGTATTTTAAAAAGTCATCATCAAGATTCAGACCCCCTATCCTGGGTATGAGGCTGCCGACCAGTACTCCTGCCATTGAAGAGCCCGAGACAGAAGCCTGTCCTTCACAGCGAAACTGTCTCAAGACAGAAGAAAACTCAGATTCCCACAAAAAATACAGTATTTTTTCTTCAAGCCAATGAAGACTCATATGGTTTTCATAGAGAAACAATTGTCTTCAACCTAGAAATCGGGCAGCAAAATGCTTCTAATGACACCCATCAAGTCTCAGTCACAGGCACTGAGGGTTGTAAGGTGTGGCTTTGAGTACTGATAAGGAAAGAAGGCGCCATCACCATGGAGCTGGACCCACCACCTGAAGTCTTCATCGACTGCCTCAGGGGACAAAACAACTCCAAACTCAGCCATTTTGGGAATCTGCTCGAAAAACAAATAATGACCTGGTTGCACTGGGCCACTAAGACAGTCAATTATTTACTGATGAAATGAGCTTTCATAAAGAAGTCTACAAAAGCTTAGAGGGCAGAACGTATTTAAGGTAAACACTGTCATAAGAGAGAAAACAAACAACAAAATGGCCTTCAGTATTCTGCTTTCTCAAAGTCAAGACTACCAAGAAAACTCCAGTTCTCAGCATGTCTGGAGACGGGCGGCCTCATAAACGTGGTCCATGTGCAAATATCTGACGGGTGAGTCATTCGTTACCCGACCACATCTGCAAGTCAGTTGTCGGGTTTCAAGGAATCATAGCCTTCTTTCAGGAGGTCCCGCCACGTTTTCAGGAAGCGTGCATTTTCTGTACACTTCAGGGCAAGCTCCTCCACCTGAGCTGATACCGCAGATGTGGCTTCAAGAAGTTTCGTTAATGAAAATGCCGCCTGCAATTTAAAGAAAGTCAAGTGGGTTTGTTTGTAGTCCTGGGGACAAATCAGGCTCAGCGCCACCATTGAGCTACACCCCAAACCCCACACGTGCTTATTTTTAAATTCTCATCTAACGTCGTAGTCTAAATATAGTTTAAGACAGCCAATCAAATTACGTTTTTCTTTTAAAACAAAACAAAACGAATTTTCAAATAAAAACACTGCTTCTTTCTTGAACCTAAAGCCTCAGGGCACAGTAGGCACAAAGTTCTACCCCTGAGCTACACTACTTGGAAACCCCTTGGCTAAAAGTGGCAGAACCATCTAAAAGACTTCCCCATAAGCCAAGCTGAGAATTAGGTGACAAAAGCACTGTCCCACTAATCTGTGAACGCTTTTTTTTTTTTTTTGGACTACAAAAAGAAAAGTGTGAAATCAAAGACTGCCACTCTGAACTGACAGAACATCTAAAATCACACACACACAGCTATGAAAAACTCCCTTTTAAATCAAATGTTTTCTCCACCAAAGAAACATAACACTTTTTTTGGATATGACTTCCGTAGTTAGTCTACACATTTACTTGTAATCAGTATTGTTCTGGGAAAAAGATATAAACCCTGAACCAGCACTTCGACAACGAAAAACTTGTCGCTCAGTTTCCAGGGCTGTCATTCCACAATGCTCTCCCAGGAAGGTTACCCGCCACATACTTCATTCTGCTCTTCCTCTCCAGAGTCCCTAGAAAGTGAAACTGACACCCTCCAACCCCCTCAGCGGCTTGCGTGTTGAGGTCAGGTGGTGATGTCTGGGAATTCGGGACCGAACAAAAACTTTCCAAAATGTTTGCATGGCAGGAATCAGTGAAGCATCCTGCCAATGGTCTCAGCGGCCGGCGGTGATTAGCCCTGGTCCGCGCAAGTCCAGCACAGAACCAGTCTGCGACACACAATAGCATCACCAGCTGGCACTGGGCTGGTGGCCAACGAGAAGAGCAAGCTCAAGTCCCTCGGAGAGTACCAATGGGCAGGCAGGGAGGCTAGGAGCGCCCAAAGCACTCCGAGAGATGCGAGGAGGCGGAGAGCGGATCCCGGTGGCGGGGCTGCGGCGGACCGCAGCACCGAGAAGCGCGGGCGGGAGCACCCTGGCTGCTTTGCCAGCAGCTCCCGGGGCGGGCGACACTCACGTCCCCGATCTGCAGCTCCACTTGCTCCAGGGGGTCCACCGCTGCGGCGTGGCTTCGGCTCGGACTCCGCCAGCCCAAACGCACTGGCATGCTGAGGGACGACGAAGAGGTGCCTGAAGACGGAGACGAGGGAGGCGGCGGCGGCGGCGAAGCCCGAATCTCCTCGGGGTCAGCCATGGGGCTGGCCGGGGCCGCACCGAACAATCGAACCCGCACCAACCGCCTTTCAACAGCTCGCGCCCAAAGCCCGCAGGCTCCGCCTCCTCCCCCTCGGGGTCCCGCCCCATCTTCTCGTAGATCTCCACCCGGGAGCACACCACGGGCGGGCTCGCAGGACGTTGGGGCCGAACACTACAACTCCCAGAAGGCCGAGCGACTCGTCCCGGCTTTGTTTTCGATGCGCGTGCGCGCAGCGGGGAGGGGCGGGGCTAGTGGGCCTCTTCCGCAGACTCTGTTCCTGGATGAGGAGGATGGTTGGGAGATGGAGTCTTCTGCCTTTTCCATGGGTGCGTGACCCGGAAACCTCATTGGCCGTCGGGTCCTCCGTGGCGCCGGCGCAAAGCAGAAGAGGGGCGGGTACGCCGCGGAGCGAGGGCGGTCGGCACAGCCCACAAGCCGACTTCAGCGAGGCTTTCGGGGCTTCCTGGCAGGTGATGGCGCCCCCCGTGGCCTAGAAGTCCAGCGCCCTCGGCCCGCCGCAGACAGGCCTCTCTCCGTTGTGTCTTGGGCAAGTCTCCGGGCTCCTTGGAACATGTTGGTGCGGCTAGCCAAGCTGTCGTGCCCTGGTGAGACAGAATTCCTGGGGGGACAGATGAAGCAAGGTGGATAAGTTGGGGCGAAGGAGCCGGGGCCGCACCTGGGGTGCTGCGAACGCCTCTCCCCTCTTCTGTTTTCTTAGGCTAAACTAGGGCGAAGGTCAGTGCTGCCAGCGCCTGTTGGGGGACCCTGACTCCCGACCTTGACGTTGCCCCAGTTGGCAGAATTAACAACTGGGTTAAAAGTCATGAGCGGAGGAGACTTGTCAACACAGCTCCCACAGTCCTAATCTTTATACCAGGGCTCAGGTGTTATCTGCTGCCTTATTAGGAATGGGAAAGAAAGAAAGAAAAACTTGTATGGGATTTCTCCTTGACTCTGACCAGACTTTCATCTTCGTAGCCATTCCAGTCTGAGCTGTGATATCGTGTTAGCTCTTGTGCTGCCCCTGTCACCAATTATGTCTGGAGCAGCAACATTTTCTGCGTGCTCAGTTAACTCCAGACGCTTCTGTTATGGGTGCTTCTTAAAGCAGTTGGATGATGATATTTTTAAAATTTTACTTTAAAACGACCCCTAATTCAAAGAGAAGTTTGGAGGATCGTGAATTCTGTTGTAACTGGCTTAATAGAAATCTTTACTGAAGTTAGGATTTGGCTGTGGAATTTTTAAACAACTATGCATGTTGTAAATTCAAACCAAGTATCTCTTCCACACAGGATATGTTCCGTTTTGGGGGCCATCGATGTCTCAAATCTTGTCCTCTTTACAGCCTAGTTTAGCTACCGTCAGTCTTGAGTCCAGTCAGTGACTTTTCTTTGGATGCTAGTTTGTTACGTTTTCATAACCCAGCGTTAGCTCTGGTGACAGCAGCTAAATGGATGTGAGTGTGGAATGTGTATGGCTGATCGTTGTTCGGTGGACTCTGTGACTTTGTTTCCCCACCATAACTCAGCCTCTATGTTCTATGTTCACATGGCTCCTGAGAGATTCCAGGCTCGTTTTAGCAAAGGAGTAAAGGTTATGCCTTTTTAAAATTCCCTGGTGGAAATCAGAGGTCATGGTTCCAACTGTTCTCAAGCAAACTAGTAGCTGAACAAATAATAGAATTAAAGTCTGTCATATTCCACTCAGTTTGCAGAAACTCCAGTGTATAATACTCTTTTTAAATGATAGTATGTTTGAGCTCAAACTAAATTTGTATATAGTGTTTATAGGTATCTTCTTTTTAAAATTTAGAGTAACTGAAGACTTAATCTTGGTCTTAGTAAAGTATTCCCAATATAGTTTTTATACTTATTTATTTCTTTTGGCTCTTTGAGACAACATTTCTCTATGGAGCCCTAACTGCCCTGCTACTTGTTCTGTAGACCAGGCTGGCCTCAAAGTCACAGAAATCAACCTGCCTCTGCCTTGCAAGTGCTATGATTAAAGGAAGGCATGTGCCACCACCACCCAGTAAAATTGTAATTTTTAGTGTGCATTACAAGTAGAGAAAATTGGTTTCCCTGCCACTTGAAAGTTATCAAAAGCAAATGTGTAGATAGCACTTAGAAGGCATTAGACTTCTACTCCGAATGCTTTCTCCCCCTCCGTTCACCATAACATTTATTATCCTGATGCCACGAATTACCTTAATAACTACTTTGTTGAAAAATATTAAAAGATATTAACCATGCAGTTTTTACTAAAAAAATAAAATTAGTTTGTCAAGTTGATTTTGTTTAAACAAGCCTTCTTTCTATTTAATTAGAAGAAAAGAAAAATTTACCACAGCCTCAGGTTCCATTACTTCAGAGATAATTTCAAATCAATTACTAGTCTCAGAGTTTGACAGTTACTGGAAAAAGACTATCTGGATTTCTCCTCGTCTGCTGTAAATAGGGATTGTAGCTACTCCACATATCCCAGGAAGTTCTGAGGGATAAGATATGACAGGTTTGTTTTGTTTGAAGTGGGTTCTCATGTATTACAGGCTGGTTATGATCTCATTATGTAGCCGAGGATGACCTTGAATTTCTGGTCCTCCCAGCGTGCATCACCACTCCTAGTTCACGTGGTGCTGGAGATGTTCTGTCACCTGAGTCACATCCCAACGAAGACATAGTACTTAAATGGAAAGTTCTTAACCATGTACTCAAAATTAAATTCTTTGTTTTTACTGTTTACTTTTTACAGTGCAGATAGAAAAGTTTCTTCATTTGCAGATGCTTTGTTAGACACAGTCCAAGTTAGAAAGGTCCAGAATTTACTATTTTGCCAGAAATTAAACAGACCTTCATAGGCTTCTAAGTATACAACCATTGAAATTGTTCCTAGGAAGGTCCTGATCCAATGAGCACACAGGTAATCCTTGTTTTTTGAAATGGAGTCTATGGACCACCAGAACTCTGTGTAGACCAGCAGGCCTGGTAGTCACAGAGATCCACCTGCCTCTGCCTCCAGATCCTGGGATTAAAGACATGTGCCACCAAGCCCATCTAAATAGTTGTAGCTTTGTGTTCCAGTCTTTCATCCACGCTCTCACTCTATTCTTTATTTACGTTTTTATTTTGAACCTGATTTCGGCTTTCGGAAGAGTTGTAGAGCAAATATAGAGTTCCCGTGTGCCTTTTCTAGAGACTAACAGCTTACATAATCATGGTGACTATCAAAACTAAAAAATTAACATTGATGAAATGTTATTACATGACAAGGTTATTCCGATCCTCATTTTTCTGGTCCAGGATCTAGTTCCTGTTGCTTTTAGTTAGCATACCTTCATCTGTTTGAATGAGACAGTTCCTCTGCTTGTCTTTCGTGACCTTGATGTTTTTAATGTATATTTATCAAGCATTTTATTGAATGCCTCTCAGTCTAAATTTGCTTGGTGGTTTCTCATGATTTCCTGACTAGACGGAGGTGTAAGGATTTTGAGGGTATGTACCACACAGGTAAAGACTCTCTCATTACATCATATCAATGGCATGTGCTATCTGCGTGTGGCTAGTAACATTTAAATGATATTTGATCACTTAATTCAAATTACATTTACTGACGTTTTCCTTCTATAAAGTTTTCTCTTTTAGTTTTCTATTTACTAGAAACTAAAACTAGTTAAATCCAGTCCCCACTCACAGGGAAGAATCAAAAAATGTAGGGTATATACTCACAGTCTTTAGTACTTTGAGTTTCTCTTTAAAACAGTGTTTGATTAAGCTTAGTATAGTGCTGTTCACCTTTAACCTCAGCCCTTGGGAGGCAAACACAGGTGAATCTCTGTAGTTCAAACCCAGCGTCATCTACATAACAAGTTCCACATAAGCCCGGGCTGTGGAATGAGACCATTTCTCAAAAACAAGCGTGCGCGCACACACAACATTGACTGAATAGAATTCATTTTGACATAAAGAACAGGGTATATATTTTTTCCAAATGTTTTTCTGTCTATTTTTGTGCCATTTGATGGGTAACCATCTCCCCTGTATGTGTTCAGTCTCCGGGTCATTCATTTTATTATACTATTTCTTACTTGTTTTAAAAGATTTGAGAATGTTGCATCATGACCAAAAGCTAGCTGTATAATTTATCTAAGAAAGAGCATGCCCCATTTCCATGTGTGTCATTCATTAGGAACAGTTGTTCTGCTTAGAGACTTTTCATTCTATGGCAGGTGAAGACTAATTTTAAAAAAGATATTGTTAATAATTTTTATGCAGTGTATCAGTGCTTTCATGCCTTAAAAATTAAGAAAAAGTGCCTACCTCTGTGTGCTACAAGATGGTCTTCAACTTCTGTTGTGCCTCAAATTACCACCCACTATACTGTTCATCCCCGAGAGAAAGACAAAAGATGGGAAGGTATGTGATAACTTTCATGAAATTCTTGAGGCTTTCCTACATACTTTGTATTATCTTGTTGGTCTGAATATTTTATTTTTCTTGGTAACTTAAAAGCATTCAATATATCTCACAGCTTCATCAAATGTATTATGTATTACTGTTTAGATAAGTAAAAAACTTGTTTTTGTTAATTTCTTTCTAAGAAAGGTGCTTCATGTAGTGGTCTGGCCTTGAGTTCCTGGTTCTCCTGCTCTTACCTTCCAAGTATTGAGATTATGAGTGTGTACCACCATGCCTTATAAATTTATTTTTAAAATAAATACTTTTTATGTGCATTGGTGTTTTGCCATGGGCGTCTGGTCCCCGGAACTGAAGTTAAAGACAGTTGTGAGCTGCCATGTGGGTGCTGGAAATTGAACCCAGGACCTCTGGAAGAGTAGTCAGTGCTCTTAACCACTGAGCCACAAGTTTATAATAATGGATTTCAAAGCCAAAATTTGGTTTATGGGACCCAGAGTAAGATAGACACTGAAATAAAACCTAAGAGGTTTTATTTCAAATAAAACTCATCAAATAATATGTTCACTATAATTATTATGCATAGCCCAGAGAGAATAGCTATAAATTATACTCTGAAGCATTGTAGCATACTAAAATACATATTCAAGTATCCAGCACCAGCATATGACTTATGTGGTTATCAGGTCATATTAATCCAAGAATTGTTCTTTGTTTTTAACATATTTCCCCCTAGGAGTAAATATGGAGAGATTTGCGGAAGAAGCAGATGTGGTAATAGTTGGTGCCGGCCCTGCAGGGCTCTCTGCGGCTATTCGTCTAAAGCAGCTGGCTGCTGAGCATGGAAAGGACATCCGTGTGTGTCTGGTGGAGAAGGCTGCTCAGATAGGAGCTCATACACTCTCAGGGGCCTGCCTTGACCCAGTTGCTTTTAACGAGCTCTTCCCAGACTGGAAGGAGAAGGGGGTAGGACAAGTTGATTTTACACAAGGTCTAATCTTTGCTGTCTCTACTTTTGAGTTAGTGAAATCAAGAAAGCCCTTTTCACATATGTCTCAGTTGTTAGGTATTGAATACATATATATACTAATGGATGTTTTTAATTTAAAAAGAACCAAGAAAAGGGGCACATGCCATCCTTTCAGGCGATGGTGGCGCACGCCTTTTAATCCCAGCACTTGGAGGCAAAGGCAGGCGGATCTCTGTGAGTTCAAGACCAGCCTGGTCTACAAGAGCTAGTTCCAGGACAGGCTCTAAAGCTACAGAAAAACCCTGTCTTGAAAAACAAAACCAAAAAAAAAAAAAAAAAAGAAAGAAAGAATTAAACTCTGCAGAAAATGCTATAGGTATGATATGCAGAGGACTCAGTGCTAAGTTTTATTGCTCTCAAAATTAGTTTAAAATTGGTTAAAATCTTACATTCAACTTTTTCTTTTATAGGATGAGTTATATATGTTCTGCTTCCAAAGTTAGAATGTTTGTGAATATTCCTTTTCATTTTATGTGCATTAGTGTTTGGCCTACATGCATGTCTGTGTGAGGGTATCAGATCCCCTGGAATTGGAGTTACAACAGTCATGACCTGCTATGTGGGTACTGGGAATTGAAACTGTGTCCTCTGGAAGAGCAGCCAATACTCTTAACTGCTGAGCCATCTCTCCAGCCTTGAGAATACTCTTTTGTTTTGTTGTTGTTGTTGTTGTTTGGTTGGTTGGTTTTTCGAGACAGGGTTTCTCTGTAGCTTTGGAGCCTGTCCTGGAACTTGCTTTGTAGACCAGGCTAGCCTTGAACTCACAGAGATTCATCTGCCTCTGCCTCTCAAGTGCTGAGATTAAAGGCGTGCACCACCACTGTCCAGCCCTGTGAATACTCTTAATAAAGGTGAAATAAGTATATGACTATCATTTGTACTTATTCTTTATGGAATAAGCTAAAATCTGAAACTTTCCTTTGTGCTCTCCTTCCCAAAATAGCATGCCTTTTTAACACAAAAACACTTTAAAGGAATTAATTCTCTTCAGTATATCAGAAACCAGGTATCATTGAATTGGTGGTACAGCGTCAGTTCTATTGTCAAAGCCCTTTATTGCCTTGACACCCTTACACACACACATACATGGTGTCAGTGGTCTGTCATTACATACATGTTAATTGTCTGTATCACCCAAAAGGATAACTTTTCTAATTTTTTTTTTCAACAAGGCAGGCAGTTTCAATTAGAGCCAGGCGCCTAGGCTGTGCTCCCACAGAGACAGGGAAATATGATGATAGCACGGTTCAGACATGTCTCCGGAGCCTCCAAAAAAATAGTCGCTAGGACAAAACTAGCAAGAGGTATGAGTTAGCTTTTAAGATTTCCATCTCAAGGCTAGAGAGGTGGCTCGGCACTTTAGAGCACTGCTTGCTTTTCCAGAGGATCAAGATTCAATTCCCAACACCCAGTGTGGCAGCTTACAACTGTCTGTAACTCCAGTTCCAGGAGATCCAAAGCCTCTTTCTGGCCTCTGTGGACTCTTGGCAGACAAGAGGCAAAACACCTTACACATTTAAAAAAAGAAAAAGATTTCTGTTTCAAACGGACATAAAAAGAAGATTTGTTCACAGAAGACTGAAAGAAAAGTGAAGAGGAAGATAGGAGTCCCTTCCCCCTTCTCTCTTTAAGGAGCTTTTAAAATGTGTATGTTCACCCGCACAAACAGAACTGAAAACATTTCCTTCCTGTTTTCATTTGTTCCTAGGCTCCACTTAACACTCCTGTAACGGAAGACAGATTTGCCATTTTAACAGAGAAACACAGAATCCCCGTGCCAATTCTTCCAGGTAGAGTACGGCAGTCATAGCGCATGGACTTGCACAGCTGAGAGAAGCGGCACCTCAGAGGGGAAGTGGCCTCCTTTGCAGATGAGGAAACTGGAGCCCAGAGAGACCGAGCTAAGGAGAAAGCCAGACTAGGAGCAGTTCTTTGTCTTCTAGTCTAGAAGAGCCTTGTAAGCCAGCCAGGAAAGTTGAATTCTAGGCTTTACTATTCATTCTATTTTAATAGACTGGAACTTTCAACCAAATAAATAACATGTATTAAATAACATGTTATTGTGACCATAAAGATAATGCAGCAGCACACACTGGTTAGATTTTTTAATTAAGTATATTATATTATTTAGATACCTTAGCAATTAATTGTCAGATTTTAAATTACATAAATATTTGCAGGTCTTCCGATGAACAATCATGGCAATTACATTGTACGCCTAGGACATCTAGTGAGCTGGATGGGGGAGCAGGCAGAGGCTCTTGGAGTTGAAGTGTACCCTGGATATGCTGCTGCTGAGGTCTGTATAATTTTGTTTTTAATATTTATAAAAGCAATATCTTTTTATTTTAAAAGTAAAGTAATAATTTTATGGAAGTAATTTTTTTAAAAAATCACAAGATTTTAGAATTTCAGGATAGGGGAAAATAACTAAAATGTTGTAATCCAAAGAGAAATTGAATTTCTTACATTGCCCTCATCATGTGATTGAACACCATGGGGATAGGACTGACTCCCTCAGTGTGGAGTCTTGGTCATCTTACTTTCAGTGGAAATAATCGGCTCTTTGTGTGTTACAGAATAAGTCTGTGCCCTCTCCCAAGGGCACCCTTGTGTTTCTGCTCTTCTTCCCACCTTACTCACCAGGAGGTTTCTGTTTGCCAGGCTATAGATTCTCGTTCCTTTCAACAACCATGCTATGTAATCTGATTACCTTCAAAGTGCTGCTGCCCTCTGATACACACATTCCTTTCCATCCTTTTTAATACCTGTAGTAGTACTGTGTGTGTACACATGCATGTATACATACACACACACACACAAACACACACCACACCTATGAGGAATAAGCTCGTTCAAGCCTTGTGTAGATTATTCTTCATTCTGGAAACTTTCTGTTAGTTCTCACAAAGCAATAGTTTTTGGTAACCATTTCAAACTTTGACCCCTATCAATAAAATTTGAAAACCCAGAAGAATCTTCATAACTTGTAAAAAATGATTTAAATCACTTTAGTATTGAATGAGCATTAAATCAAGAACACTGCTGTTGTCACAGGCACCTGAGCACAATGGTGCATGCCTTTAATCCCAGCACTCAGGAGGCAGAGAGAAGCACATCTCTGTGAATTTGAGGCTAGCCTGGTCTATATAGCAAGTTTCAGGCTAGCCAGGGCTACATAATGAGACCCTGCTTCAAAAGCAGAAAGGAGGGGACTGAAAAAAGAGGGTGGCTTAGCAGTTGAAAGCACTGGCTGTTTCTGCAGAGGATCCAGGTGTAGATCCAAGCACCTACGTGCTAGCACGCACAACTGGCTATAACTTTAGTCCAGGACGTCTGCCACCCACTTCTGACTTGGCTATCCAGAGAGCATTTTCCTCTACAGGAAGCAGAAATTAGGGGGTCAGAATAGTATAGTTTCTTATCTTCATGATTATACTTTTTACCTCCCCCTCTGCCTTCTTGCTTCAAAAATAAACTGCAGTCACCATCATTTCGAATATGTCCAAGTATGAATACTGAGGTAATAGTAATTTTCTTTTATCGTTTTTAGGTCCTTTATCATGAAGATGGGAGTGTGAAAGGAATTGCCACTAATGATGTAGGAATACAAAAGGATGGTGCACCAAAGGTATAGTCACGTGCTTAAAAAGAAGAAGCAGGGGACCTGGAGAGATGGATCAGCAGTTAGGAACACTGGCTGCTGTTCCAGACACACTCAGGTTCAATTCCCAGCACCCACATGGCAGCTCACACCTGTCTGTTAACTCCAGTTCCAGCAGGTCTGACACCATCATACAGACTTACATGAAGGCAAAACATCAGCGCACATAAAATAAAATTAAAGAGAAGAACGGGCATGGTGGCTATTTGCAACCCCAGTGCTTGAGAGGCTGAGGCTGAAGGTCAAGACCACTCTAAGCCACATACAAGACCCTTTCTCAGAAAACAAAACAACAACAGCAAAAAAAACCCACCAACCAACTCAAACTCAATATTTAGTTTTTCCTATAAACAACACAATATGTGGGTTTTAGAATATAATTCATAATAGTGGTGGTTTTTGTAGTTGATAAAAAACAGAAGCAAGTCAACTCAACACAAATATACCATGTTTAAGGATAATTTCAAAAGATTGAAACATGAAATAAACTTGATTTTCATATAGAAATAAACTTGATTTGATTTCATTCACTGAAAGACTCAGTCAGTTGTCCCGGCCAGGGCAGTCATCTGCATTGGCTCACCCCCAGTTCCATTCCTGTGGACAGGAGCCATTCACTCTATTAGCAGCAGAAACCTTTCGGGAAATGTAAGACTGGTTGCCTCCCTCTCATTCAGAATGTCAGCCTGACAAAGTAGCTGCAGCTAGAATGTGGAGCACATACTACAAACCTGAAAAGGAGTCACTAATTAGATTAATAATTGAACTACAGATTAAAACAGGCATATCTAGAGCCAGGCATGACAGCGTGTACCTGTTATCCTAGCATTTGGGAGGCTGAGGCAGAATGATGGCTGTGAGTTTGAGACCAGCCTGGGCTATGGATGAGACCCTGTTTTTGAAAGAAAAGGTTTGAAAAGAATGTTTCGTGTAAGCTTAGGTTTGAAAAGAATGTTTCGTGTAAGCTTAGATTGAAGCTACAAAAGAAGAACTACAAAGCTCTCAATTGTTAAGTTTCCTTTCCTATCAAAAGAATAAACACAAATTCCTGTCTTGATACATCATGTGATTATTACCTAGTCTCCCAACTCTGTGCTCAGCTCCTTGAGGACAGAGGTAGTAGATGGTTACTCTAGTTCTGGGTGACTGTTTATTGATGTTTAGCCCCTTTCTGCCTTTCTTGAACAACATTGGGAATCTGGTCTACTCCAGTTTGTCTTCCTGCTTAGAAAGCAAGTGGCAGAGCCATACAAACCATGCCATGCCATGCTGTTTTCCTGTGCAATTATTTCTATATATTATGTCAATTTAGTTACAAATTTATCAGAAAATTTACATATAACAAATAATAAATAACATTACAGCATCACAGCAAAGGTCACACAAATTCTACCTTTCTAATAGTTCAGGTTTCTGTTCTCATTCAAAATTTTTCATATTCTATACTTTGCATTTATAAAAAATATTTTACATCTACATAAATATAATGCATAAAAGAAGACAGGCATGGTAGCACATGCCTGTAGTCAGGCAGATAAGCTGAACCCCAACGCTAAAAACCAGCTTGGTCAACATAATGAAAAACTAAAAGAAAAAACCTAAAACTCTGTAGGAGAATGCAGTGGGATCTACTGCCCCATGTTTGCCTGGAGAAAAACAGAGATTGCTTCTTCTCTTTAACCTCCCGTTCCTTGATTCTGACCTCTGACCTCTGAAGCAGCTTGTCAGTCTTTGTCAGCTTTGACCTTCTAGTAGATGCATGCTGTGCACATGAGCAAGAAGAACCGAAGTCACCAGCCAAAGTGAAGGACGTCCTAGTTCTCTGCGTGTGCACAGTTAGTACTGAGGTCATGCTTACAATCTAGAGTGCATCACATACTGGCTAGAGTTCACAGCCAGTGTGGGCTTCACCACAGACATGGACAAAAACTTGCCCACTAAAAATGAATGCTTCATTTGTGGTACATTGCCTTAGGTAAATCACTTCTAATTTGTAAACAATTATGAGACATAACCTTGCTATAAGCATATTATATGATATATCTGTATACACACATAGAAAAATATCAAGAAAGATACATTTTATAAGGGACTTCCTTAACTATTGTTCAAGTATTTGCCATGTGCTAGATGTAAATGCAAAAAGAAGCAAAAAAGAAAAACCCGTTTTTGTTTTGAGACCATCTCTACAGTGTGGCCTAAGCTGATTTCACATTCACAATTCTCCTGCCTTGGTCTCTTCAGGAAGAATGCACCATGCCTAGCTTTTATATTCATCCATCCATCCATACTACATACATACATACATACATACTACTGCTTTTTTAGTAGAAGACATTTGTTCTACAATACTGTATGTTGAACAATAAGGAAAAGATTAAAGTAAACAAAGCAAGGACTGAGGAGTGTCTTCAGTATAGTCTGCTTGTGCTTAAAAGGCTGTAACTAGATTCTGTGTAGTCTTTAGTTCATTGTTTCTCATGACCCAGAAGAAACTTTTTTTTTTCTGATCGTGAGTGAAAACTCTGGAACATATGGAGATGGGAAGGCCTTTTCATTTGTAGAGACGCTGCAAGCGTAAGTATACTTTTCTGAAACAAAGACATCACAGAATTAGATTCTACTTATAATAGTTCTGTTAGTTTTCTTTCTCATATATAGGTCTACTATGTCTTGTATACCTAAATTATTATTTAACTTTTTTAATGCATCAAATATTGTTACTTTAATGTGTTTTTGCTTTTCAGACAACATTTGAGAGGGGACTAGAACTACATGCCAAAGTCACAGTCTTTGCAGAGGGTTGCCATGGACACCTAGCCAAGCAGCTTTATAAGAAGTTTGACTTGAGGGCCAGCTGTGATCCCCAGACTTATGGAATTGGTTTGAAGGAGGTATCCTGGTTTGCTTGTACAATTTTAATTTTTAAAAATATTTATTTATTATGTATACATTGTTCTGTCTGCATGTATGCCTGCAGGCTGGAAGAGGGCACCAGATCTCATTACAGATGGCTGTGAGCCACCAAGTGGTTGCTGGGAATTGAACTCAGGACTTTGGAAGAGCAGTCAGTGCTCCTAACCTCTGAGCATCCAGTCCAGCCCCCTACAATTTTAAGTAATGGAATTTAATTTGTATTTTCATGTAGTTTGTAATACTGACTGAATTTTGCACTTAAAGTTTTTCATTAACTTAAAATGTTCCTTATAACTAAAACTGGAATCTTTTCTGAGGTGTAAGAAAATGTTACCGGTCAAATGATTGCCTAAATTTTGTATACAGTAAGCCTTAAGCTTGCAAATATTTGAACCTTGATATTTTTCATAGCCTGCCCTTCTATGGCTATCTCATGTGCTGCCTGTAGACTGGCCATATCCTACAAGAACTTATTTATTCAAAATTGTGATGTAAAAATATTTCATTAACTACATTCAGACATTGTATAACAATCTATAATATTTTCCTAATTTATAGTCTATTAACCCTTTACATTTGCTTATTTTTTGTTTGTTTTGCAGTGCTAGGGATTAAACTCAGGGCCTTGAATATGTTAAGTAAACATTCTACATTCTACTGCTGAGCTATATCCCAAGTTAATTTAAGAATTTAAGCCAGGCATGGAGGTATAGATCTGTACTCTTAATACTTGGAAGGATGGGGGGCAGAAGGATTCAAAAGCTTCAGTTATATAGCAAGGCTCAGTCTAAATAAGTAAGTAAAAAATTAGGGGTGTGTGTGTGTGTATGTGTGTGTGTCCAGACAAGGTCTCACCATGTAGTTGGGTTGGCCTGGAACTAGCTATGTAGACCAGTAGACCCAAATGGTCTTAAATTTATAGAAATCCGCCCCTCCCAAATGCTGGGATTAAAGGCTTGCACCACCATACCCAGCATATGTATGCATTTTTAAGGGGTTAGGAATGTCATAGAGTGCTCGCCTAACATGTATGAGGCTATTTGAGTTCAGTCTCTACCACTGCAAAAATGAAATAAACGGCATTATTCTGTGCATAAACGTCTGCAGTGACCAGTTTCATTGCGTGGCAATGCAGTGGGGCAGACAGACGGATCTGAACTGAGCTGCTCTCTTCTTGTCCTTCTCCCAGCAGTGGGCACGCCCAAGAAGCCAGTACTGAGATGGCTTCTTCAGTATCTTTTCTGTAATCCCACAAAAGAAATTCTAAATTTGAGGTTCTAATGTCTTGAACGGTTCATAACTTTTATGACCCATTTCTTTATCCTGGATTAACATGTTATTTGATTATAATTTTCCTTGATGTACAAAATAATTTTTTCCTGCTTTCATGTAATACTGTCAGACTTGTTGGGTTTGTGTTTGCTTTTAGTTATGGATTATTGATGAAAAGAAGTGGAAGCCTGGGAGAGTAGACCACACCGTCGGCTGGCCCTTGGACAGACACACCTATGGGGGCTCTTTCCTTTATCATTTGAATGAAGGGGAACCTCTGGTAGCTCTTGGTCTTGTGGTAAGTTCTCTCCTCACTGCAAAAGATTTTGCCAGAGTTAGAGTGACATGTGTGCAAACAGGGCTTTAAACCTGGACAGTATTCTCCACTAGAAAGCTGACTTCTGAATTTATCTGCATGTAAAATGTCTATGGCTACTGTAGACATTCAGCTTATTTAACTAAAATACTAGTAGCTACTACACTCTGGGCACTGTTCTAGAAGCCATCCTGTGCTATGAAATATATCCTTATTGTGCCAGTAAGAAAATCAAAATCTGAGCAAATTAAACTAGTTTACCCAAAGGCCACAGTAACACCTGTCTCATTGTTCTATTACAATAGAAGAGACACCATGGCCAAGGCGACTCTTATTAAAGAAAGCATCTCATTGGGGACTTGCTCACAGTTCCTAAGGGTTAACCCATGTTCATCAGTGGAGCTGGAGCAGTAGCTGGGAGCTTTACATCCTGATCCAAGCCACAGATTTTTTTTTAAATATTTATTTATTTATTATGTATACAATATCTTCTCTGTGCGTGTGTCTGCAGGCCAGAAGAGGGCACCAGACCTCATTACAGATGGTTGTGAGCCACCATGTGGTTGCTGGGAATTGAACTCGGGACCTTTGGAAGAGGAGCCAATGCTCTTAACCGCGGAGCCATCTCTCCAGTCCCCCAGGGACACACCTCCTCCAACAAGACCACACTCGTAATCCTTCCCAGTTCAACTAACTGGTGAAGCAAGCATTCAAATACCTGAACCTATGGAGGGTCATTCTCATTCAATCCAGCACAGTGATGGAGGCAGGATTCATGCCTGATGCTGACTTTAAAACCCACTTTCATTACAACATGCTGCCACTGAAAATAAAATTGGCCCTCATTTGAACCTACTACTTTAAGAATAATCTCAGGCAGTTTCCTCTTCCATTACTCTAGCAATAAATTATATCTTGAACATTCTGAAAAATGCGAACTAGATAGTTTCTCCACCTTGTAGTTGGCAGCAGCAGCGTGGTATAGGGCCATGGTCCTACCTTTACTTGACACATCATTAGATTTATGCACTGTCAGGTCTCAGTGTCACTTTGTAGTACTCACCCTAGTGACTCAGTCTCATCCAAGGATAAAGGTGTAGCTGTTAATGCTAGCCATGAACCTGTACCTCATCCGCTGTTTTTCCGAATACAGTTTCCATCCCTTCTCTTCACTTTTGCCCTAGTAGTAGTGTAATGTAATTACTGTCTTGACAAGTTGGTATTGATAAACCAGTAATAAGTAATCACAACTCCATTTGTGGACACTTATTTAAAATGGGGTTTTATTTTTTTTTCCTCCTTAATTTGAACTTTGATTTCCAGAGCACAATGGTTTGTTGATGTCATCTTAATTTTTAAAGTTTTGCTGGTTAGGAACAATTATCCTTTTGCTTACTTTCTTTTCCTCAGAGTTTTAGAGTTTACCTGTTTGCATTTTGGTTTTGGTTTAAGGTGGGTCTCGACTATCAGAATCCATACCTGAGTCCATTTAGAGAGTTCCAGAGGTGGAAGCACCACCCCAGCATCCAGCCCACACTGCAAGGTGGGAAGAGGATAGCCTATGGAGCCCGGGCACTCAATGAAGGCGGCTTGCAGGTGGATTCCAGCACTTACTTGTATTTTGTACATTAAATAGCCAGTTAAAATCAATATTTATTTTATAGGACGAAAATTAAGGAATTTAACAAAATACTGTTTATAAAATTATGCATGAACACACTAACTAAATTACACCATGAATTTAGTTTCAAGAATGTTGAGAGGCCGGGTGGTGGCGCACGCCTTTAATCCCAGCACTCGGGAGGCAGAGGCAGGCAGATCTCTGTGAGTTAGAGGCCAGCCTGGTCTACAAGAGCTAGTTCCAGGACAGGCGCCAAAGCCACAGAGAAACCCTGTCTCAGAAAACAAACAAACAAAAAGAACATTTGTTCTAGCAGAGGACTCAAGCTCAGTTCTCAGCTCCCACATGACAGCTCACAATGTCCCCAAATCCAGCTCCAGGTCATCTCACACCCTCTTCTGACCTCCTCAGGCACTAGGCACACACATGGTGAACAGACATACAACAGAACACTCACACATAGAAGAAAAAAGAATATATTGGTCTCATTGGGTGTAGTGGTACATGCCTTTAACCTCAGCACTTGGTTAGTGTCGTAGACCAGCTTCGACAAACTTACCAGGGTAGGGGCACGGGATTAGAAAAGTCAGTCAAGAGTACATAGAGGCAAGTGAAAATAATGTGGCAGAAAACATAGGATAGTACTGGGAGGGAGTTCCAGTGAATTCGGAAATCGCCCACGTTTAATTTTCCATACATTTTTATACCCAATACAACAGGGGAAGAAGACAAAAAGCTGCTTTAACATGATACAAAGGACAATTAATTAGAACAGTTATTTGCTTCAGTACTTTGAGATATCAAGCCATTAGCATTCTGTTGTTTAGGCAGTGAACCCACCCTTTCAGGACCAAGTGTCCTGAAAGCAGCCACTTTCAAGGTCAAACTTCCTATTTCAAAAGAAGGGGAAGTGGCTTGCACGGCGACCATCTGTCGGGTGGAGTGGGTCTCCCTGTGCCATCTTACTGTCAAAAGAGCAGGCGTCCACATCCGGTCAGGGTGTGCAGCCACACTTGTGCCAACAACTCTCTGACCCACAGACCCACGTGTTGGGGCCTCCACAGGATAGCAGAGGCAGGTGGATTTCTTAAGTTTGAGGTCAGACAAGAGTGTATGTGTCTTCATAGCCTTTTGATTTTTTTCTTACTAGGAAACAAAACCTGTAATTCATGTCATTTCCTTTTATTCCTTAACTACACCAGGAAACTGAAAAGGAAATTTATTTTTCAAAAATGATTTATCCCAACTAAGTCTTTCAGGTAGCTGTTAGGATCCCACCACTAATTATTCTGTTAGTACACATTCAAAATAAATATTTTGAAATATGATTTATTGAGTATGCATTAAATAATGAAGTAAGACCTAAATGTCCATGATCAGAGCTGTCAGTACTGCTGTAAAAGCAGTGTCAGGCAGGCCAGGAAGAGAGGTGAAAGCCAGCTCTGAAGGTTAGGCCCAACTGTTTGGAACAAGACAGTTCCTCTGACCTTCTGATCCTGTCACCCTCTAGTCTAGATTCTCAGACTATTTTACATACTGGGCTTTGGGTTTCTTTCTTTTTTTTTTTTCTCTGAACCTCTGTTTTATTTTTTTATTAAAAAACAACAAAAACTAAATGCAAATCAGATGGGGTATGGCAGCACATTCTATAACCCAGCATTGGAAGATGGAGTTTAGGGAGATCCACAGCTGAAGCATCTAAGTTACAAAGCAAGACCTTGTCCCAGAATACGAAGGGCTGGAGCTGCAAACTCAGTGGTAGAGTGCTTAACTTGTTCAGTGCCCGGGTTTGATCACTAGCACTGGCACACGTGCACACACACACACACATGTGCACCGCAAGTTTGTCATCTTTGTGTTTGTTTTATTGCTTTATAAATAATATCCTTCAAAACTTCCACTTCCTCCCTCCTCCCATTTCCCTCCCGCTCCCCGAATCACCCTCCTCACTTCCCCTCCAGTCCTAGGAGAGAGCAGGGTACCCTGCCCTGTGTGAAGTCCAAGGGCCTCCCCGCTCCATCCAGGCTCAGGAAGGTCTGCATTCAAATAGACCAGGATCCCAAAAAGCCAGCACTTGCAGTAGAGACAAATCCCAGCCCCATCATCATTGGCCTCTCAATCTACCCCAATCGTCTGCCACGTTCAGAGGGTCCAGCTTGATCACATGCTCGTTCAGTCCCAGGGGTTTGGGTTTCTTTAATTGATTAGAAAATAATATGGGGGGACCACTTAGCCTTAAAATAAAGCTCTGAATGCATTGCTACTATTAACAGTAACTCATAAAGTTAAGGGAAGTCATACTGGTATTGTAAACAGGGTCACTCAACTGTGTTTGTGTGTGCGTGCACATGTATGCACATGTGTGTAGGTATACATGCACGAGGTCAGAGAACAACTTCTGAGTGGAAGGTTCTCTCCTTCCACTATGTGGATTCTGAGGAGTAAACTCAAGTCATCAGCCAGCTTTACCCACTGAGCAATCTGGGCATGGCCCTTCTGATTCCCTCTGCCTCAGGTTTACCCACTGAGCAATCTGGGCATGGCCCTTCTGATTCCCTCTGCCTCAGGTTTACCCACTGAGCACTCTGGGCATGGTCCTTCTGATTCCCTCTGCCTCAGGTTTACCCACTGAGCACTCTGGGCATGGTCCTTCTGATTCCCTCTGCCCTCAGGTTTTGCTGCTTGCTTTAGGATTGTACCCTTGGTGGGAACTGTGGCCAGAGCGCTCCCCATGTCTCTTTTGCAGCTGATGCCAAGTTTTGTGAGTCAGTCAGCACCATCAACTCTCCACCACCCTGCCAACAAAGGCAGATGTTGATTGGCTGATTTAGAAAGCCCATAGAGAAGAAACACTGCAAGTGAAGAAAGAACAACCCTGCATTGGCTCACTTCCTTTTCAAACTAGAGTACGTGTTCCCATGCCTTTTTTTTTTTTTTTTTGGCTCCTGTTCCTTAGACAATATACTTTATTGGCTAAATTGAAAAAATATGATACCTTTATTACATTGGTGATTTTATCAGAAATTGAAAGTTCAGTTTGTTAAGCTAATAAAATTTATTTAGAGTAGTACCTAGTCATTGTAACATCACTAAAGCATGTCAGAATAAAGATAGGTGGAATCTTTTCCCAAAATACATGTAAAGGAAGTTATAATTTGCCAGCCAAATTTAGAAAATCTTTTAACTGCGACACAGATACATATAAATAAAACATGTCATTTCAAATATGTTTTGATAATTGTCCCATAGAAATAAAAATGAGATAGGGGGAAAAAAAAGTAGAAAAATGGCCATGATCCTAATCCTACACTGCCCTGGCTGTCTACTTCCTTGTACATTCCTTTTCATGCTGTGCTCACTATTCTTTTTCCTACAGCTTTAGGTTTGGGATGTGTGTTCGTTTTGCCTCATTTGAACTGACGAATGTGTTCTGGATCTTCTTTTCAGTCTATTCCAAAACTCACTTTTCCCGGTGGCTTACTAATTGGTTGTAGCCCTGGCTTCATGAATGTTCCCAAGATCAAAGGTACCCACACGGCAATGAAAAGTGGAAGTTTGGCAGCAGAATCAATTTTTAATCAACTAAATAGTGAAAATCTCCAATCAAAGACAGCAGGTGAGGAACTGTTCCCATAGTGAAGAAACACTACTACAGTCAGAATTTTATAACTGTCATTTTATTCACATCAGAGGTACAGGAGCAATGATTGTCTCTTCAGATCTGATGCTACTACATCAGCACTGCATATATGGAACGACTCAAAAGATGTCACAAATTGCCAAACATCCGTAGGCTAGAAACAGAGCATTACTAAACAGGGCAAAATCAGCCACCTATCGTTAGCGAACCTGCAAGCATAATCACATGACTCTATTGTGGCAGAGAACAGACACTACCACCACCATAAATCATTAAGAGGCCAACTAACTGGGCATCCATCAATCAAAGGAGAGACATGCATATTTCTATGAGTTCCAGGCCAACCAAAGCTATGCTGTGAGACCCTATTTCTAAATCAGTTAATTAAAATAAAGACCCCCTGCAAGTCTCTTATTCTGAAATCATTTTTCCCTTTGATTTTATTTCCTTTTTTTTAAGATTTATTTATTATATATACAATGTTCCTCCTCCATGTATCCCTGAAGGCCAGAAGAAGGCACCAGACCTCATTACAGATGGTTATGAGTCATCATGTGGTTGCTGGGAATTGAACTCAGGACCTCTGAAGAGCAGCCAGTGCTCTTAAAGTCTGAGCCATCTCTCTAGCCCCCCTTCTTTTTTTTTAAATTATTATGTGTGCATGTATATGCTAGCGTACATATATGGAGGTCAGAGAACTTAAAAAATGTTTTTACTATCATTGTTTACTTGTGTGTGTAGGTATATGACATGAGTGCAAGTTCCTGCAGAGGCTAGAGGAGTCAGACCCCCTGGAGCGGGGGCAACAAGCAGTTGTGAGCCACCTGATATGCATGCTGGGAATCGAACCTAGGTCCCCTATGTTCCTAACTGCACATCATCTCTCTAGCTCACTATCAGAAGACTTTTGGAAGTCAGTTCTTACACATGTATGTAGGTTCCAGGACTTGAACTCAGGTCCTTATGCTTGTTTGGCAAGTGCTTTTACTGACTGAGCCATCTAACTGTTCTCAAAGAAACCTCCCAAGGACACTGTGATCACACGAAGTATTGCCAGTGGAGCAGCTCCATGTTGTCAGCTGGGGGGTTTGTTGTTGTTGTCTGTTTTATTTTTCTTGCCAATAGTGGGGATTGAACCTAGGACTCTACCACTAAGCTCTCTTCTTGTAGACTTCATGTCTACAGCCCTGCGTTCCAGCCACTGTCTCATGGCATTTCCTGAACATGCCATGCATGCTCTCATCACAGAGAGCTGTTTCTGTCTCTGTTCACGTAGCACTCAGAGAGCCTCTCTAAACCTTACCAGTTGAATACACACACACACACACACACACACACACAGCCCTCCTACCCCTGAACTGTCTATTATCATGTGCCATCACTGACACATTATATATTTGGCTTAATTTATCTACTGCCCAAAAAGAAATTTTTTTGTATCTACTGTCTCCTGTCAGATAACTCCAACAAAGACTTTTGTTCATTTTTAGTTCTAAACACTTGGCATATAGTAGCAACCCAACAAGTATTTCATAAATAAACCTAGTCCCTAGAATCACAGATAACCAATGTTCCTTTACTAAGAAATAGCAACTCAGGGACTCAGGGTGTGGCTCAATGGTTGAGGGAGTGCCTGACATAAACAAGACCCTAGGTTTTATTGGTCCCTAGCACTGATAAGAACAGTAAGTACAACTTGGTTATGCCTTCAAGTATCTAAGAATAAAGGTCTAGCATATGGGCTTGGTAAGCATAAGAAGACCATAAAAGTCAAGAGAATACTTTACAGGGCAGAACAGGTGAGATGGAATGCAGCAGTTTTTCCCAACTGCTGTTCCTTGTGGAACCACCAGCCATACTCTCTAGCTGTTGTATAGTATACACAGTACTAGATAATCCTGGAACTTAGTATTAGAATAAGGAGGAAAATCCCTTGAAAATTGTAACAGAAAACTATTAACCAAGGAGTATAACCACTTTGTAGTTTGTACAAGTCAGTTAAGACTCAATTGTAGGGCTGGAGATGGCTCAGAGGTTAAGAGCACTGGCTGCTCTTCCAGAGGACCTGAGTTCAAGTCCCAACAACCACATGGTGGCCCACAACCATCTATGAGATCTGGTGCCCTCTTCTGTATGTAAGCAATGCAGGCAGAACACTGTATACATAATAACTAAATCAACCTTAAAAAGATCAGTTCTTTAAAAAAAAAGAAAAAAGAAAAAAAAAACAATCAATTGTAGCAGGGGGGTGGCACACGCCTTTAATCCCAGCATTCGAGAAGCCAGCCTGGTCTACAGAGTGAGTTCCAGGTCATCCAGGGATACACAGAGAAACTCTGCCTCAGAAGATTTAAGAAAAAAAAAAAAATTCCTCCTTAAAGATGAAATGTACCTCACCATATGTAGTGTTTGCTCAGCATTCATGAACTACTAGGTCAGTCCCTAGCATCCACACCCACACCCAGGTAAAGATGATTTTAGTTGTGTGCTAACAAAATCCTATAAACTAGATGACTATAAACAAGTTTTGCTTTACAAATTCTGCCAGCAGGAAGTTCAGAGTCAAGATAGTAACAGGACAACGCTCTCAGAAATGGGTATTTCCCCCTATCCATCCCAGTTTGATTTATGCATCTTTACTCTGTTCTCTGCCTTTCTGCACCTCATCATCATCTGTCTGTCTCGTTAAGTGGACACATCTAATAGATTAGGAACCCACTCTATTCCAGAAGACCCCAATTAATTGTCTACAGTTATCCTATTACAAAGTCAGTCAGCCAGCCACTAGGGCTGAGGCAGAAGATATTCTTGCAGGGACATGATTCCACTTACAATAGATGTTTCAGAAATGATTTTATATTTTTTTAAAATTTATGTCTGTAAATAGCCTGAACCTGCATTGTTTCCCTTTTCAAACTAATTCTTTCTTTTCCAGTATAAAAATTAAGGTCAAAGGTTTATAGCCCAGTGGTAGGATATTGGCCTACCATGCACACGGTCCCAGTGCCACCCAAAGGCAGATCTACACATATAGAGTATCTTGTTGGAAGATGCCAACATTTGTGATTCTGCATGGATCCACATAGCCATGTTTCTAAAAATTAAGACTCACCATCTATGTTTCACTTAATTTTTCTTATTTTTCATAAAAGGACTTCATGTAACTGAGTATGAGGAGAATTTGAAGAAATCTTGGGTATGGAAAGAGCTACATGCTGTTAGGAATATAAGGCCATCCTGCCATGGGATACTGGGAGTATATGGAGGGATGATTTACACTGGAATATTTTACTGGATATTAAGAGGAATGGAGCCATGGACTCTAAAGCATAAAGGTAATTCAAATATACTTAATGCCAGTGTTGATCTTAAGCACCTTTATATTGAAAAACTGTATGTGTGGAGGTGTGTTCATTAGTAGAGCATACAACTTTTCAAGTTTTGGTAGTGTTAGGGTTGGACCTGAGGCTTTCACTAAGCTGTGTCTATACTGTTGTGATATTTTAAACTTGCTTTGTCAGAGACATGGTAAATAAGGGGAGGGGGCATTTTGTGACAGGATCAAATGTAACACAGATGACGTCAAATTTTCTTCACAGTCAAAGGGTGATGTTAAACTATTTCTCCTGCCTCTACCTAAGTGCTGGACCATACCCATCTTAAATTCAGTATCTTTAAAAGGTAAAATCGCCTGGACTAAGCTCTTTTCTTTGGTATGATGGTAGCTCCAAGTTGTTCTCATATACTACTTGAGGCCAGGCATAGGCAGGAAGTAAAGGCAAGAAGGTAAGCTCAAGGCCAGTCTGAACTAAGTAACAAGACTGTTTCACTTAAGGACTGAGAGTGAAATTCAGTGGTAAGAGAATATTAGTATGTGTGGGCCCTGGTCTGGTTGAATCACCAGCACCAAAAAGACAAAGTACTGGAAAATTATGTTACTTTATTAACTGTCTTCCTCAAAATTGTTTAAGGCTCCGACTCTGATCGGCTCAAACCAGCTAAGGATTGTACACCCATTGAGTATCCAAAACCCGACGGACAGATCAGTTTTGACCTCCTATCTTCTGTGGCTCTGACTGGTACTAATCATGAACATGATCAGCCAGCACATCTAACCTTAAAGGATGACAGCATACCTGTTAATAGAAACCTGTCGATATACGACGGGCCTGAGCAGCGGTTCTGCCCTGCAGGTCAGTAACAATCTCCCCCTTTCCTAAACATTAACAGATTTCCATTTTAAGATGCTCCTTTTCCATTTTGCATTGCAATGGCAAGGAGACTGTTGTTTAAAAAAAGAAAAAAAGAAAAACCAAAACACTTCTATGTTCAGCATCCTTAAGGAAACTCTGACTAGCAGTGATAGAAGTGTGGGGATTCTGGTTAGGACTAGTTTGGGTGACCTATCATCTCCAAACAGCTTTCATGTCAGACAAAAGGATTATAGAAAACAAACACAAAATACCTATTCTTGGGTCTTTTTAAAAAGCTGTTTCTGGCCAGGCGGTGGTGGCGCACGCCTTTAATTCCAGCACTTGGGAGGCAGAGGCAGGCGGATCTCTGTGAGTTTGAGACCAGCCTGGTCTACAGAGCTAGTTCCAGGACAGTCTCCAAAGCTACAGAGAAACCCTGTCTCGAAGAAAAAAAAAAAAAAAAAAACTGTTTCTGAAATGAAAGTTTATTTTTACATGTATACACATCACGGCCACAGTGAGTTCAATAACTGACACTAAATTTGAATTCATCAGATGTTGAATCTCTTAAGTGCTAAGCGCTTTCAGTTAAAATTGAGAACCAGATCTAAATAATATGGTAGAACAGCACTTGGATATATGAAAATTAGTGTATGCTCAAGTGAGATTAGAAGGTAAGTAAAAGTATTCAAAAGAATGAGGTCTTGTGTTGACTTTTAAAGTTATACTATAAACTCTCAGAGAAAAGGATCGGAGCTCATTTGTTAACTCTTGTTAGACTAACCCAGGCAATACAGCTGTACTTCCACTATCTGTCTAGGAAAAGTAGTAAGTTTACTAGGATACTAATAGCGGCAACATACACCAAGACCATAGTCTCTGGGGGGAAACATGAAAGCCTCAAAGACTTCTACAATTGTTCTAAGATTTTAATTTCCACTCACTTTTGAATTTTTTACCTTTTTGTTTTACAGGAGTTTATGAATTTGTTCCTTTGGAACAAGGTGATGGATTTCGATTACAGATAAACGCTCAGAACTGTGTGCATTGTAAAACATGTGATATCAAAGACCCAAGTCAGAATATTAACTGGGTAGTGCCAGAAGGTGGAGGAGGACCTGCTTATAATGGCATGTAACTCAGACGCGCCTTCATTTACTGGCACACTTGATAGCCAGTTTCTATAAAACTGTAAATGTATGCCAAGCTAACTTTTTAAATGTTTAGATAACTTCTAAACAAGTGTCCTTAAACACTATTGAAGGGAAAAACTTTATCTTAAGTTGCCCCATAAAATCATGAACTGTTTCTCATAAATAAAACTTTACAAATAAATGATATAGCATCTCACTTCCCAAGTTCTTCAAACACTCAGTACCAACAGGAACTTGTACCTTGGCCTTCACAGTGCATTTGTCTTGCTAAACTTAAATCTTCAAATTTAAAAACAAATGTGTATTCCAGACCAGGGATGAAACACAACCATGCGCACTGGCGTGTGACAAGCTAGAGCAGTGGTTCTCAACCTTCCTAACGCTGTGACCCTGTAATACAGTGTGGTGACCCCCAACCAGAAATTACTTTTGTTGCTATCTCATAACTATAATTTTGCTACTGTAATGAATCATAATGTAAATATCTGTGTTTTCCAATGGGTTCCATGAGCCAAATGGTTCACAAAGTCTTACACTTATTTTTTTAAAAAGATTTATTTATTTATTATGTATACAGTATTCTGCCTGCATGTGTGCCTGTGGGCCAGAAGAGGACACCAGATCTCATTACAGATGGTTGTGAGCCACCCTGTGGTTGCTAGAAATTGAACTCAGGATCTGTAGAACAGCCACTGCTCTTAACGCTGAGCCAGCTCTCCAGCCCTAAAACTTAATTTTAAGACTTTAAAATTTAAACATTGGCCAGATACCATTCTTGGTGAAAATGGAGACAGAATTGCATTTCCTAACACTTTATTAAGAAGAACCTACATCAGTACTTCTATGTAAACAGTGATGACAAAGAATCAGGGATCACAGGTAGACAGTAACTTACATTATCTTTTATATAATCAACGTGTAATATTTCAGCACGGTTTAATTCTTTTTAGGCAAACATTTTTGCATACACCGCTTTCTCTTTATCTTTCTGTGCCTTTATCATTTGTCTGACTTTAAGCAATTCTGCCTGGATAGCTGGGGGGAGAAAGGCAATGAATTAATTCTCAAAACATCTAAAAAACTAGAAAAACAACTAACAAAGTATAGTCATGACACAGCTATCCCATGCCATGACCATATTTTTAGCAGGAAATATTTAGACCTGGAGTCACCCTTCATCTGCTTTACCTCAGAGAGCTCCTTCCTATTATAGCTGCTCTGTACCATACCCAACACATACAATGTTTTGCTCATAGCCACATTCAGCTTAGGGAAGGAATGTCCCGAGCTTTACAATTACAATGAATACTCTATCTTACTGTTGACTTTTTGACTAGCATTGAGGTCACAGAACCTGCATCCCGACAGAAAGGGTCACAGAAGCAGTATGGAGGTGTATGAAAAAGCTAGTAGTACACTTGAGCAGAATTAGAATGTAAGCTCTGTACAGGAGAGGAACCCTGAATACTTGTCTGTTTACTACATATTCAGTGTCTGGCCCAGTGACAGGCACTCTGCAATATCTGAACAAATAAACACGTCAAGGTTATGTGTTCATCAGTTCATGAGGATCATTTCTGAAGGACAAAATGAAGCTTCACTATAAACCTGCCAACTTACCTTTATCTCCTGGGGCTATCCCCTGCGCCTTCTTAAGATCAGCCTTTAATGGGGGCAGAAAGGGGGGAGAATTTAAGAAACATTAGACATTAAGACTTTTAAGGTGATTATCTATTATAAAACAACAAGACCAAAATTTACCAATGCTTGATCATATTCTTTTAATCCTTGCCATCCTTGCGCTTTGCGGTATAGTGCTTTGGTATTTGATGGGTCCATTTCAAGAGCCTATGGAAAAAAGTTATAAAATCAATATTTCTATGTAAAATTACCTGTTACTCCAGTGAGTGCTCCAGTTCACTGGAGCTAGAGCACCTCTGTCAGCCAGGAGTTTACCAGTAGAGGGTGCTGAGTGGGTGTGGAAAAGAAGCGTGAGTTTGGTCTTCAGTGTGCTGCTCTGCACTGGTTTCTAGTGGACCCAGTTAGAAAACGTTTTAAATACAGTTGCCTTCTGATACCGTCATTGGTTCAAGGGCAGTCCAACACTTGAAAACCAAAATCCAGTGGTACACAAGTCACCCAATTGCCATGTAACTACTTGTCCAGCTATGTTTATAGGGAATGACAATAACATGCTTATCAGAGAATACTCCACCTGCAGTTATGTAATCTGAGAGCACAGAATCCAAGGATGGGGCCGGGGGGTGGGGGGAGAATATACTACAAAAATGAGCCCCTTTTAACAGGTCTATCCCCTGAAACAACATTGTTAAAGCAACGTTTGCATGACAGCTCTTAAGAGAGCCAATACTGAGAATTTTTTTCTTTTCCCCTTTTTTTTTTCCCTTTTTGAGACAGGGTTTCTCTGTAGCTTTGGAGCCTATCCGAGAACTAGCTCTGTAGACCAGGCTGGTCTCAAACTCACAGAGATCTGCCTGCCTCTGCCTCCCGAGTGCTGGGATTAAAGGCGTGCGCCACCACCGCCCGGGGAGAAGTGAAGCAGTCCAGAGTGATATGTGAGTTTTCCTCTACTGCAAGTTCCCTTCTAATGACAACATTTCCTGTTATCATCCATCCCATCTACTTAAGCGGGAAGGCTGGGCCTGAAGGGCAGCCCTGTGACTCCTATCCAATCAGCTGCACATGCAGCTCCCACTTTAGTGCTTGCTCAACACAGGCGCACGCTCTAAGTTAAATGTGCAAAAACAGCATAGCCTGGAAATTTTTTTAACTACCATTCAGTGTACCCAAATGGCCCTTATTAGAACAAATCTCTGTATCCCGGTGATAACCAGTCTCAATACCAAATAGGAACTGTCTGCCCACTGTGTCTTTTCCATAAGCCTTTTGAATACTGGGCTTTAAAAAAAAAAACAAAGCGAGTGAGATGACTCAGTGGATAAAAGGCATTTGCACGCATGCCTGAAGCTAGGCTCAATCTCTGATATTCACATAAAGGTGGACATGCAACACGGTGCACGCACACCCAACTATAAATTAAAATACACCAAGCACAGCATGGGGATAACATGTCTGATCCTAGCAACTGAAGAAGCCAAAGCTGTACTTAGGATGTATCTCAGTTGTAAAGCCAAGCAGAAAACCTACCACATAGGTAGAAGAGCGTATCTACACACAGGCTTTAGTTTCGTTTTTGAGCAGGGTCTCTCTTACGTAGCAAAGGACAGCTATGACTTTGTGATCTTCCAACCTCTACCTCTACAGTGCTGGGATTATAGGTGTGCGTAACCACACTCATACCCACATTCTTCATCATTCCTGGCTCTGTGTTCATATATGGCTAGTTCAAAATACAAATAAATAAGCAGATAAACATGCTTTGAGAAATAAAAGCAGAATTCCTAGTACATATTAGGTGACAATTATAAGCAAGATTAATGAATTAGCAGAAAGAATTGACAATCCAAAGTCTCACTAGGTCCTAGGCAACTAAAATACATTAAGAACCATTGCCTTTTTCTAACTATTGCCTTGATAAATCAAAATCCCACTCCTTCCAAAGGTTCACCATCACAAAAACTTACCTCCAAACAACTGTCGATCGCTCCCTGCCAATTTGACATCTTCAATTTACAAGCACCGATATTCAGCACACAGCTTAAGGCTATAGGTTGCAGTCTGGATGTATCTGCTTTCTCAATAACAGCCTTTGAACTATCCACGTATCTAGAGAACATATTAATAAAGGCAACATGTAACTCCGCACCGCTTCTTCAGCATTATGTCTAATATTAAATGCCCACCTGGTACTTGATGATCACAGTTTTTTGATGACACTTGTTCTTCAGATGCAGGAAATGAACCCAGGGCTGTGAGCTTGCTAAGCTCACCTTCTTGCCACTGAGCTACACTCCTAGCCCTGCTTCTCCAGAGGATAGTTTTTAACATCAACTTCCCCCAATGGTAACAACAAACAATAACTCTCATATCTAACTATGTACAATTCAGGTTCATATTATACACCTTCTAATACCATTATGTTCTGAACCTGTGTATTCCTACATTATGACTGAACTCAGTGGGAAGAGGCAATGCAGTAATGTAGTGTCTGATGCAGGTGGTCTCCACACATGTACATGCACAAACACTCACACACGATTTTTAAAACACATAGCCAAAAGGTGCCTCATAAAGAAAAATAAGCCTGAGACCCTGAGCTCAATCCCAGGACCCACCCAGAAGAGAGAACTGACTCCCACAAGTTGTCCTCTGACCTCTACTCATATGTATGGCACACGCATTCACACACAATTTATATACATTATAAATCGTTTACATGAGTAAAGAACAATCAAAAAGACAGACTGTGGAGGGGCCTGGCATGATGACTCACTCACACTCTGAATTCCAATAGACAAGGGTAAGGTGGATCTGTGGGTCTGCCAGCCTTGTCTACATAGCAGGTTTCAGGCCAGACAGAGCTAAAAGCTCTGTATCAAAAAAAAAAAAAAAAGAAAAAGAAAAAAATGCCCTGGGTGCAGTGATCAAAGAGCAGCATTACAGCCAAACACCTATGTTATCTTAGTCTGCACACTGAGCTGGGGGGAGGGGCTAAAACAGGCTATGTATTTGACATTGCTAATGCTGTCTTACTGAGGTAAGTGATTTAGGCCTCCTCTGCTCTTACATTAGGTGCTGATATACTTAGGAGTAAATATGCTAAACAAGTTAAAATCTTTGAAAGGGTAAAAATATATAATTGAGTCCCACTTCAACTTTTCTGGATTTTGGAATATTTCAAAATAAGTCAGGGCAACAAAAGAAATGTAATTCTTTTGGGGGTAGAAGTTGTTGTTTTGAGACAGGTTTCTCTGTGTAGGCCTGGGACTGTCGTGAAGCAAGATCTGCAGACCAGGCTAGGCTCCAACTCAAAGATCTGCCTGCCTATGCCTTCCTAGGGCAGGGATTAAAGGTGTACACCACCACACCCAGCAAAAAATGTAACTCTTTCAATACAGCTTTTTATTAAGTAACTTGCTAAACATGATTCTGAGTCTTAGCCCAAAATAATTCAGTTTATATAGTCTTAAAAGTAATTTATTAAAAATGCTTTATTACCTTAAAACCTTTGCATATTTTTTAATAGCCATCTCCCAGTTCTGAGATTTGAAAAAAGTATTTCCAATGTTTTTTAAGTCTTCAGTTATTAATAAAATTTTATCTACCTGTATAAAATACAAATATGTTGGATGTTAGTAAAGAATGTGACTTAAGGCTAAGGTTCTATCATTATGACAAGCTAATCACGCTTTTAGAACTACTTATTCTACTTCATTTAAGTAATTAAAGTGTATTCATCTGAAAGTACTCACATCTTTTAAATCTATGTCTGCATCCTCGGGGAAGTCTGGATGACTGTCACCAGAGCCATCTTTGGGGAATATTCCCCAGTCATCCCCTTCCTTCAATTCTCCACATTCTGCAATAATACACAGCTGCAAAAAATATGAATTTAAAGTGAATATTTAGATATCTTTAAGTCCACCTTTAAAGACTGCACAGCTCAGAGTGACATACAACACTACTACTAATGTCAGACTTGACAGGTGCATCTGTCTGCTATAATTACAGTCACTTCCTTTTACGTCCATTCCCCCAATACGACAGTGTCACTATTCAGAGTGTTTTCCTGTTTGGGAGAGCTATGAGCACAGTGAGCTGAGAACTGCATTACTGTGTATGAAGCTGTCTGAGACGACACCGTCTTTCTGTCATGTATGGCTAAGTGGCATACTCCTATGAGGTATTTCTAATTCCTGCAGTCTTGTTACTTAATGTATCTCTCATGATCACTCTGCTTCACGAGCATTTAGAATACAATACAATCTGAAACACTTACGCAATTTATACAGGGTCTAAAAACAGATCAAGAAAAGTAACAAGATCTACACCAAACTTCCAGTTAAATGGCAGTGACCTCACTATCTTCTTTCTAGCATGTACTATAGTTAATTACTACAGACGCAAAAGCCTCTTGGGTTTAAGAAGACTCCTGCAATCTTACAGAGATCTCTGTTAGAGCACACTGAAGCTGAAACAAGAATTAAAATCTCTCTGTTGTGCAGCGTTTAACCCTAGCACATGAGCAGCATTAGCAGAGACAAAAGGACTACTAGACAATTCATGGAGAGGCAGGTCTACCTGTTTCAAAGGAAAAAGAAACAAACATATTTCCTTTAAACTAATCTTAGTCATTGTTTACATAACGATTCAGAGAAAAGTGGCCAATCCAGGCTCCTACAGCAAAAGCATCCCAGCTTCTTTCCCCTTTTCCCCAGCAGTCATCCGACCGTGTAAGCTCACTTCTCAGACACGGTAGCTAAGCAGGTAGGCTTGTCTCACTGTAACTTGTTACTTACTTTGGCCGGCTTTTCACCATTCACTTCTACATTTTCAAGCATCCTTGCCACACCCAGTCCTTTAATTACTTGACCAAATACCACATGTTTCCCATCCAAATGAGGAGTTGGAACTGTTGTGATAAAGAACTGAGAACCATTTGTATTGGGGCCTGCATTTGCCATGCTCAGCAAACCCTCCCGATCATGCTGCAGAGATAAAAATCATTAAAAGGAAAACAAAGTTAGAGGTCTTAGTCTGCATGTCCTCTTCTCGACTCCACCTGACACAGACAGAGTGTCTGACTACTCACTCTTTCCTATCAATTTCACTCTAAGTGTGTAAGTACCCTATTCTCTGATTTTACTTTAAGAACCTTACATGGATAAAACAAAAGTGTCTAAGAGGCAGGTATTTATAAACTGGCCATCCATCTGCAAGAGATGCTTACACTTCAGTCTTAAAGCTGGCAATGCCACACTAAGGACATCTAGCAATTTACTTTGCCCTTTTCAGTGGCAGTTACTGTTTTTCTGAGAATCCCTGAACAGTCCTCCCACAATCAGAAATTGGCCTACATTATGACTCTTCCTTTGCCCCAGACTGAGACGAGTTATTCAGAAGTACTTCCCTAATTTGGAAAATAATTCCAATCTTATGGCTTTTATGCGGATAAATGAACAACTCAGATTATACAAAAAAAAATAATAATTCTTGCAGGGCTGGAGAAATGGCTCATAGGTTAAGAGCACTGGCTGTTCTTTCAGAGGTCCTGAGTTCAATTCCCAGCAATATGGTTGCTCACAACTATCTATAATGAGATCTAGTACCCTCTTCTGTTCTGGCGTGCAGGCATGGATGCAGTCAGAGCACTGTATACACAACAAATCTTTAAAAAAAAGAAAAAAGAAAAAGAAAATCTTGCAATCAGCACGCTCAAGAGCAAGAATTTCTTTGCTTTTCTACTCTGCATAGCATAGACTTTCTGATCACATATCTCTAGTGCATGTCTCAGAACTCTAAGGTCACTTTTCCCACACCTAAGACACCTGTGAGCCCACCTAAATCCAATTCAGCTTTCAGGGTCACTGAATTTTCACAAAGCCACAGCTAAGTCTTCTTTTCCTTAGGCCTATCTTTTCATCAACGCGATGGTTATACCTCTGACAGCACTGTTTGGTGCGTTCCTTTAACTGTTTACCACACCATACGCTTTCTTTAGTTTTCCACTGCCTTTCCCTGTTGCTGTCACCATGGTCATCTTGAAATCTGTATATCCGTCCCAAATTAGCAAAATTTCAGCTACCCGAGGCCCAATTTGCCTAGCTTATATGATGAAATCTCTCAGTGTCTCCCCTACTAACTTGATCTAAGTCTTTCTCCTATCACATGGGTTGGGTGTAATTCCACATGCTTTTAATCTCAGCACTCAGGAAGCAGAGACAGGTGATCTCTGTGAGTTCAAGTCCAGCCTGATCTATGCAGCAAGTTTCAACCTAAAGGTTGAAGCTTCCTAATCTGAAAACCAAAGTCAGACATGCTACAAAATCTGAAACTTTTTAGCAACAACTTTCAGACTTCAGATTAGGGATGCTCAACCTATAAAATCTATGCAAACACTTCAAAATCCAAATAATTCTGAAATCTGAAATATTTCTAAAATAAAGCATTTCATATAAAGGATAGCCAACGCCTATCAAAGTTATACAAACAAATACAATCAATCTACTTAGCATTTACATGCATATTATGTATCATTATCTTCCACTGTCCCTGGTATTTTAAATAGCCTCTCATCTTTTATTAGCTCTTTGGCGCAGTGACAGAACTGAGCATCAGAAACTCTCTCCAACTCACCCTAATTACCTTCCTTATACTCCTCATTTCCAAAGACATCGCTTTACTTTTGTACTTACATGTCTGTTCTTAAAACGGGAATGGTGCAATATAACCCGAACATTAACCATATCCGCTAGGTGGAAATCCCCTGACATCCTGGGTATTAGCGGTGGTTTTGTTGTTCTTCAGATTCAAGGATAAAGATGCACAAGTTACCATCCTTACAATAATGACAACATTTTTCCTGGGATCAATTTTGCCATATAGGAGCTTAAAAACTCACTGGCTTAACTGAAGCATATAAAAACTGATTGTAGTGAATTAAGTACTGTATTTGTGCCAGAATATCCTACTGGTATGGCAAAGTTTATCTGTCATTCCAATCCTCAGGAGGCAATGCAGGAGGATGGTAAATTCAAGACCACCCTGGATTACACAGTAAAGCCCTGTCTCAAGAAAAAGAATTGTTACTGGATAAATCCTTTCCACATTAAAGATGCACACTGAACTCTGACATAGCTCCAGCAGTAGAAAACTGGCCAAGCATGCACAGCACCCTGAGTTCACTCATGTCCAGCATCACATATCCTTAGAAAATTTTACAAATATGATATTTTATAAGAAAAATATAATCCATACCACGCCTGCTGACTCAGGTTTATCATCCCAGCTGCTAAGGAGTGTAAGTAAAAAGGATTGCGAGTTCTAAGTGAGTCTAAGGTTAGCCTGAGCAACTAGGCAAAAACCAGTCTCAATATGGAAAGAGGCAGCTGAGACATGGAGCACTCGTAAAAGGCCCCAGTTCCAGGAGAGCAATTGGGTCACACTCAAAAGATATTTTCTTAGTGTCTTAATACAAGTATGTCTCAAAAACATAATCTTTGTTAGCAAAGCAAGAACTTTTCTTTACCTTATAATGAAAATTTTCATCTTCAAATTTTTCGCCATAAATACTTTCTCCACCTGTCCCATTCTGATTTGAGAAGTCTCCACCCTGAATCATAAACTTCTTAATAACTGCAGAAAAGGAACATGGCTATTAGTAACTGAAAGAGAAGGGCACGGCAGTGCTCACCACGAGCGAGTGATAACGACAGCCCTAAGCACAGCTGCAGCAGTGCTCCTCGCCCTCCCTGCTTCCACCCCTCAGCCCTGCCTGGAGGACCCACAATCTAACCCCAGCATGCTTTTATTACTCGCTGGCTCCCAAGAAATTAGTTTTTGAACTAATTCAAAGGCACCTTCCTATAAAACTGTCACTGAAACACAAAAGGCAGACCTAGTTCCAATCATTAAACTGATCCTACTTCCATTTTATAACATGATCATCTGTGCCCTTCTAACACCAACTGCTTAAAAAGCATTTTACTCCTTGAAACTGCGTATGCTTGCTCGATAACACCTTCTAAACAGTCAACACTGCCCTAACCGTGCTCAATAACACCTTCTAACACTCAACACTGCCCTAACCGTGCTCGATAACACCTTCTAACACTCAACACTGCCCTAACCGTGCTCGATAACACCTTCTAACACTCAACCCTGCCCTAACCGTGCTCGATAACACCTTCTAACACTCAACACTGCCCTAACCGTGCTGAGCACACAATGAGGACTGAGCCTAGAAACTCACGTGTGCTGGGAATGCACGCCAGAGATCTGTATATACTCAAAGGACAATGGTTTAAAACTACCCCATGTTCCCTAGAAACTCACGTGTGCTGGGAATGCCCGCCAGAGATCTGTATATACTCAAAGGACAATGGTTTAAAACTACCCCATGTTCCGAGACCCCTAGGTTCACTGGACTCAGCATTTGGCTACACTGTAGTAATAAACACACAAAATTAGCCAAGAGAAAAAGAAACACAAAGTTGGGAAATATCCATCCATGTCCCACTTCCTTGGGCTTCTCCCTCTCAAAAATGCAGAAAAGCCTTCGGTAATTCTACCCATGCAGAACTCCAGCACCCAAAATATTTCCCGGGGCCTTATCATGAAAGTATTCTCTAACATGTCCCAAAATTCAAGACTAAGAGTAGATGTGTCTTATCAATCACATTTGTAAAAACAGTATAGGCCTAGTCATCCATCTTGTGATTTAAGTTCAAGGGCCACGTTTCCACCTCTAGCCAACTGCTTTCATAAACTGTTAAATCTACTGTGTTAACTATTTTATCTTCTTTCTCTCTTCTATTAAGCATTAGTCATTGGTATGTGTGGGTCTATGTAAACATATGCCATGTGTGTGCAGGCGCCTGCACAGACCAGGTGTAGATTCCCTGAGCTGTACTTACAGGAGGTAGTGAGCCACCAGACGTAGATACAGGGAACCCAACTTAGGTCCTCTCAGAGAGCAGCAACTGCTCTTACCTGCTTAGCCACCTCTCCTTTCGTATGTTAACTGTTTTCTAAATGCATTTTTATGTCTTATTAAATATGAAAGTAAATTAAGTTTAAAACATTTTTTAAAAAAAAAATCAATATTCATTTTTCTTAAGAGTATCTTTAAGAAAATTAAAGACAGGCAGTAGTGGCAAATGCCTTAAATCCTAGTACTTGGGAGGCTGAAACAGGAGGATCTCTATGAGTTCGAGGCCAGCCTGGTCTACAAAGCTAGTTCCAGGACAGCCAGGGTTGTTACACAGAGAAACCCTGTCTCAAAAAACAAAAAAAGAAACGAAAGAAAACTGAACTACTGGAGTAGGTGTGTAAATCAGGGTATAGTAAAACCCTGTATTCGATTCCCTGCAATACAGGAAAATTATTGATAGTGTCATTTATCCATAACAGTAAGTCCATAAATATTTACTATTTACTTCAACTTTTATTAGATGCAAAAATAAATGGTGAAAGCATAGAGCTCCTGAACTTGTGACTACTGAACCTACAAACTACCAGGACAACACTCAAATACTCTGTGTGAAATAGCAGTTTCATCACACATTACCAGGGTGTCCAAGACACCGAATAGTCAGAGACTTCTCAAACAATTCTGCCCAGGCTGTCAAACGACCTAAGACAGCTTATTTATCTTTCAAGCTTTTTCTTTCCCAATGAAATGCTTTGAAGAGGAGAGTCAGAAGACAGATGCAGTTGGGCTGTCCATTTCCCCGCAGATAAACTTTAGTGTGTGCTCACAGCCAAGCCTCTATGACACTGAACTATCTATCACCCGTGTCCAAGCATCCTTCAAGAAATTAAGTCGTTAGACCTTTGACCCAACCTTCCACTCTTCTTCAGCTCCCAGGAACAGGACTGATATCTGTATCAGGACAATCAGAGGAAGTTTATACACCTACTTCGGTGAAAAGGGCATCCTTTAAAATGCAGAGGTTTCCCAGTTGTGGCTCCAGTGCCTTTTTCTCCTGTACACAACGCACGAAAATTTTCTGCAGTTTTGGGAACAATATCTGCAAACAATTCTAAAACAATTCTGCCAACTGAAGAAAAAGAAAAGGAAATCATGTCATTGTGCAAATGGGTAAATAAAAAGAGAATAACTAGTATACCTAACCAGGGAGTAACACATGGTTGGACTGGATGGTCACTTAACTCTCTTTTAACAACACGCTATTAACTATAGTTACAATGCTGTCAACAGATCTTTTGAGCTTATCTCTCTTTAAATGAAATTATGGATCCTTTGGCTGACATCTCCCCAGCCCGGGTACCTTCTTGTTACTTCTCTGAGTTCAACTTTTTAAAGATTCCATGAAAGTGAGATCCTGCCACAGAGTTACTTCACTCAGCATAATGTCCTCTAGGTTCAGCTATGCAGTCGTAAGTGAAGTGTCCTCCCTTTAAAGGGCAGTGCTATAGTCTATGTACACAGCACATTGCAGGTATTCACCCTTTGATAAGCATTAGGCTGCTGCTGTTTCTTGGCTAAGAATATCGCTGTACTGACACAGGAGTGATACAAACTTTATTTTCCTTGGCTATAAGCCCAGCCATGGAACTGTTAGGTTTGACTGTCATTTTTCTAATAGTCCTATTTAGTCTAAGGGAAGCTTCATCTATTTAAATTTGAACATCACAGAGATTATAACCAATTACAGCATCCAACTGATTAGCAGTATAGAAAGGACACCATGAGTACAAATGGTTAAAAATCCTGAATCATTAACTAATAGTCACGCTCTTTAAAAAAAAAAAAAGTATTTATTCTATGTGTGGGGCTGAGGCATGCAGTGTGGAGATCAGGGGACAACTTCCGGCAGTCAGGAATGGTGGCAGACACCTTCACCTGCTGAGAGCTATCTGGCCCTGTATTAAAAACTTCTAAGCACCATGTAACCAACAGAAGACAAATACTACAGGAATGGTCGGGTTGCCTGGGCTTTTTAGAATTTATTCGCTCTCCGTGCTCTGTGGAAACTGCTCCCAACGACCCAAAAGGCAGTAACAATAAAACTTTAGTTCCAAAACAAAGTGAATGCACATGGAAATTCGTATGTGTTTCCCGCCCAGTATTTCCAGCCAGCAGCTCTGCAACATGTTTCAGAATAAGCCCTATTCAAGGTAACATGTCCCCTACCTGGTTCTCAAGAGCTTAGGGCTCGGGTTCACACCTTCCAATGCTGCGACCCTTTAATACAGTCCCGCATGGTGTGGTGACCCTCCACCATAAAATTATTTTCGTTGCTACTTTGTAACTGTAATTTTGCTACTGTTATGAAGCGCAAGTATCCGATATGCGACCCTGTGGTCGTTAGAAACCCAGAGATTGAGACCCACAGGTTTTGATAAACGCTGGCTTAAGACTTCTTAGATCTGAATCTAAGGCAACCACACAGCTGTGGCGCTCAATTTCAAGATGCCAAAATAGCAAAAACGATCGCCTATTGAACGGCTGCTAGAATCAGGAACGAGGAAAAAGCACTAAGCAAGTCATTTTTAATTGGTAAACGACACCCTGGCTCCCGATGTGTTCCGTGTGCCCAGGGTCCTATGGCCTGCAGGCAGCTACCCAAAGAGCACCCCGAACTCTTCACCACGCTCATCCAATCATTTTATTTTACAACAAATGGCGGTGCAAAGGTTGCAGGGAAGTGCGACCAAATCAAGAGGCAAAAGTAAGGGACGCCACGGTCCCTGAAGCAGAAAATTCGAGAAACTTCCGACGGAACCAAGGCATCGCCTACAAGGGAGCAGGATCAAGCTGAACTCGTGGATGCCAGGCCGTGCTCCGTGGACGATGCAGGCTGCTCGCTCCCTGCCGACCCCAGGCCCCGACTCAGGGGGCCGAGCAGACGCGCAGCCGGGAGGTCCCGAGCGCGGGAGCCGCTCACCTCGCTCCCCGCCGATGTCCACGTCAAAGAAGACCCGCGGGTTCTTGGGGTTGGAAGGCTTGGCTGCCGGGGACGGGTGCGCCATCTTCACCGCAGGCGCCGGGGGCAGCACGTGCGCGACCGGGAGACAAATTCCACAGCGCCGCTGCGTGCGAAGCGGGCGGCACGCTGGAGGCGCTCCTTCCGGCGCGCCGTCGGACGCGGTACTCTGGTTTCCGCTTCCGCCCCCTCGCTTCCGGTTCCTGCGTGCGGCCGCTGTGCTGGCGACTTTAGAACTCACTGTAGCCCCGGCTCGGCCACGAACAGCCAGGAGCTGCTCCGAAACAGTTTACTCGCTTAAAAAATGGGACCAAAAACGCCTGCTTTAACTGGGCGGTGGTGGCGCACGCCTTTAATCCCAGCACTCGGGAGGCAGAGGCGGGCGGATCTCCGTGAGTTCGAGGCCAGCCTGGTCTACAAGAGCTAGTTTGCGCGCATACATAAGTTAATTTAAAAATTTTTTTTAAATACCCACCTACCTCGGGCAGGCGTTTTAAAGATTAAAAGACATAAATTACTTGTCAGGATGCCGGGCATAAACTTGTGGCACCCAATCAACAACAGCTATACTGTTACAATTACCATATCGTTGTCATTTGACCGCGTAGTGTAAGTAGCCCAGTCTAGACCTAAGACTGCGAACCGCTGATGTTGAGAACCCAGAAGCGGCTGTTTTTGACTTCTGTTAAAACGGCATATTTTATTAGAGTCTACTTTTTCCCTAATGGGCTTGGTTTAAAATGTACATCTTAAAGCTGGCGTGGTAACCTCAGCACTGAGCACGTAGCGGCAGGAGGACCCATGCAAGTTCCAGGCCAGCATGAGCTATGCAAAACTTAAGACCCTTTTTCAAAAATAAAGACTAAAGTATATATAAGACCAGTAGCTTTGGCACATGTCTATTATTCCAGCAGTTGGATCCTGAGCCAGGAGGATCAGTTCAAGCTATCCTTAACTACACAAAGAGATACTCACTCCAAAAAGTTAAAATAATAATACTAATTAAAAATTAAGACAGGCCACGTGAAACCTTCCTGTATCCTCAGAACCTATGAGATAGAAACAGGAAGATGGCCAGTACCAGGCCAGTAAGGACTGCAGAATGAGACCTTATCTTTAAAAAACCGAATAAGCCCAAGTTGGTAACCACCACCTGTAAATCTCAGCACAAGAGGCAGGAGTATCAGTATTTACAGGGCGGCTTCTGGGGACATGAAACTGTCGCAAATAAGTCTTTGGTTTTTTTTTTTCAATATCCTACCTGTGTGTATGAGAATGCAATGTCACCTCATGACATAGTCACATAGTTACATTAAAAAAAATAGTTACTTTTTAAAAAAAAAAATATGGCAATTTCCAGTGCATCTTGTTGGCCTGCAGAGGTCTGTGAGAGTCATACCATCTAGATACAACATGATGCTTACCCTGTCAGTAGATTTCCTTTTTTTCTCATCAGAAGTAAGAATGTAGAGTGGTAGCAACAACCAGCAGTGTCTTTGAAAAGAACCAAAAGAAGGTGTAACTGCCACCATCTGTACAATGTGGTGAAGATTCCTTCCCGTTGGCTGCTAGTTGGGATCTGTAAAAAAATTGACTCATAAAGGCCAACTAGTTCCTGTTCTGAACTTGAAGCAGGCTATGCTGAATAGAATAGAACACTAAAGTTGATCGTGTTATGTTTGAGACAGGATCTTGCTATGTAACTCTGACCATCTTGGACTCAACAGCATAGACCAGATTGGCCTCAGACTTGAGCAGGCCTTCTGCCCACCCCACCCAGTGCTGAGACTGTACACAGAGACCGCTCAGCTCAATGTGTGCAGTACTGAAGCCCTATGTATATTGCAGCTAGCGCTCTACCAACTAGGCTACATCTCCAGCCCCACCCAAGTCTGATGCTTTTGTTTGTGCAAGAAGCACTTGGTTGTTGTTTTGTTTGTTTGAGACATGCTGGCCTCACACTCACAGAGACTCATTTGCCGCTGCCTCCCAAGGGCTGGGCTTATTCTTCAAGTTTCTTGAAGACTCAGGGATGGCTCGCTACAGTGTCCTTCGATAATGTGACAGCTTGAAAGAGAATCATCTCCAGTAGTGTCAGGCGTTTTAACACTGGGTCATCAGCTGATAATGCGGAGGTATGGTCTTGTTGGAGTAAGTGTACTGCACGAGATGGCTCTGAGAGCTTAAATACCCATTTGCTCTCTGCTTACTGTGTGTGGCTCAAGATATAAGCTCTCAGCTTCCTGGTCAGCTGCCATGCCTAGATTCTGTCATCACGGACTCTAACCCTCTGGAACTGTAAAACCCAAACAAACTCTTTCTTCTGTAAGTTGCCTATTCGTGGTGTTTTACACAGCAATAGAAAACTAACTAATACACCTAAAATCTTTCTTTAACCTGGTCTCATGTCTGGGCTGCAAACTGATGATATATTTTGCCTTACATACTGCAGTGACAAACTAATGAGAATGTGTGCTCTGGGCTCTGAGAAGATGTCTCAATAAAGTGACTGACACTCAAGCTTGAGGACCTGAGTCTGGATCCCCAGCACCCACCCAACAGCTGTGTGTGGTAATGCACACCTGTGAGCTCAGTGCTAGGAAGACGATTCCTAGACCTAGCTGATTGGCCAGTCAGCCTAGCTAAGCCAATGATCTCCAGTTTAAATGAGAGACCCTATCTCCAACAACAAGACCTACAGAGGAAGAGACTGCACATCAAAGTCTGGCCTATATACACACATCCAGAGAAACACGGACAAACACACACACACGCACACACATCATTCTGATAGCTTGAAATCAGTTGAGAGCAGCCTGAAATACAAAGAAAAATTATCTCAAAAGGAAAGACAAAAAGGAGGAGGAGAGAAAGAAAAAGAGCCAAAAGGTGTGTTGAGAGCGCTGCTTCATTCTTGGAAGAAGAAAGCTGGACGGTTCTTCTGTTGTAGATGTTTCTGGGTGTAAAGAATGAATCTAAATATTACTCTCATGGTCTCTTGACTCTTTTCCTCAGTAAGTTAGCAGCTTTTTAATGAAACTGTCATTACTAGAACCAAACCAAATGAAAGAGTCAAACTTTTTAAAAATGCTGTGTCTGAGTCTGTGTGTGAGTTGGTGCATGTGACTTCGGGTGCTCAAGGGCCAGAAGGGCGTGTCAGCCCCCCTGGAACTGGAGCCACAAGCACTTTTGATCCTGCTTATGTAGGTAGTGCGAGCTAAACGCTGGTCCTTTGGAAGAGCAGCCTGCTCTGGCCTCTGAAGTCAACTCTTCAGCCTGAAATCCCTCCAAACCTGACTCTAGAGACAAGGCAAGCCTCTTGAAGATCATTTGCTCCACCAACGGTCTGTTTACTTGGGACAGGGCTTCTTGGCTCTGACATCTCAGCAAGGAACAGAGCAAAGAGCTGCTTCTTATGGCTGAGGGCCTGGTTTCACCTAGACAGGGGGAGCAATGTCTGAGAGCATTACCAGTGTTGTTTCATCCTGTCTGCTATTCATAACCACAAAGATGATACTAACACACCCACCCCAGGCTCTCTTAGTTTTCATTGCCACTCCACCCAGACAAGCAGCTAAGGATTTGGTGTTCATTGCTTCAAGAGCAGAGGTGTTTTCCAGGTCTTGGTGTTGCAGAAGACTTGGTTTTTCAGGAATGGAAAACATTTTTTGGTAATAGAGTTGAAAAAAAAAAACAAATCAGTTTTTTGTTTGTTTGTATGTATGTATGTAAGACAGGGATTCTCTGCGTAGCCCTGTTCCCTGGAACTCATTCTGTAGACAAGGCTGGCCTTGAACTCAAAGATCCACCTGCCTCTGCCTTCCAAGTGCTCGGATCAAAGGCTGGTGCCACCAGTGTCCAGCTCCAACACCATCTTTTGTAAGACCATGGTTTTTTTCTCTCAAAATAAAATGGGGCATGATGGTTCATGACCATAATTTAGCACTTAGGGGGCAGAAACAGGTGGATCTGTGTGAGTAAGAGCCTGGCTTGCCCTACATAAAGAGCTCCAGGCTATCTAGAGCTATATAGTAAGACCAACTAAACCAACAAGAAATGCCCATTCTCATTCTAGAAAAGGGGAGTTTATGGGGTGACAGAAGAGACTAGGAAGGAAAGCAAGGCAGGACAAAGCAACTTGCAATTTCACAGGGGTGGGGGAGATTGATTGGTTGGTTGATTTATCGTGTTAGCCATCATATCTCTGGGCACCTACAGGCACCCACAGATAACTAATGAAATTGAAGAGCAGAGAGTCCAGGCATGCTCGTGCCTAAACAGCCCGGCTTGGGCTGTACGCCACAGAAAGCAAGCTTTGGCTCATGAAGGAAGCAAGAAGCTAGGAAGTAGACAGTCTCCCAACATTCCTATGTACTCAAGTGTTTAGGACAAAGAAAAGACAAGCCAGGTGTGGGGTCACACACTTCTAAGCTCAGTACTCAGGAGGCTAAGGTAAGAAAATTATAAATTTGAGACCATGCTAATAAATAGTAAGTTCCTATCATCAGGGGACAGGAAAGAGAAAACAAAACCCTAACTCAAAAATCCTTGCATGAATGAACTCTGAACTCAGTAGAAGACCAAGAAGACTACAGATGTGAGTTCAGTTGGTGAGCTCGATTGCTCCTGTGTCTAGATGACATTGAGAGCTAGAGGCCCCAGACCCAAAGCCTTGCCATAATATTAGTCCTTCTGACATTTAGAACTAACCTCTGCTAGAAAAAAAAAAGGATTCCATAAATTGACGATCAAATTACCAGTCCATTGGAAGAGACAATTTGAACCTAGTACCGTAATCTCAGTTGTTGGGAAGCTGAGGAAGTAAGATTGTGAATTCAAAGCCAAACTGGACTATATAGTCTCAAATAAAGAGATGGGAAGGACGAGAGAGGGGAGGAAGGAGGGAGGGAAAGAGAAAGAAAACAACCCATAATGAAATCTAAAGTGAGTTACAAACAAATAAATCTATTTCAGACGTGTCTACGTAAATGCTTTTACAGAACATAGGCTGTGGATCAATGAAGTCCCTACCAGCACTCCAGGCAAATTTGAAATAGTACCCAATCTTGTTCTCAAAGGGAACAAGCTAAAAAGGACCCTGAAGATAAGAGAGGAAGTTCCAGGGTTCTGTGTGTACTTTCGGGCTCTGGTTGTAAAACTGTACCCAGAAAGGGGTTAATTATTGGGTAAGAGCATGCGTAGTTGCGCACTGAACGGAGGCCTTGTGTGCAGGTGGTCACACACACACACACACACACTGACAGAACTTCCTCCCCGAGCTCCCACCCCTCTCAGCTCTGCTCTGCAGAGGTCAGGAGCCATCACCAGAGGAGGCAGGAGGGGCAGCAATCTCCGCGGATTTTCTGAGCTACATCGGAATCAATGCAGGGCAGCAGAGGGCAGCAGAGTCCCCATCTCAATCAACTCTGCCCACTTAGAAGCGGCACGCTGGAGTTTGTGCATGTGAACTCATCAAGGATAAAATTCTTCAAGCGGGGCGGTGGCTAATCCCAGCACTCGCACTCGGGAGGCAGAGGCAGGCAGATCTCTCTGAGAGTGAGTTCTACGACAGCGAGGAGGGTTGGTACACAGAAGAACCCTCCTCAAACAAACAAAAACAGAAACGAAAAGGAAAGAAAAAAAGTTCTTCATCCAGGGGCTGAAGTGTAAGGCAGAAAGAGGCAGTCTTTAGCCATTTGGAAGCTTATGTACATGTAATAGCAAAATTTTTCTGAGGAGCAATGAGATTATTTTCTTTTCTTTGGATTAATAGTTAAAATTAATTTCAAGTGTTTCTAGTTGTAAATTGTGTGTTTAACCTTAGTTGATAAATCAGTCCAGCAATAGACTTGTTAACATCAGAATCTCCAAGGGTAAATAATTACATTAGTCTGAAGTAATTTCGTCTCCCCTTTTCTTTATTTATGCTTTTCTGGTACAGGAAATTGAACCTAGGACCTTGTACATGAAAGGTACATACTCTACCAACTCTCCCAGACCTCTAAAATCGAAACGATATAATTAGTCTTACAATAAATCATAAAGGCTTTTTATGGTCCATGAAGTTCCACAGTTTGACCAAACACTTGCCTATGAAAGACTCTAAATGTAAACCCCATCTAACCATATAGCTGAATAAATAAATAAAAATATCTTTCTAAAGGCTGTTGCTCCTGGGAGAAAATACTAAATCCTTAGCATGTCCATGGAAGTCTTGTCAATCAATAAGACGTAACAGACTGGCTGTCTGCTTAAGCTACTGTTTTTGATATAGCCGCTTTCATAGACACCAGGACCTGTGACTTGCATAGCTGTGTTTCTTGTTTCTTTTTTTTAAAGACTTAATTTAATTATTTTTCAGTGTGTGTGTGTGTGTGTGTGTGTGTGTGTGTGTGTGTGTGTGCGCACACACACACAGAAAGTGCAGCTGTCTGAGGAAGCCAGAGGTGTTGGGCTCTCCTGGATCTAGAGTTAAGGTAGTTGGGGGCTGCTATTGTGGGTTTGAGAATTGAACTAGGGTCTTCTGGAAGAGTGCTCTCAACCACTGCATCATCTCTGGAGCCCCCATATCTTTGTTTCTGGAATTCAGTTTTTGCCCACAGTTAAAGAAGTCTCTGATAGAGATCCATCCAGAGTGGTAAGTGTGTGCCTGGCTGGCCAGACAACCCGGGAAGGGAGTACAGGCACCCTCCAATCCCCTAAACTTTCTGGCCATTCAGCAGGGCTTCTCCCGGGCTACTGGCTTTCTCTACGTATCCCACCCCAACTTGCCCCTTCCCATCTGCGGGGTCCTAGGATCCCCCAACTCAGCCTGCTTCGGGGATGAGGCTCTGCGGACACAGTGGTGAGTGCAAGGCTGCAGGGGTTTCTTTGTTCCATGGAGCCAGCATCTACCAAGCCCACCCATTTGTCTGCAAGGTCCTTGGCCAGCGAGTGGCCCTAATCGAGTACCAGTAGATCCATCTGGAGGAGGTCCTTAGATCCACCACCACAGCCTGCTTCAGGGTGGAGGAGATCTGAGAGCCAACTCCAGTGCTGAGGGGACCTAAGAGAGGGCAGAACAAGAGAAATCCCCAGGTACACAGTTAGCCACAGCAAAAATCGGACAAAGCCACCGAGACTCTCCTGACCGCATTCGAAGGAAGAGATGGGCAGGTGCCAATGCAAGAATTCCTCCAACAACCTATGCTGGAGAGGATGTGGAATAAGGGGAACACTCATCCATTGCTGGTGGGAATGCAAACTTGTGAAACCACTTTGGAAATCAGTGTGGCAGTTTCTCAGGAAATTGGGAATCAACCTACCTCAAGATCCAGCAATACCACTCTTGGGAATATACCCAACAGATGCCCAATCATACTACAAAAGCATTTGTGCAACTATGTTCATAGCAGCATTATTTGTAATAGCCAGAACCTGGAAACAACCTAGGTGCCCCTCAATGGAAGAATTTATCAAGAAAGTGTCACATTAGAGTACTACTCAGCAGTAAAAAACACTGACATCTTGAATTTTGCATGCAAATGGATGGAAATAGAAAACACTATCCTTAGTGAGATAATCCAAACCCAAAAAGATGAATATGGTATGTACTCACTCATTAGTGGACTCTAGCCATAAACAAAGAACATTAAGCTTATAGCTCACAAGCCTAGAGAAGCCAAATAGCAAGGTGAACCCAAAGAAAAACATATATAGATCCTCCTGGAAATTGGAAGCAAACAAGATTGCCGGGCAAAAGTTGGAAACATGGGGGTAGGGGTGGGGGAGGGGGAGAGGGGGAAGGAGAAGGGAGAAGGGATGGACTGGGGAGAGTTTGGGGGAGTGGGAGGGTGGAGATGGAGGAAAGGCAGATATTGGAGCAGGGAAGAAGATATCTACATTAAGGGAGCCATTTTAGGGTTGACAAGAGACTTGGCTCTAGAGGGGATCCCAGGTGTCCATGGGGATGTTCCCAGCTAGGTCCTTGGGCAGCAGAGGAGAGGGTGCCTAAACTGGCCTTGTCCCATAGTCACACTGAAGAATATCTTGAATATCACTATAGAAATTTCATCCGATGGATGGAGATAGAGACAGAGACCCACATCCACATCAGAGCAATGGACTGAGTTCCCAAAGTCCAGTTGAAGAGCAGAAGGAGGGAGAAGATGAGCAAGGAATTCAGGACCACGAGGGGTTGATCCACCCACTGAGACAGTGTGCCTGATCTAATGGGAGCTCACCAAAGCCAGCTGGACCAGGACTGAATGAGCATGTGATCAAACCGGACTCTCTGAATGTGGCTACCAATGGGAACAGACTGAGAAGCCATCGATAATGGCACTGGGACCTGTCTCTCCTGCATATATTGGCTTTTTGGGTCCCTAGTCTATTTGGATGCACACCTTCCTAGGCCAGGATGGAGGGGGGAGGGCCTTGGACTTCCCACAGAGCAGGGTACCTTGCCCTCTCTTAAGGATGGAGGGGGAGGAAGGAGAGTTAGTGGGGGAGCAGGAGGGGAATGGGTGAAGGGGAGAAAGTGTAAATTTTTGAATGGAAAAATAAAAAAAATAAAAATAAAAAATAAAAAAGAAGTCTCTGATAATACAGATTGACACCAACTCTCACTCTGCAAAATGATATGAGGAAATTTCATTGTTATTTTCACTTTCTATGGGAAAATGTTGTATTTGCCTTCATTCACATCCTGTAGTCATAAAAATATCAATGTATAAAAGCCCAATCAATTTGTTGTTTCAGATCAAAGCAAAACACATAAAGATAAGACAACTTTGGTATTAGGGTCACAAAGACATCAACACACAGTTGGCTGGCTTTCAACCCTTTGTTTTCCTGCCTTTGCCTCTGAATACTGGGATTCCAGATGTGCACACTACAGCCCACCGTTGTGGTGATTATTTTGCAAACGCTAAACCTTTAAAGACTGTTCAACCTGGCCTGGCCATAAGGTCCAGCTATCGAGCACTTGTCTAGCATGTGTGAAACCCTGGATTCCACCCCTGTCCCCATGCACATCAAGTGAAGGTTGTTGGATTCTGTCCTCCTTGTGTGTGGTGTATTGGCTTTAGCATTGCATTGGACACCTTTTAAAACCTCTCTAAGTGGAATAACAAAGTTATATCACACAGCTACTCGAGGAGTAAATAGACCACTTGAAAACCTGCATCATGTAGTAATGACCAGTAGCAAGTGTCACAAAAACATTTTAAATAAAAATTATTTTGCTAGTTATTTTCATGGTAGAAACTTGTTCTTTGGGAGTTCGAGGCCAGCCTGGTCTACAAAGTGAGTTCCAGGACAGCCAGGACTGTTAAACAGAGAAACCCTGTGTCAAAAAAGAAAAGAAAAAAGAAAAGTTTTTTTTCAGGGATAATTGAAAACTTCAGGATACCTTTAATTCAATGAAAAGTAAACGTTATAATTAAGTTAAAATTTTAAATAACTGCTGATAGTCATTACATGCTTGCTCTACAACTTGCGTGTTCTGTATAGTTTCAAATGCCTTGATCCATTTATTTAAGTATATATGTATGTGTGGCATGTGAGTGCAGATGCACTCAACTATGTGGGTGCCTGTCAATAGGTCGATATGATGCTATCTTCCTTGATCATTTTTCCACCTTGTTTTCCAGACAGGGTATATCACCTAGCCTGAAGCTTGCTCCATTTTGGCTAGACGGGTGGTTCAGCAAGCCCGGGGATTTGCCCATCTCCCCCCTCTCAGAGGGGAAATACCCGCATATCCAAAGTTCAGCCCTCCAGTTCACACAGCAAGCACTTTCCCCACTCGGCCCTGTCCCCAGGACTCACTTTAGTTTTCCTAAGTTACCCACTCAGAGGATGGAGTAAAAGCTTGGTTGGGAAAGTGCTTGCCTGACAAGCATAAGGACCTGGGTTCAATCTTCGGAACCTGCTGTAAAGAAGCCAGTCATGGACACACTCACTTGTAATCTTAGCTCTAGAAAGACAGAAACAGGTGGGTGGGTCCAGACTATTCTAAGAGCTCCAGCTCAGTAAGAGACCTCGTCTTTTTTTTTTTTTTCTTTTGAAAGAGAGAGAGAGAGAGAGACTTAATTCACATTGTTTTTCATGTATAAAAACACTTAGGTTGTGGCTACAGTTGGAGCCTTGGTCCTCTGAGCAGAGATTCTGGTGTGGGTTTTCACAGACAATCAGTGAATTCCTGATAAGGATTCCTGGCGAACACAGCCTCTTTCCAGAAGTTGGAGGTCAGGAGCTGTAAGTCTTGGAGATGGCATCAAAGGCAGCCTTGGCAAAGTTGCCCAGGCTGGAAGCCCCCGGCTGATGTTAGTAGTCATCAATACCGGCTGTTAGCAGTAGTTCTTGGCACAGGAGCAGAGACAATACCTCTGTCTCTGGGGCCAAGGATGAGACCAACACAGAGCCACAATGGCCTGTTACTTTGCAAGGAACAGTATGGGGCTTGCCAATCTTGTTCCCCCAGTAGCCTCTCCACACAGGGACAAAGGACAACTTGCCCAAGATGATGGACACTCAGATGGCAGTGGCTACCTCCTTGGAGCACTTAACATCCAGACCAACAGGATCATTGTAGTCCCCAGTAGCGACAAAAGCCTTGAACCTGGGCCTCTGGTCAGCCTGAATCTGTTTCTGTACTGGTAGGATCTTAGAACCTCATCCTTTAGGGATGTCCCAGGAAAAAGCCAATAATCTTGGGTTCCTTAATGGGCAGAGAGAACAGGCAGATCTCCTCCAGGGATTGATCTTCATGTCCTTAACCAGGTGGCCCGGCTTGGTGACCGGGATCCACTCCTTATTTGTGGCTTTACCTCCACAAGCTCTGTGGCCTCTTAAGCATACCCTCCCACTCCCCCGCCCCCAGTGTACGTACCACCATGCCCAAGTGCTGGATTACGTGTGTACCACCATGCCCAAGTGCTGGATTACGTGTGTACCACCATGCCCAAGCGCTAGATTATGTGTGTACCACCATGCCCAAGTGCTGGATTACGTGTGTACCACCATGCCCAAATGCTGGATTACGTGTGTACCACCATGCCCAAGCGCTAGATTATGTGTGTACCACCATGCCTGACTTTTCATCTTTTCTCTCCCCACCACAGGTTTTGGTCCTGGTGCATCAAATTAGAAAAATCCCTTAATACTGATGCTTTAAATGTATTTCTTATCCCCATAACACTAATACTATCATTGTTTTACATATGAAAAAATTAAGGCTTATAGACTAAGAGACTTGCTCCAAGTCATTAAGATAAAAAACAGCTAAATTATATATGTATATGTATTATAATAATTATTTTTGATGATTCAAGACTTATTTTTAAAAAGTTGAGCCATACATAGTGGAGCATAGCTATAATGTCAGCACCCAAGAGGCTGAGACAAGAGGACTGTCATAAATCCAAGGCCAGCTTGGGCTATATAGTGAGTTCCAGGCCAGCATTAGCTACAAAGTGAGACAATTCCTTAAAAATAAAAATTAATAAAGTTTAGAAGTTGTCAGTAGCTTCCTGCCATTATTATCGAGAGAACTGTCACTGAGTCATAGATGTGTGTCCCAGCTACAAGGGAAAGAGTCACAGCGAGACAAGGTTAAGTAAACCGCCTTCAGTAGTCTCCCGGCATCACCAGCTTTGAAATGTCACTCCTAGTCCCAAAGCTGAGCCCTTATCACTCACACCCAGGGGCTCTGTTTCACAGCTAGCCGCGCAAAGATGGGTGAATTTATACTGGGTGGAGCCAGTTTGCAGCACAAATAAGCAGAAACCATTTAATAGTCCCTGGCACTCTTTGACATGACTGCAGAGAACGCGCGTGGGGTGAATGGACTAATTATACAAGAATCATGTGCTCATGTTAGGTATAGCTGCAATTTGGAGACATCATACACACGATTATGGGGTGTTGGCCTTTAGCACGCTACAAGTTTGACTTACCTCTAGTTCTCATTAACATGCCTGAGGTTTCTGCCACAGAGTTCACAAAGAAAAAATATTATTACCTCAACTTGAACTCAGCCATTAAAGGCTCCCTAAGAATCTTCTAGGTGGTATTTCACATTTTTGGAGGAATTAGAACATCCAGGAGAGGAGCAGCCCTATCAAATAAAAGGTGAAAGTATGTGTTACATTTGTACCAAAACGTTTTCCAGAAGAATAAAATGCAGAAAGCATTCTTAAAGTTTTGATTAAAAATATGTATTATATGTGGGTGTGAGGAGGGAGTAGGAGAGGCCTTTTACAAGTGTGATTGATATTCAGAATATACAATAATGATGTTAACAAAAAAGACTTTCACATTTAAACAAATTTGCATGAGTAGCATACCATCAGGGCCAAAGGGAACGCTCAGCAGGTAAAAGCACTTTTCACCGACAACCTGTGTGCACTCCTGGCACTCACGGCTAGAAGGAGGGCACCTCCACTTTGCTGCTGTAGCAATGCACCCACGTACACACACACACACACACACACAATAAGTAAATACAATTTAGAAACAAATGCCCACTATCAATAAAGCCAGAAACAAATGACAGACGGAAAACCGTCCACTCCAACTCATGACACAGACCAAATGCTCCCTTCCTACTGTGCAAAGGGCCTCTGCACTTAAGAGGAACCAACAGCCCAGTGAAGTGGGCCGGGAAATGAAAAGGGATTTTGCCAGTGGCTTTAAAACGGATGCTCACACTTGCTTATTGTGGGCGCCAGCCACGACAGCTAAGTCTGGGCAGGTCATCCAGAGGAAGTTCTTTACTTCCAACCATTATCACCTGGGACTCTGGCCATTGATAAATTTAAATGGAGTCTGGAGTCTCAATAGTTTACCCTGAGACAACGCCTGGCAGGCCAAGATTACCCGACCCCCACCCAAGAGCAGACCATTCAAAGGAAATTCCTGGCATTTCAAGCACCGTAGAGAGAAACACCTGCCAGCGCTTTACCAGGACACCCCTAGACAAATGTCAGCCAATCAGGGGTCCTGAACCTCAGAGCCCCCCTCACCCCCACCTTTGCTACTATAAAAACCCAATTCTAATTGAGCTTGGGGCTCTCCGGATATTCCAATACGTTGGACTTGCGGAGAGACTGAGTTTGCAAACTTGATTAAAATAAAGGCTCTTTGCTTTTACACATGGGACTTGGTCTCCTTTGTTGGCTTTTGTGGGGACCCACGGATTTGGGCATAACACTTATCAGAAATGAAAATTAAAACTACATTCTGTCAAAAATCAGTTTTGATAGCCTCAGCATCAACCAGGTATGGGATACAAGTCTGTAATTCTAGCACCCAGGAGTTAAAGGCAGGAAGATGACCACACATTCAAGGCCAATTTACTATGATCTACATAGCAAGTTCCAGGGCAGTTTGGGCTACACAGTGAGACCTGGTCAAAGATCAAAACCAGCAAACTCCTACCCAAGCCAAAAAGTTAATAGCCGCAGTTATTAACTGAGCATGCTGTGAAAAAAACAGCCATGCACACACACTATTAGTAGAAGGGACCTGCAATATTCGTCAAAACATAAAAGCTGGCCAGGCACGGTAGCACATGCCTGTAATACTAGCCCTTGAGTGGCTAAGAGAGAAGGCATCCCAGAGTTTGAGACTAGCCTGGGCTATTTAATAAGACTATGTCTCAAACAAACGAAACCACAAAGGCCTTTGACCTCTGGCCCCTCAATTCTAGGGGAATAAAGTTGGTTTTTTTTTAAGATTTATTTATTGTGTATTATTTATTGTGTATACAGTACACTTCTCCTTCTGCCTGCAAGCATGCCTTCAGGCCATAAGAGGGCACCAGATCTCATTACAGATGGCTGTGAGCCACCATGTGGTTGCTGGGAAGTGAACTCAGGACCTTTAGAAGAGCAGGCAGTGCTCTTAACCACTGAGCCATCTCTCCAGCCCTGGGAATAAGGTTTTGAAGAGGACGGTTTGAAGGACTCACAGGAGAGGAAATGAGCTGTGCGCATGTCAGCGAATGAGCAAGAAAAGGAGCTGTACGCATGTCAGGGGACAAGCCCACGTAGACAATTAAGGCCCCACTTGAGAGCGGAGTGCAAGGTGGGCACTGCAAATTGCAAGAAAGCCTACCCTATGAGCTGGTCCGCATAAGCGAGGGGAGAACACTGGCCGACAGGTGAAAGCGGAATTGGGGAACACACCCCGGAGGGTCTGGTAAATCATTCTAAGGAAAGGGGACCCTGGGGAGTTCTGAACTGAGGGCTGAGTAGAGATGACCTGTGTAGTTCAAAAGAGCAGTCTACTGACATGGAAGGAACGGAGCCGTGGGATGAAGGACTGTTGGCATGGAGTGAGGGATGACGGGATAGAATCAGAAGGCAGCACTAGTGGGCCAATGCGGCCAGGTTGCGGGCGCCTTGCAATCTGAGTTTTTTGTGTGTTTCGTTGGTTTGCTGACTGGTTTCTGCCCATGCTGGTGACTGACTGAACCTAAGGCCTTGCACATAGTATGCATGGTGTCACTTAGCTACACCCCATCCCAGTGGGTATTTTTTGAAATCAGAGTTGCCAGGATTTGCTGGCAGCTGACTATGGGCCACAAAGAAAGGATCCAAAATGATCCTAAGATTCTTGGCATGAAAAACCAGAAAGACAAAGTTGTTGCTGAGGCAGGGAAGAGCGAAGAAAGTTACAGATTTGGAAAGGAGTTAGGACCTTTTTTAAAAAAAAGATTTGTTTATTTTTATGTGCATTGATGTTTTGCTTGCATGTAAGGCTGGGTGAGGGCGCCAGATCCCCTGGAACTGGAATTACAGACCGTTGTGAGCTGCCAAGTGGGTGCTGGGAATTGAACCTAGGCGGAAGTTAGGTTATATGGACACATGACGTGGCATGGTGGCTGTAGTATTTGGCCTCTTATTGGCCAAATACTCTGTGCCTTTAAGAGACAGGCCACGCCCACTCCCAGCTTCCAGCCTCTGACCCCAATTCTCCCTCTTCCTCTTCTGCTCTCACGGGAGCAGCAGCTGCTTCTCTTCCCTCTCCCCCCCTTCTTTCTCTCTCTCTCTCTCTCTGTCTCTATCTCTTTATCTTCTCTCCTTTTCCCTCCATCACCCACCTAATAAATGTTTAACTCTGCATGGCGCGCCTACCTGGCTCTCTTTTGTCCATCCATACCGCCGCATAGCCCATATGGGGACCCGGAGACTAGCCGCGTGGTCTGGCCGCCCACCCGCCGCAGAGACCGTGTGGTCTGGGAACCTGCAGCAAGCTGCTGGCCCTCTTTTTTTTTTTTTTTTTTTTTTTAAAAAAAACACAACAGTGGCTCACACTTATAACCCTAGTGCTTAGGAGCTGAAGCAGAAGGGATGAGGAGTTGAGGTCATAGTCAGCCTGAGGCCGACCTGCCTACATGAGACCCTGTCTCCAAAACAGACAACAAACAAACAAATAGATGGTGGGGGTCTAGTCAATTTTGTGTGTGTGGGGGGGGAACTGTCTCAGGAATTGGAGAGACGGTGTTGGGCATGGTGGTGCACAGCTTCAATCCCAGCACTTGGGACTCAGAGGCAGGCGGATCTCTGGGAGTTGTAGGCCAGCTAGAGCTACCCAGTGAGACTCTATCACCCAAAAACTAAATAAATGTTAAGAGGGAAGATGTTTGACATTCAGATAGACATGTCAAGTAAACAGTAAGGTCATGGGGACTTGTGTTTCCTGGGAGTGGTCTAGGCTGAAGTAATAAATCAGAAATGTGTGAGTGCAAAAAAAAAATCAATTATAGCCTGAGAACTTGGTGAGACCAACAACAGAGCCAGTATAGACACAGAGAACTTAGGTTTCAGTTGTCAGGGAGCTTGCTGGGAAAGGGCCTTACAGTACAGGCTGAGAGGGAGCAAGGAGAACTTGTCTGGCAGACTAGGCGTTACTATAGGAGCAGGGCTGATTTGAGACTGGGGGAGGGGTGGCAAAGGAAGAATATGGGCTACAGGGACAGACTGGTAGGAGGTGAAGTAAGGAGGATGGAGGGCACCCTGGGGGTCCGGAGCTTCCTAGAGAGTCCCTGAAAACAAGAATAAAGGGTGGTGCAGTTGAAAGGGGGGTGGGGGCTGTCTGGGAGTTAGGGGATGCTCTGAGCTCTGAGCTGCATGCAAGAGTAGGAGCAGTCCTAATTTTAAGGGGGAAAAAATCAGCTTTACAAACTCTAACGAACACTTTAGAGAAAGGGCCATATTCCCTGTGGGTTTCCAGGTCTGGGCATCGTATGTCTTTCAGTGGTTTCTTCCCAGCCTCTTTTTGAGGCCAAGAAAAAGAGCAGTCCACAGACCAAGCAGATCAGATTAGCTTCCTCAGAGAACTATGCAGGTTGAGTGGGTCACGGCTGCCTCCTCACAGGGCTCAGAGGAAATTCCTACAGCATGGCATTCCCACACCACAGTCTGTCATCCATTTTCTAGGGATTAGGAGCCTTTGAGGCTTTTCCTGGCACCTTCCCAGATTCCTCTTGGTGCCTTCTCAGCTCATGAATCGAGTCTTTCATTCATCCGTGTATCCAACATGTATTTCTTCCCTTAGCAACCAGTCCACCTTTAGGCCACGCACCTAGGGAATTACCAACAACCTAGTACGAGTTTACACTCCATCTAAGAAGACGAGAGAGGACGATAAGAAGGAAAGGAAAAAGTACATTTAAAGCAGCCCAAACCAGAGGCTCTAGAGTTTGAGAGCAGCCCAAGCTACTCAAACTACAACCTCACTGAGCCATTTAGTGAGACCATATCTTGAAAATAATATGTAAATAGATAAATAAGCCAAAATACTATTTTAAGCTCACGGTAACCTCAGTGGTAGATAATATACCCAACATGTGCTAGGCTCTGGATCCATTCCCAAGTATGGAGCACACATTCAAAAAGTTATTTTGTTTGCTTGTTTAAGATAGGGTATCACTAAACTATTCCAGCCATCCTTACACTTCAGCCTTCCAAAGTGCTGGGACCACAGATGTAGGCCACGTTGACCGTCACACAGCAGCAGCAACAACCAAACCCCTTCAATTAAAAAGACCGTGAAGCCAAGAATAGTGGCACAGGTCTGTGATCCCAGCGCTAGAGAGGCTCAATTGGGTGAAGGCTGAACGGAAGACCATCCTGAGCCACAGACTATGGCTCTGCCTTAAAACAAACAACGACGCCCCCAGACCAGGCCAAACTAACTGGGAATGAAACTCAGTGGTCAAGCTCTTGCCTAGCATGTGCAAGCAGAGGGTTAATTTGCAGCTTTGGGAGAAAAAAAAAAAACACATGCAAGTAAAAAAAGAAAGAAAATGTGGTAGTACATAGAATGAAATAGTATTCCGTCTTTATGAATTATGGAAAAAAATTTTCACTTTTGATAACATGAATTTGGAGAATTTTATGCCAAGCCAATAAGTCTGGCAGAGAAAGACAAGTACTAAATGGCACCACCTGTATACAAACCTAAACAGGTCACACCTATAGAAGCAGAAAGTCAAAGGTGGCGATAGGAGATAGGGGTGGTCAGGGAGGAGAAGAATGGCCAAAGATCAAGTCTCACTTATGAGGAGTAAGTTTTCTGTATGCCATATATTGTTACCATGGTGACATAGCTAATAATAGTGTATATGTTTCCAGATTTTGGAAAAAAATAGATTTTAAATGTTCTCTCCACAATTGTATGTTAGCTAACGAACAAGCTGAATATAATCAGTGAAAATTCAGTACATGTATCAAAATATTACACTGTACCCCAGAAATACTTAAAATTATTGTTGACTGCCGGGCGGTGGTGGCACACGCCTTTAATCCCAGCACTCGGGAGGCAGAGTCAAGCGGATCTTTGTGAGTTCGAGACCAGCCTGGTCTACAAGAGCTAGTTCCAGGACAGGCTCCAAAGCTACAGAGAAACCCTGTCTCGAAAAACCAAAAAAAAAAATTATTGTTGACTGAAAATAAAAATATGAATGTTAGGGTGATGGCTCCTTTGGTAAAGGGGCTGCCGGGCAAGCATAAAGACTTGAGTTTGGGTTCCTAGCAACAAATCAGAAGCCACATGGGTGTACGTGGATATAATCTAGTGCAAAGGAGGCAGAAACAGGAGGACCATTGAGGTTTGCTGCCCGCCCCCCAGTAGAGCAGAGTTGGTGAGCCACAGGTACCATAAGAGACCCTGTCTCAAACACCAAGGTGGGGAGGCTCACTGGATAAGAGTACTGCATAAACACAAAGATCAGAATTCACATTCTCGGCACCTATGTAAAAATCTGGGGCTGAAGCCTGTAGTCCTAGCACTGTGGGGGCACAGGCAGTAGGATCATTGGGCTTTGCTGGCCAATAGTCTTAGCTCTAGGAGCAGTGAGAGTCCCTGTCTGAAGGGCGTGGGAGTGATTGAATAGGATCTGTGACACCTTACTGCGCACATGCCATACACATACGTGTGCTTACAATAGACACACCTGCACAGTATGATGGAGAACAACAGAGGAAGCTATCTGATGGTTTCTGGACTCCATATAGATACACATAACACCTCTCCCACACACACTTGTACACACACAAACATCTATACATGCACACACGAAATAAGAGCACAAATTTGGCAAGGGATGGTGGTACACAGTTGAAATCTTGGGAGGGGAAGTCAGGAGGATCTCGAGACCAGTCTAGGGTGCACAGCAGATCCTGTTTCAAAACAGAAATGAAAACAGGGTAGTGAGGCAGCTCGGTAAGCAAGAGCACCTTAGGATACCCCATCTTAGGATGGGTGGGGAGAACCCTGCAGAGAATAGCTAATAAGACAGAAAATGTCTTGAGGAAGATGGTTTCTTAATTTTCTGAGAAATCGATACACTGACATCCAAAAGGGCTTGCATTCCCACCAGCAATGCAGGAGTGTTCCCTTTACCCTACAACCTATCCAGCATACGTTGTCATCAGTGTTTTTGATCTTGGCCATTCTTTTTTTTTTTTTAAGATTTATTTATTTATTAAGCATACAGTGGTCTGCATATGTCCCTGCAAGCCAGAAGAGGGCACCATATTTTATTACAGATGGTTGTGAGCCACCATGTGGTTGCTGGGAATTGAACTCAGGACCTTTGGAAGTGTAGCCCGTGCTCTTAACCTCTGAGACATCTCTCCAGCCCGTTCTTGGCCATTCTTACAGGTGTAAGATGGAATCTCAGAGTTGTTTTGATTTGCATTTCTCTGATGACTAAGGATGTTGAGCATTTCCTTAAGTGTCTTTCAGCCATTTTAGTTCCTCTCTTGAGAGTTCTCTGTTTAGGTTTGTACTCCATTTTTTTTTATTGGATTATGTGTTCTTTTTGTGATCAATTTCTTGAGTTCTTTGTCTATTTTGGAGATCAGACCTCTGTCTGATGTGGGGTTGGTGAAGATTTTTTCCTATTTTGTAGGCTGTTACTTTGTTTTGGGTACATATCCAAATGATGCTCAATCGTGCCACAAGGACATGTGCTCAACTATGTTCATAGCAGCATTGTTTGTCATAGCCAGAACCTGGAAACAACCTAAATGCCCCTCCACCGAAGAATGGATAAGGAAAATGTGGTACATTTACACATAGCAGAAAAAATAACATCTTGAATTTTGCAGGCAAATGGATAGAGCTAGAAAACATCATTTTGAGTGAGGTAACCCAGACCCAGAAAAACAATTATCACATGTACTCACTCATAAGTGGTTTTTAAACATAAAGCAAAGAAAACCAGCCCACAAACCACAATCCCAGAGAACCTAGACAATGAGGACCCTAAGAGAGACTTACATGGATCTAATCTACATGGGAAGTAGAAAAAGACAAGACCTCCTGAGTAAATTGGGAGCATGGGGACCTTGGGAGAGGGTTGAAGAAGAGGGGAGAGGCAGGGAGGGGAGAGAAAAATGTAGAGCTCAATAAAAATCAATAAAATAAAAAAGGATCCATGCCACCTGTGTATGCACATGTGTGTGTGGGTCACCTGTGTATGCACATGTGTGGGGGTCACCTGTGTATGCACATGTGTGGGGGTCACCTGTGTATGCACATGTGTGGGGGTCACCTGTGTATGCACATGTGTGGGGGTCATGTCTCTCTTCACCTTTCATGTGAGCTCTAGGATCGAACCCAGGTCGCCAGGCTCACAGGTTCTGAGCCAGGCATGGTGGTGTGCACTGAAATCCGGGCCTCTGGGAGCAGAGGCAGGAGCAAGGGGAGTTCAAGGTCGTCCTCTGCTGAGCAACCAGAGTCTGTCCACCTCTTCCTCAATCCAGCCTACACTCCCCAGGAGTCTGTCTATCTTATCTCTTCCTCAGACCCCCCCCCTCCCCGGTGCCAAACGCGTGCACGTTTCAAAAGAGGAAATGTCCAATTGCTACGTTGATTACAAACATTTCCTGACTTTAGAACCACGTGGGTCTGTGGGCACCACTGTGAGAGTATCAGGTAGATGGAGTTCCCTTTCAGATACCACAAGATCAGTTTGCAGTGAACTAGCCCTTCCGTCACGTTGGGCTCATTAGACCCAATCAGAGACTTTGTGAGCCTGCTTATTCCTTAGTTAAGGGTAACTATTTCGTGAACTTCTTTATTATTTTGATACAGGTTTTCTGTAGTCTAGATTGGCTCTGAACTCCACATATAGCTGAGAATGAGTGCATCCTCCACGTTTCCCCATCTTTATTTCATTCCTGAGTTCTGGGACTGTAGGGAGACAGTGTTGGAGATAAAAACAAAAACAAAAACAAAAACTCAGGGCTTTGTGCATGCTAGACAAGCTGAGCTGTAGGCTCAGCCAGTCCTATTTTTTTTTTCTATTTCAGAATGTTTCTTTTTATCAGATTTTCTTTTCTTTGACACTGTGAAAAGACAATGAAAGATTCTCATTTTGCATCAGTGATTAATAAAAGCTCTAAGATAGAGTCTTCTTCATCCCCCTTCATGTCTTTGTACTATGTAAGCACATTTTAAAAGTAAAAACATGCTGTAATAAAAATTTAAAGCCCCGAAAAAATACAAGCTCTAAAATAATAACAAAGATAACATCTCTAGATTACTTTTATATTCCCTTAAAGAACATTGCAGTATTTGGGCCATCCGATAAGGGAAGGAAGGCTGATCTAATATTAATGGTTTGTTTCACTGTTGAATCAACCTTTTAGGAGACTTCCAATTCTATATCTTAGTGGGACAGGATGACTCCTACAGCACGTGAGGGTCTGAGGGAGGAGGACAGCCACAAGTTCAAGGCCACCCTGGGATACACAGTGAATTAAACACCAATCAGTTCAACATTTTTTCTATCTTACCATTTTTGTCCTTTGTAGCATAGATAGGAATAATTGTTGAGGAATCTTGTAATAATTCCTGGGGACAGGTGTGGTGGCAGCCACTCATACTGAGTTCAAGGTCACCACAGGCTCCAGGAGAACAGGTAGGTTTGTCCTAGGTTAAGTCTCCAGTAGGAAAAGCTGGGGTGAGACCACCTGGGTTGCATGTTTTCTCTGGCATACTAGGAGTTAAAAATGCAAGTTTATTCATGATGTAGCAAACAATAGGGAAAATTTTAAAGATGGATTTTTCTGGATTCAGATAAAACTTCTGTGCTAATAGAAAGCATCCATTTAGAAAAGCAGGCTTGTAGACTAATAATGTCAGCGATACTTCTGTCTCTGTCATCTCTTGGCCTGATTTCCTCCTCAAGCTCCTTTCAATATAGCTGCAGCATTATAACCAGATACTAATAACTGTATCTCAGCCAGGAAGGGGGAACCCCCTCTCCTTTCTTTCCCTCCAGCCTCTTCAGGAAGAAGGGGTACCCAGTTTCAGCAGGTTACTAAGAGTGTCATGATAATCTAACAGAAATCAAGCCAAAACATTACAAAACATCCACGTACTGAAACAAGTCGCGATGAATGGGTAGATGAGCATAGAGAAGACAGTCCTGGGGCTGGGGAGATGGCTCAGTGGTTAAGAGCACTGGCCGCTCTTCCACAGGTCCTGAGTTCAATTCCCAGCAAACCACATGGTGGCTCACAGCCATCTGTAATGAGATCTGGTGCCCTCTTCTGGCATGCGGGCAGAATGTTGTGTACATAATAAATAAATAAATCTTTAAAAAAAAAGAAGTCCTTTCTCAATCCTCACTGTCCCATCTCATTGTTATTTTGTCATCTCACAGCATTCAGAATATTCTGTCAATTCCTGGTCCTCTTGACAGCCACACCCAGAGCCATACTGCAATGCTGGAGACTGGGGCTAAGAATTGAAGATGCAACCACGGGATCAGAGCCTGGAACAATCCAGAGTTCTGCCTCAGCCCCTATTTTTGATTACTTATGTTTTTGAAATATGTTTGCTTTTTGAAGTCTAAATGTCCTCTTTTTTGTTTTTCTTTAGATTTTATTTTAACATATATAGGTGTGTCTTGTGTGGATTGTGCGTATGAGTGCAGTGCCCTAGGAGGCCAGAAGAGGAGGTAGGATCCTCTGCCCTCTGCCCCGCTTGCTGGGAGAACTCCAGTCCCGTGCAAGAGCAGCCTGTGTTTGTAACCACTGAGCCACGCTTCCAGCCCTGTCTACTTTTGATTAAGTCTAAGAAATCTCGGTGGGTCGGTTGTTCACCATTCACAAATTTGGGGGAGACAAAGTTAAACTCGAAGCAGCTCTAGTTCTACTACCTACCATCTGAAAATCTTTAGAGCGCAATGTTGCAAAACAGGTTCATAAACTGTTTTGAATGTGGGCAGACTTCATAACCACAGGTTCTTAAAGAGTCTTGCACCACAGCACACTGAACTCTCAGGGGATCTGAGGAGTGATAGGGCAGGCAAATGAATTTAATTAAGCACACACCCTTTACCCCCCAAACCGAAGTATGTGCTGCCGATTTTTTTTCTTATGTGCTGTGATTATTTGAACACGAACTAGGAAAGAAATCATTTGTTTATAATTTTTTTCTCTCAAATTTCTAGAGCTAGACAACTCCGCGGTGTGTGTGTGTTTAATAAGGGTTTAGCTACATGTAGCTTGTTGTGCGACCCAGCTTCCAGTGCGGCCCAAGGCACCAAACAAAACAGTGATCTGAATAAATTGTAAATCCAAAATTGAGTCCCGAGATTTACGCTGGCCATGGTAGCAGCTTCCCAAGTCCTCGAACGCAGTGATTTGGGTTTGAATTCCCAACAGCAACCTCTGGCACCAAGTTGCTCCTCCAGCAGCACACGCTTTTTGAGGGGGAATCCTGCACCACAAGACGAGGACCAAGTTCAGGGGCTTCTACTGCAAAGAACAAAGACCTCCTAGTCGCGCTCCCGCACTCAGTGGCTCTAGTGTGGGAAGATCCACGCAGCCCACCCCACTCCAGCGTGGGTCAGCGCAGTGCAAGTGGCTACTCCAGCCGCTCCCGTAGTGATGTCGCCGCCGCAGGGCGGGCAAAGTCAACCAATGGTGATGCAGGGCTGCCTGCTCCTCCTTCTCTGCCCCGCTCCTCCCCCACCCCCTGCGGCCGGAACGCCCTCTTCCCTTACAAGCCGCTCCCTGCGCGATCCTCCTCCTCCCTGGAGCTCCTCCCACATCGCCCCTCCCTACACACTCCCCCCCATCACTCCTCCCAACAAGTACCTCTCCCCAGACCCCTCCCTCCTCCCGGTCCCCCGCCCTCCTCCCAGTCCCTCGTGCTGCTCCTTAACGCTTCTTCCCCATCCCCCCAGCTTCTCCTCTCCCCGTGCTCCTCCCTCTCCCCCGTACTCCTCCCCCTTTCTCCAGCTCCCCTCCCTCCTATCCTCGTGCTCCTCCCCCTCCCCCGTGCTCCTCCCAGTCCCTTTTCTGCTCCCTGGCGCTCCTCCCCTTCCTTGCGCTCCCCTCCCTCCTATCCCCGTGATCCTCCCCCGTCCTCGTGCTCCTTCCCCTCCCCTCGTGCTGCTCCCCGGCGCTCCTCCTCCTCGTCCCCCCCAGCTCCTCCCCCTCCCTCGTGCTGCCCTCTCCGCGCTCCTCCTCCCGCGGGAGCGAGCTGTCAGCCGGGCGGGCCGGCTCCGTCATATGACCTGCCGGCGGCCGCGGCTCTGCACCTTCCGTCGGCTGCAGCGATCCCGCGCTCGCTCGCACTCCTCCGGGCGGCCGCGCCCCCGTCCGTCGCCATGGTCCCGCCGCGGCCGCCGTGGGCTGCGCGCTGAGCCGCCCGGGTCCCCGAGCTTGGCCGCCCGGTCCGCCGCGTGCACGCACGCCATGGCCCCGACCCTGCTCCAGAAGCTCTTCAACAAAAGGGGCGGCGGCGCGGCGTCCGCCCAGGCCCGGCCGCCCAAGGAGGAGCCTGCCTTCAGGTGAGTGCGTGCGAGCCGGCGGGAGGCCTGCGAGGGGAGCGGACCCCCGCGCCGCCCTGTCCCCTCCTCCAGGGCGGGACCCCTCACCACCCGTCCCTTCTCCCCAGGTCCTCCCGGGCGGGACCCCGCACCACCCCGTCCCTTCTCCCCAGGTCCTCCCGGGCGGGACCCCGCACCACCCCGTCCCTTCTTCCCAGCTCCTCCCGGAAGGAACCCCGTCCCCTCTGTCACCTCTCTCCAGGTGGGACCCCCGCACCATCCTTCACCCCCCTCCCTGGGTCCTTCCAGGTGGAACTCCAGGGCTCCAAATCCCCTCTCTCCAAGTCTTTCAGGGTCCGAGAGCCACGAGCCGCCCTGTCCCCTCTCTACTGTTCGCCCCGGGGTGGGACCCCAGCGCCGTCTTCTTTCCCTGCTTTCCAGGTCTCTGCCCAGGTGGGAGACCCGCGCCATCCTCTGCCCTCTTCCCCCAGGTTCCCCACAACATCTCCCTAGATGCCCCCGCGTCCGAGCACCTCCGGGGCCCCCTGTGTACCTTTCAGGGTCTCTGGAGGGAAAAGTCACCTGCATCTCCCCTGTTCCGGAGCCTGGAAGCTGTCATTTTGCGGGCAGCTCCAACCTACTGAGTATGTGACAGTATTTTGAAGTTGTAAAGGGTGGAGCCACGAAAGAAGCTTCTTTCCTGCAGCCTGTGGCAAGCTCGCCAGCGGAGGATTAAACGTGTGTAATATCCTCATCAGTTACAAGCCTGGTGCCGCATGAGGAGTGGAAAGGGAGGGAAGTGCTTTTTCATGAAACGTCTCAGGGTCTGAAATGACAAAGCCGCGGCAGGTATTTAATAGTTCGTCTTCGGAACACGTACTTTTGAATTAGCATGTGTGAGGAAGCTCGCTCACGATCCACAGCTCTAAGTGGCAGGTCTTGCATTTTGATCTTCGCAATTGGCTTGGAGTCTAGTCTTTAAAATCCCTATACAATTATGCTTTTGAGTAATAAGTTTCCAAAGATGTCTCTCAGCATTCTTATGTCGAGATCATCATTTATTTGCCGGTTAACTTTTCAACATTTAAAAAGAATTGAACACCTTCTACCGATTCTGGCATTTTGGTGGTGCTTTATGTCGAGAATGTCTGCAAAAGCAGTTTATTGTTAAGTCTAGAGTCAGTACAGTAAGTTAGTAAAACTTTGAAATTATTATTATTATTGTATTTTAATATTTGAGACAAGGGCTCACTCTGGTAGTCCAGGCTGGCCTCATAGCCTTGGCAATCCTTCCTGCCTTTGCTTCCCAAATGCTGGGATCACAAACATGAGGCATCACATTTGACATGAAGTTTGATTAAATTTCATCATCTCTATTGCCTGAAAAATTCATTCAAAACACATACAAACCCTCACTATAGATTTTCTTTGGTTTTGTATTTTGACACCAACTCTTATGTAGCCCAGGCTGACCTCGATCTCCTGATCCCCACCTCCCACCCCCTTACTGCCTCTCAGATGTATTTATCACAATAAATATGTGCTGCCATGCCTGGCCCCTACTGTGTGAGAACGAAACATTAACTAGACCAGTACTTGTATGTGTGGTGTTTGGAAGGTGAACCTGTACCAGTTCTGTGTATTGTCATCGGTGCCGACACCATAGGCAGACCAAAGCTGATGGTTTCTGTGCTACCTGCTTGTCAGCCTGCTTGTGAGGCCGGGATCACTCCTCACAATGGTAGGATTACTTTGGACTCAGAATGTGTAAGTTTTTTCTTTTTCTTAGAATCCCAGACTGGATCAAGATCCAAGGTCTGGAGAGAGAAAGGCTTGTGTGGTCCAGGTATCTTCACTCCGGCAGCCCTTACCAAGGACTTTAAAGCCACTTGAATGCTGATGGAGATGCTGTGGTATTGTTTCTTGAACTCCTGGCCTGTTTGTCTGCAACTGTTCCCTCCATGGATAAGGTTAAATCTGGTGTATTTTGAGCAACAACAACAACATATTGTGGCTATATTTAGGGCTTGGCCATATTAGGAAAATTGATTCCCGCTTTGTGAGCACATTGCTAGGACCGTGTTCTAACTTCTCACTGGTATATAAGGAAGAATAAAATTATGCCATGTAATATTTCAAAAATTTTTTTTGCATCATATAGTCATTACTGTGTATGTGTGTGCGTGTTCATGCATGCACTTAAGTGCCATAGCGTGCACATGGAGATGGAGGGACAACTGTCAACTCATCCCCTTGGCTGCTGCGGAGCTACCTCCACAGGCCCCGTGTAGGGTTTCTTTTCTTTTCATCTCTTTGAGGCAAATGTTTTTTGAAGAATTTCGAGATTGCTTCTCCCTCCCCCCTTTTTGAGATAGGGTCTTAAATAACCCAGGCTGGCCTAGAAGTCAAAAGCTCGGCCCTAAGGTGATCAAATATTGGGGTCACAGAATCGCCACCATGCTGGGCACTTGTGTGACTGCTCTTCTTACCTGGGCTTTGCTCTTCTTACCTGGGCTTTCGGCTCCTCCCGTCATCATCCTGCAGTTTTTTTGTTGTGCGTCAGAGGTGATTTGTTGTCTAGAGTGAGTGGCTCGCACCACACACTGTGTCCAGATCATCATCTGTCAATCTTCACCTACAGAACGTCATCACAGTCAAGAGTCCTTCTTACACACTTCGTTTATGATCTGGAGAAAACGCCCATTTTTTTTTTTAATGGCCTTGGTGGAAGCAGAAAGGAATCAAGAGAGGCTGAATTTACAGTCTTTTCCAAAGCAGTCAGGAACAGGATATAAATTGTAATATTTCAGAAACCTAGACCTTGCTTAAAATTATATTGTGTTTGACATTCTAGGTTTTGTTTACGGGTCTTCCAAATGCTTTTCACTTTTAATTAATTGTTAAGTATCTATCAGATTTTTATTTGGTAGATATTTAACTCCAGCCAAGGACAAAAATGAATAATGAATACAATTTAGAAATAGGATTTCTGGACTTAAAGTCAACATACTTATATAGGACTTTTAAAATATTTACTTTGTGTGTGTGTGTGTGTGTCTGAGCGTATGTATATGCATCAGGTGCATGCAGAAGCTTTCAGAAGTGTTAGGTCCCCTGGAGCTGGAGTTGCAGCTGATTGTGAACCATCATGTGGATGCTAACCAGCGAGTCTTCTGCAAGAGCAGTGAGTGCTCTTAACCACTGAGCCATCTCTCCAGCCCCCACATAGGTCTTATGGTTTTTCGAGACAGTGTTTCTCTGTGTAACAGCTCTGGCTGTCTTGGAACTTAGTCTGTAGACCAGGATGGCGTTGAACTCACAGAGATCTGCCTGCCTCTGCCTCCCAAGTGTTGGGATTGATAGGCGGGGGCCACAACCACCTGGCTCTAGTAAGGGGGGGCACAACCACCTGGCTCTACTAGGTATAGCCAGTGTCTTCTGTATCTGGCTCATATTTGAAACATTGTTATCTTTTCCCCACATTGTTATCTTTCCCCCTTGTACTGATGATCAAACCCAGGGTCTCATGCATACTAGTTAAAAGAGTATCTTAAGATTTTTTTCACTTGCTTTGAAACAAAGTCATGCAGCCAAGGCTGGCTTTGAACTCTTGATCCTTCTGTCTTTACCTCCCAAGTGCTGAGATTACCAGTCTCTACCACTATGGATAGATCTTGTTTTATTCTTATTTATTTATGTATTCATTGTTCAGCCTCGAACTGAATTGAGAGTCTTGCATATGCTAGGAGTCTTCAGGTTTTGATTCTTTCGGATTTCTGTGGCAGGGTCTCATGTAACCCAGGCTGGCCTGGAACTTCTGATCTTCATGCTGTACACTTGAAGGTGTTTCATTTATAGGCGTGTGCTATCATGCCTGGTTCTTGTTTTGGTTTGGTTTTTTCAAGACAGCGTTTCTCTGTGTAGCCCTGGCTTTCTCTTGCTCTGTAGACCAGGCTGTCTTGGAACTCACAGAGATTCGCCTGCCTTTGCCTCCGAGTGCTGGGATTAAAGGCGTGCATGGGCCACCGATGCCTGCTTATTGTTTTGTTTTTTAAATATGTCTGGTAAATTATTGGGCCAGTTTCCACTTAAAAGGTGGTGGAAAGAGAAATTGTTAAATGTTTTCTTTTATTCTTGTTGGTTAGATGACGTGAACATCTTGTGGGATACGGGGAATAGATGAAAATATTGCAGCTGCTTGGTAGTTAACCCAGTAAATGCCACCAAGAGGGAGGTCTGTGGCAATTAGCTGTGTAAATGTCAACAAGAGGGAGCTCACGGCTTGTCTTTCCTCTGGTCCTGAATACTTAAGGCCAAATGGCCTAGTTAGTGGTAATCCTCACTTGTTCTGTTAGAACAATTCAAATAATCTGTTACAGGGCTAGGGTAAATATAATTAAATCCACTTATTACCAAAGAGCAGCTAATGCCAGTTTACAGTGTGGCCTTCCACGTGTACAAAGCCTGCCAGGATATCTATGGTTATGTGCCCTAGAGTTCAGGGTGTAAAGAACAATACAGTATATACTAAGATGGGCAAATAGACAAATATATACATAAATCTAAATCTGAGCGCGAATACAGTTTTATACTTAGTTCAAAATTAAGAGCTTGATCACTGTTATGGTAGGCATGATTTGGGCAAGACTGCCTTCCTTCACGTTACAGGGTGTGGTTACTTCTAATGGTATTGTTCTAGGGTAGAGTAGAGAATATTCTGGGAAAAGACATGGTTTTCGTTCCCGTGGTGTGTTTGAGTGTGAGTGTGATGTGTATGTATGTGTCATGTATGCATTTGTGTGGGCACGAGTGTGCCTCAGCGTTCTTGTGGTCAGAGGGCAGCCTCTGGTACAGGTCCTGGCTTTCCGCCTTGCTTGAGACAAGCTCTGTTTCTGTTGCTGGTCTGCTGCGTTGTCCACTGGTTGACCTGCAAGCTTCCAGGGAGGCTCTTGTTTCTACTGCAGAGATGACAGACCTTGGTGCCATGTGGATGACTTTTATATGGGTTCTGGGATTCAAAGTCTTCTTCTTTTGTTTCCATGGCAAGCACTTCACCTACTGAAGCATTCCCCAAACCCATTCATTCACATTTTAATGCCCATAAAATCAGACTCTGTAGAGATGTACTTGTCTGCCAACTCTTATCTACTGGCTTATTCTTGATATACCCGCTTGTTTTGACATATTATCACATATTATGGGAGGTTATTAGTGATTTTAGCAGAGGTGAATAAGGAAACTATGCTATCTAATGCCCTTAGAAGATCTAAGCACAGTGGCGCGTGCCTGTAATCCTAGTTTTTGGGAGGCTGAGGCAGCAGGATCAGGAATTGAAGGCTAACCTCAGCTTTGTAGTCCGAGGTTAGCCTGAACTACATGAGACCTTGTCACAACACAACAAAATAAACAAAAATAGATCTTGGAAGAAAAAATAGGGAAGCCATTTAGTCTTGCCTCATGTGACATGCTGACATGAAGCTGAACAGTAAGTCTGTAGATTTCTCTGCTTGTCCAGTGTGAAGACATCTGTAAAATGGGTTAGAAAGCTTTCAGAAAGAATAAAATGCAATTCAGAATGATTTGAAGTCGTAGCAACTCATCTTAGTTAGTGAAGTTTGGTGTTGATCTTCTGAAGCTTTGCTAAGCATTGAGCTACTCTCAGAGCCCGCTTTCTTCCTGTGCAGACTTGAGGCAGTCGACGAAGATGCTTTTGTTGCTCCTTCCTTTCTTTTTATTGTTGTTATTCTGTTCCTGTGTTATTGATGTTTAGCCTTGATGCAGTCAGCGATAAAACACAGACCCTGTGATTTCAGAGATGCATTAAAGACAAATAGCAGGCAGCATTTCAGACCTGGACACAGGCAGCTGCACATACAGGAATACGTTTAGTAACACAGTATTTTTTTTCTGAGTTATTTGAAAGTTTTTTTCCCCACAAAAGCATCTATCTAGTGGAACAGATGAAGTCCATACTTTTGGAGAATTTAGCCTAAAACTAGATAGTTTCACTTTGCAGCTCTGTATTTGATAGATTTGTCGGAGACAATGGATTCCGAAGCTCCAGCTATCAGTGGGAAGACACTACCGTTGTTCAGGGGTCTGATGTGCTAACATATTTAAATGGCTTTTAATTGACTTGTTGAAACATTGTCATAGCATATATTAATTATATAAAACAGTTTCATTCTGACATTTTCATACATGTATATAATATGCTTTACTCAAAACCATGGGTTTCTTTATGGCCTCTCCATAAATGTATGTGATGTGCTTTCTTATGCTTAGGTCTGTATTGCCCTTCTCTTTTCTCCCTTCTTCCCTCATAGTTTTTATTATCAAGGATGAAATTTTAGTGGAGCTGGAGATACAGCCTAATTGGTAGAGTTACCTAGCATGCAGGAAACTGCAGGTTCAAGCCCAGCCCCACGTAACCTGGGTGTGGTGGTGCACACTTGTAATCCAGCACTAGTGGGGTGGAGGCAGGGGGAGCTGAAGCTCTTACTTGGGTTCATAACACGTTAGAGGCGAGCCTGGGGTGCACTAGACCCTACCTAACAATTAACTTTTTCCTCTTTGTTAAGATGAAATTTCCTGTTATTAAAAACGACGTGCTTGCTGTGAATTTTAGTATATTTTAAACCTGAGTCACTACAAGTTTTAGGAGGCCAGATTTGCTGCTTTACCTGGAACGACCTTTCTCCAGAACTGGACCGGAGTTAGTTCTCCTGCTGAATGCAGGTTCCCAGCTTCACTAGAGACGTCTTTTAAAAAGGGTGATGGAGTCTTTTATGGTTTTTGTTTGTTTGTTTGTTTTTCTCTTTTGAGATAAGATCTATGCAGCCCAGCCTTGTACCTGTTCTCTTCCTGCCTAAGCCTCCCCAGTACAGGGTTTATAGGTATGTGCACTACCCTGGGTGAGGTTAGATATTTATAAAGCAAAACCAGGTAATTATATTTTTGTTTGTGTTTTTCTGTGAGTCAGGGTGTCGCTGCGTAACCCGGCTGGACTGGAAACCGATGTGTGAACCAGCCGGGCTTCACACTTGTGCTGTGCCCTCCTGCCCTGTGCTGTGCCTTGCATGGCTGCTGTCAAGCAATCCTGTTATGTGAATCTGCCGTATTACACATTACTGTTTGCTGAAATTTGCGGGACTGAGATTTGGACCTGGGCATGTGCAGAATGTATAGCTAGAAGGAGAACATTGTTCTGTTTTGTTTTTGTATTGTTAGTTCAGAATGTGTTTCTCATGGTTTGCTTCTAGAGGTTGACTTAAAGAAGCTACTTTGTTAAAAAAAAAAAAAAAAAGATCCGTCTTGCCCCTTTGCTTTGGCTGTCAGCCTGACCTGCTGGTGGGTGAACAGGAGGTGGGAATATCGATGTGTATTACTTCTCTAGCCACTTCTTCTTCTTGTGTGTTGTAAAAAGGGACACATGACTTACAGCGATTACACAGGGCCTTTGCCTAATGTTGGTCTCTGGCCTTGGGCTGTGAGGGTATGTTCTTGGCTATAAAAATAAGTTAGTAAGTTTCTCTTTCCCAAACATTCTTTATCTCAGGTTTGTAAAAAAAAAATGATTATTATATAAAATCGAAAACAGGATGGACTTTTCCAGCTCACTGGGCACGTAATAGTGATTTCTGCCCACCCCGCCCCGTCTGTCAGTGGAACATCCATGACTCACCAGGGCCACACAGGCACTTTTGTAACCCTGCTCGATGGGAGGGTGGGGTGGGGATGGAGGGAGATGGGCTGGCATCCCCTTTGTTCAGGCACATTCTGTCCAGCTGCCATGGTATGGACCTCTGCAAAGCCCAGTGCCTCTCCTGCATCACACTGCAGAGCTTCTGGGCCAAAAGAATGCAGTGCACCCGTCACGAAAATGCAGCCAGTGGGAATGTAGTGTTGTGTGCTTGTGTTGTGTAGTAAAGGGCTCTCCTGTTACATAAGATTTCAGTGTTAAGAGCCAGGGAGGTGGTTCAGATGGTTCAGGGGTCAAGGTGCTGGTTCTGAGGCCCGAGGACCTGAGTCCAGTCTCTGAGATCTGGGTGAGAAGAGAACCGATTCACAGGTTGTTTGTTGAACTCCATGTGTGTGCATGGCTTGTGTGTCTATATACATGCACATATAAACAAATAAAATATAAAATTTAAAACTGGACAAAATTTAGAAAATATTATAGTATTATCATCAGTTTGAGTTCCTCACATTTTTCTCTAAGCTGTGTTCCTTTATTTCTTTCATTATGATTATATTTAGGGGTTTTTTTTGTTTTAAGTTATTTGTGCCTGTGATTTTTTTTTAAAGGTTGGGTGTGGCTGGGCATGAACCCAGGGCTTGCTTTCTTTGCACTGAACTACATCCCTAGCTTTTCAATTACAAAGGATTTTTTAAAGTTGCCCAAACTGGTCTTAAATTCTCTCTTCTCTCTCTCTAGCCCAGGCTGGAAGCTTTTCTTTCAAAAACTCTCTCTCTCTCTCTCTCTCTCTCTCTCTCTCTCTCTCTCTCTGGTCTTCTTTCCTTCTGCCATGTGGACCCTGGGAAGGGAACTCAGGCTGTCAGGTTTAGTGGCCAACCCCTTTGCCCCCCAGCCCTCTTACTGGCTCTCTGCCTCGAACTCTTGATTAATCTTCCAGTTTCAGCCTCCTAGTTGCTGGCTGGGATTATGGATTTGTGCCATCACACTGTACCCATGATTGGCTTAATTTGTAAATTTAGCTTTGAGTTTGTACCTAGCATATGGCTGTAGATTTGCTTTGAAAAATTATTCATACTGAAACCCAGTTACTAGGTGTCAAAGTGGCTATGGGCACTGGGACAATAGAAATGGATTTTCCCAGGGCCCATGGGGAGTCTGAGCACCTGCTGAGAACTTCCTCTGATTTCCAGTAACCTTAGTTGCATGTTGTTATGGCAACTGTTACATTTTCACAAGTTGGAGACAGGTTAGATGCCACCCTGCACATTCCTCAAGAGATGAGACGGGGTTGGTTTAGGATGTGTGAGGAAAAAGCTACAAAATCTCTAGTTTAGTCACTGCGCTGTTTAACACTTTCAATGCCAGCAATCTCTCCCATGTGCCCAGAAAGCTGGGTTTTCTTTTCCTACTATACATCACAGCTTTGGGGGCTGTAGCGTAAAAGCATGATCATTATCGTTTAGTTCTTAATTAACTGTGTTTTTGTTATTTTATATGATTGAGAAGTAGTAACAAGGATCTCTTTTAAATTTGATGTAACGTCTTTCTAATTTAAGCCTCCTTTGAAAGTAATTGCAGGAAACAGGAAAATGGACTTGTGTTGTTAGGGCTGCCGCAAGAGATTTCTGCACGCTAAGCCCTCTTACTCTGTTGAAGACCAGCACAGCGTACGGAAGTCAGCAGACAAGTGCTTGGTCAGGGAGTCAGCAAGTGCACCGGTGGGTTCTGAAAATGGATGCTCCTCAAAAGCTCGGTAGCTTTCCAGAGCTGGACTCTGTTTCTTGTTTTAGTGCAAGAGGTGGAACCCAGGGCCTCAGGAGTACTAGGTGGACATTCTACCACTGAGTGGGAGTCCCCTCTGTGTGCTGTGATGACCATTAATGAATAAAGAAACTGCTTTGGATGTATAGCAAGGCAGAACTTAGGTAGGCAGGGAAGCTAAGCTGAATGCTGGGAGGAAGAAAGGTGGAGTCAGAGATGCCATGGAGCTGCCAGAGTCAGACATGCCGAAACTTTGCCAGTGAGCCACTGCCACGTGGCCATACACAGATTAATAGAAATGGGTTAAATTAAGATGTAGAGTTAGCCAATAAGAAGCTAGAGCTAATGGGCCTAGCAGTGATTTAATTAATACAGTTTCTGTGTGATTATTTTGGGGCTAAGCAGCCAGGAACCAATAAGTGGCCTCCTTACTATATACCACTGTGTCACACTCCTGACCCAGAATTCTATTTCTTGGCATGGTCATTTGGGGACGGGGGTGGCTTTTTGTAGTTTACATATAACATTATATATATAACATTAGTAAAAGAAATCTCCGACCTGGGGCTGGAGCGATGGCTCAGTGGTTAAGAGCACTGGCTGCTCTTCCAGAGGTCCTGAGTTCGATTCCCAGCAACCACATGGTGGCTCACAACCATCTGTAGTGAGATCTGGCGCCCTCTTCTGGTGTGCGGGCATACATGGAGGCAGAATGTTGTATACATAATAAATAAATAAATCTTTAAAAAAAAAAAAAGAAATCTCCGACTTGCAGGATGGCTTAGCATGTAAACCTGCTTGCTATCAAGCCTGATCTGAGTTCTGTCCCTGGAACTCACACTGTGGAAGGAGAAAACCAACTCTTAGAAGTTGTCCTCTGACCTACACAGTTATGTACAAAGAGAAATGTAAAATTATTTTAAAAACAGAAATTTGTGTTAGTACTCACTTGCACTGAGGTGTGGTGATGGCAAGTTTCATTATATAACAAGTTCCAAGCCAACCTGCTTTGTATAAGGAGCCTTAACCCCTCCTCCCCCAAGAAGGCATCTTATTATAGGAAACTCAAAAGTGTCTTTCTCTTTTTCATTAATACTTTGTTTTCCTGGCTACCAAAATGATAGAGTAAGTGTTCAAGAGGATGGTTTGATAACCCCTATCCCAAACAAAGCCCAAAACCTTGTTTGAGTAATATATCAGACCTAGTCAGAAATGACCCACTGAAAATGTATTTATTTTCAATAGTATGTATGAAACACAGGTATTCCTCTGTGTTGGTAACAACAATGTCCCGTATACACTCTGAAATCATTTGGATTATCTTGTGGTAAGACAAATCAGGTCTCTCACTTAAGATATAGCTCACCTAGTTACGAAATCGGTACTGGCGTGCCAGAGCTTGCAAGCAAGCATTTTATTTGCTTGTTGCATGAAATATGGGCTTTAGAAAAAAAGATAGACCCATGGATACTTTCCATGTAGGATTTTCCAGTTGAAAAATTAATTGGATGAGTTAACAGGAAGAGTACATTTCAGGCTAACATGTCATTAATGGTGGCCCCCAGTGGCTGTGGAAATGAGCTATGAGTAAGCATTTTCCCTAAGCACATCAGGCAATGGCTGTTTGCTTTGGAATGGCACATTGGATAAGTTCGTTGCTAGGGCAGAAGGAGGTGGCAGGAACCGCTAGCACCAGCATGCAAAAATGGACTCCTGGTAGCCAGTTTGTTCTACATGTGCAGGATTTTGTGGAGAACCTGTAAACTTTGGTGTCTAGTTCTTACTACAGAATGGTGTGTGTGTGTGTGTGGTTTACTTTGTATGTTCCTGAACAAATTGTGTGTTCATGATTTATTTTTGTTTAAGGCTATTATTACTTTCTTTTTGCAGAGTAGGGTTACATGCTAGGCAAATGCTGTACAGCTGAGTTATATCCTGAGCCACAGATTATTTTCTTAAAAACATGTCTTAATATCTTATTTATGTGTGTGTATGTGTATATGTTCCCCTGAATGTGTGTGGAGGTCAAAGGACAACTTTGAAGTTTTTTCTCTCTGGAATTCAATCCCTGGGCTCCAGCAATTGAATTTCAGGCATCAGGCCCAAGATTATTAATTTTTGTTTGTTTGTTTTTGTTTTTTTTGTGAGACATCGTTTCTCTGTAGCTTTGGAGCCTATCCTGGAACTAGCTCTTGTAGACCAGGCTGGCCTCAAACTCACAGAGATACATCTGCCTCTGCCTCCCGAGTGCTGGGATTAAAGGTGTGAGCCACCACTCCCTGGTTAGATTATTAATTTTTAAATGCACCTGTTAAAAAATCAAAAATTTATATAAGACAGGTTGACAGGCAAGTCTCTCCCTTCACATTTCTGTCCTCAGAGGCTGCCATTATCCTATCAGTTCCTTTTGTATCCTTCCAGAAGTATTCTGTCCAAATACAAGAAAAATATTGTTATGTCATTGCCTGGAATGGCAGTTGCAGTATGCTGTTTTGCTAGCCTGTCTTGTGTTTGTGTATGCACATGCACATATGTGTGTACATGCTTACACATGGACAGAGGAGGGTAGCCAGGGCTCGGCTGTATTGCTTTCCACCCTATTCCCATGAGCCAGGATCTCTCACTGAACCTGGAACTTGTCATTTTGGCAAGACTGGTAGCCAGCAACCCCAGCTTCCTCCTGTCTCTTCAGCCTCACAGTACTGGGGTCATAGGCTTGTGCAGCCATGCCTGGCTTTTTAATATGTGTTCTGGGCATCAAAGTCAGGTCCTGATGCTGGAGGAACAAGTTTTCTTAACCATGACCCGCCATCGCAGCCCATTAATAAGTATCTTGATTTCCTTTGAATAAATGTTAATATTTAAATAATTATCAAATAAATAAATTTCCCTTGACTAAATATACCCCTTAGCTTAGTCATCCTCTAGGCTGGCTGGACATTAGAGTCGACTAGCAAGCCCAGCTTGTTCTCTCGGAGACCCTGACTTTGTGTCGGGGCCGAGGCTTTCAGTGTCTCTGAAACCCTCCCTGGATAGTTTTAGTGCACAGCCAACCATTGTAACCATGGATGGTTTAGATTGAAATGCTGAAATTCATGTGCAAGGGTCCTTTGCATCACGTCAGTTTTCATTCATTCAATTTTCAGGGTGATTTCTGCCAACCTAAGAGTTTCCACTCTTAGTTTTCCATTCTAGATACATAGATAGATGATAGATGATAGATGATAGATAGATAGATAGATAGATAGATAGATAGATAGATAGATAATAGATAGATAATAGATGGATGGATGGATAGATAGATAATAGATAGATAGATAGATAATAGATAGATGATAGATAAATAGATGAATGGATGGATGGATAGATAATAGATAGATAATAGATAGATAGATAGATAGATAATAGATAGATATAGATAGATAATAGATGATGGATGGATGGATAGATAGATAATAGATAGATAGATGATAGATAGATAATAGGTAGATGATAGATAAATAGATGAATGGATGGATGGATAGATAATAGATAGATAGATAGATGATAGATGGATGGATGGATAAATAGATAATAGATAGACAGATGATAGATAGATAATAGATAGATGAATGGATGGATGGATGGATAGATGATAGATAGATAATAGATAGATAGATAGATGATAGATGGATGGATGGATAGATAAATAGATAATAGATAGACAGATGATAGATAGATAGATGATGGATGGATGGATAGATAAATAGATAATAGATAGACAGATGATAGATAGATAATAGATAGATGATAGATAGATAATAGATAGATGAATGGATGGATGGATGGATAGATGATAGATAGATAATAGATAGATAGATAGATGATAGATGGATGGATGGATAGATAGATAGATAGATGATGGATGGATGGATAGATAGATGATGGATGGATGGATGGATAGATGATAGATAGCTAGATAGATGATAGATGGATGGATGGATAGATAGATAGATGATGGATGGATAGATAGATGGATGATGGATGGATGGATAGATAGATAGATAGATAGATAGATAGATAGATAGATAGATAGATAGAAACATTATAGAGATAAGCACTAGGAGTCCTCCTTGGTTGTTCTCTTATTCCATTTTTTTTGGGGGGGTGTTTCAAGACAGGGTTTCTCTGCATAGCCTTAGCTCTTCTGGAACTCCCTCCAAGCTTGACCTTGAGGTCTGTCTGCCTCTGCCTCCCGAGTGCTGGGGCTAAAGGCATGCACCGCGGTGTCAGCTCGCTCTCTTATTCATTAAGACAAGGTCTCTTACTGTATGTGGAGTTCACTCAGTTCAGTTCTGGAGTCAGGCACTAGCTGCAGCTCATGCCTTTCACGTGACAACTGGGGATCGGGTCTCAGGTCCTCATGCCATCTCCCCAGATCCCACATTGCTATTTGACTTAATAACTCAAAGGAAATGTGCATGAAGACTTAAAAAAAATAGTGTATGTGTAGACAGACATTCCTTAGGCACTGTGGTTATGCTGATTAATGGCAGACACTAACAGTTGCACAATAGGAAAGTAGCAAAACCATGGTGTTAGCTTCCTAGGATACCAGGTGATGCGGAACTGTCTACTGCAGATTCAAAACACCAAAACTGTTTGGTATCGAAGTGGTGAATGTGTCCCTAAATATTCAAATAGATGACCAAGAACTAGAGAGCAAAAAGGAAGTTAAGAGAAAATATTGTGATGGGCTGACGATTGTGGACAAACAGCTTGAAACAATGAGAAGGGAGCAGATGTGTCGGAAGCTGTACAGACATATTTCCAGAAATCTCATCGCCCAGCCTGCTAAGCAGTGGGGTGACTGGTTTGGAGAGCGTGTGGTGGGATGTAGCTAATGTCTGGCTGCTCCACTTAACACTGTGAGCATCCACTCTAGCTCTACTAGAGCTAGTCTGTTCATTCCATTGGTAGTTTCTTTTGTTCTGCAGAGAAACCTTTTAATTTAGTGGAGTCCTGTTGGTTAATTTGGGGGACTATTTCCTGTGCTATTGAGGTCCTGTTCACACATTTCTAGCCTGTACTTATATCTTCAAATGTTTTCCCTTAGCACTTTCAAATTTCTGGTTTCTACATTGGTCCTTTGGGTGCTCGTCCAGAGGTCCTGAGCTTGATTCCCTGCGCCTATGTAGTGGCTCCAAACTCTGTAACTCAAGACTTCTGGGGTCCAGTGCCCTCTTCTGGTCTCTGCAGGCACTGCATGCATGTATTACACAGATATGCATGCAAACACACACACACACAAGTTTTTAAAAATTAAATAATTCAACATTGATTCATTGCTCAAGTTTGACAACAACCAGGTGGCTATAGAACTAGCTGGCTCCTGGATAAGGCAATATCTGGTACATACATCTTCTGATCTCTGTATCTTGCCTCTGCTAGTTTATTGTTCTGTGGGTATGGGAAGTATTCTCTCCCAGCTCCCATTCTGTACTCACTGAAGATTGTTACTTTTGTGACAGGGTCTTTGTAGCCCAGGCTAGCCCTGAACTATGTAGCTAAGAATGGTGTTCGACTCCTGACTCTCCTGCTTCCCATCTCAAATGCTAATTATAAAGCATTCATTGTCAGCACATCTGTGCCATTCATCTCTGTGTTTTTGTGTCGTTTTTGCTAGCATTTACTTCTTTCTGGCATCGACAGAGCAATTGGGAGACTCTTAGAGTCAAAGCTGACCTCCTGTCCTCGACTAGCTGTTTCATGCATGTGTCCTTACCTCACTTCCCTTATTCTGTTATAGCAGACTCCTCTCAGTCCCTCCCTTCTTTGTTTCTATTTCCGCAGTGTTGTAGGTAGCCTGGGTTGGTTTTGAAATCATAATCCTCCAGTCTCAGTCTCCAGGGTGCCTGGATTGCAAGAGTATTCACCAGTGCCTACTGTCTGTCGTGCTGATCATAGCTTCACCTATGATGATGATGGTTAGGGGTCAGGATCTCACCCAGAACCTGGAAATCGTACTGATTGACTAGACTGGCAGAGCAGCTGGCTGTGGGGGATCCACCATTCCCTGCTCCCCACAGGTCTAAGGTTACAGATGCATGCCATTGTGCCAGGCTTCTATGTGGGTGCTGGGTATCCAAATTCAGATGCTCATGCTTGCACAACAGGCATGTTACCAACTGAACCACTCCCTCCCCTCTCCCCTGCCCTTTGAGCTTTTGCTTGGGGTCTTTGATGGGTAATTTTAGTAGAGGCACATGATAGAAATGATCATCTACTAGTTTGATCTAGGAAGTTTCTAGAATTGTAATGCACAATTGTGTTGTACACTTTACCCTTCTCTGGAAGAAGTGGCCCCTTCCAAAGCCAGAATCAGGTGTTGTGATACACACATGTAATCTCAGCATGTCAGAGGCAGATGCGGAAGGATGGCTGCCAGTCTGAGGCTGGCCTGGTCTACAGAGGCATTTTTAGGCTAGCCCAGGATAAGGAGCAAGACTTTGTCTCAAAAAGCTAAAAATGAAAATAAAACAAGCAAACACGAAAAAAAAAACCAGTCAAACAAGAAACAGGCTGGAGAGATGGCTCAGCTGTTAAGAGTGCAAGACTTGGGTCCAGTTCCTAGCACCCACGTAAAAGCTCACAACCATTTGTAATTCCAGTTCCAGGGGATCTGACGTCCTCTTCTGGTCTCTGAAGGCACCAGGCTTGTACACAGTGCACATCCATGTGTGCAGGCAAAGCACCCACCCATACACATTAAATAAAAATAAACCTTTTTTAAAAAGCCAGAAAACCAAAGAAATTATTTAAAATGTTTAAATTATATTGTTTATTTATTGGTATATGTGCACGTGTGTGTGGGTGCACAGGTGCACGGTTTCTGTGGTGCACGCGTGTGTGGGTGCACAGGTGCACACATTCTGTGGTGCACGCCTGTGTGGGCACACAGGCGCATACGTTCTATGGTGCACACGTGTGTGGGTGCACAGGCGCACGCATGCGTGTGTGGGTGCACAGGTGCACACGTTCTATGGTGCACACGTGTGTGGGTGCACAGGTGCACTCATTCTGTGGTGTACGTGTGTGTGGGTGCACAGGTGCACGCGTTCCGTGGTGCACTTGGAGGTCAGGGAACAGCGTTTGGTAGTTAGTGCTCACCTGCAATGATGTGGGCACACCAGGATCAAACTCAGGTGCTCAGGTTTGGCCAAAGGTGACTTTATTGGCTAAACTGCCCCCACTGACCTCCTCCAAATTCTCTCTCTCTCTCTCTCTCTCTCTCTCTCTCTCTCTCTCACATACACACACAAACACACACACTCTTCCTCTCTCTTTCACACACAAACACACTCTCCCCCCCCCCACACACACTCTCTCTCTCTCACACACACACACACACACTAGCTACTTTTGTACCACTGTGGCCAATTTCACTTTAGAAAGATTTATTTTGAAGGGTGCAGTCCGTGGTCATTTGCCTGCAGGTGCTTGGGTAAGCCCCGGCTGCAACAGGACCATGGGGAGGAGCTTCTTCGCGGATGGCAGGAAGCAAAGAGAACATTCCGCTGGCAATAGGCTGCACTCAGGAGAATGCTAAACTAATACCATTGTAGTCTGGCTCTAATCTGATTATTACCTCGGCTCCAGCCTTCTGCTCTCTGGACCACACTCTCAGGATTTCCGGGCATTCACTTTTTGTTAGTAATCAGGTGAACGGAGGCCACAGTGTAGTGGCCCAAGGCCTCTTCTGCTTAGATACTCAGCTTTGGTCAGGAGCGGAAACAATGTAACTGGAATTTCTGCCACAGGGGAATGGCTTTTGACTGGAGATGGGAGAGCCTGGAGAGCCACTTAATCCTGGCTGGGGGAGGTGTTCACGATGAAGGGTGCCTTCCCCTGGGGGTAGGAGACCTGGCAGAGGGCAGTGTGATAAGAGTTCCTATGTTGTGCTGTTCAGTCTGAAGCCCTTTCCTTCCTTGGAGGAATGAGAGCAGCCATCAGACAGTGAAGAGTCAAATCAGGTTCTCCAGCTACAGCAGTTTGACAGCGAATTTTGGTTGTACACCGGGGATGAGGGAACTCACTCGAGGATTGCTTCCATCAAATTGGCCTGTGGGCATGTCTGTGGGGCATTTTCTTGGTTGCTGATTGAGGTAGGTGGGCCCACAGCCTGTTGTTCCTAGGCAAGTGGGTCTGGGCAAGGCTGGGCTGTATAGAACGGGTGGCTGGAGAAGCCACGGAGAGCAAGCAGAAAGCAGCGCTGCTCTTTGCTCTCTGCTTCGGTTCCTGCCTGGGCTTCCCTCCAGGATGGATTGTAACATGGAGGTCCAGTACCTTTTTCTTCCCTCAAGCTGTCTTTGTTCAGTGTTTGATCGCAGCAGCCGAAAAGAGGAGCGAAAAGTAGAAGGTGACTGCCACCACCCCTAAGTTCGCAGTCTGCGCATGGGTGAGAACAGCCCTTCCCGAGGAGCGTTCCCAAAGCTCACTTATTCGGACAAGGGCTTTTGTGGTGTTAGCCATGCACCTCTCACCACCTTTTATTATGATGCTTCCGATGTGGGTTTTGAGCTAGAAGGCTAAGCATAGAAAGGAACTTGCCCGAATCCCCCTCCCCCCATGGTAAAACAACTCATTTTCAAATTCAGTTTCTCCTCCGTTCCCACAACATAGACATTTCTGACCTATGTGAGGTTCTTTACCACAAACGAAGCAGGTAAGCAGCCAATTCTGCAGCCGTCTGTGCCTCTGAGGTGTTCGGATCCGATTCAGCTTTGACACTGTGGGATTGGATGTCCATGGGGAAATAGTGTTGTGTCCCACAGGCTGAGGGCTGAACCACAAGACTCCTCCCTGCGGGTGCCAGCCCCAGTCCCAGGTGGTTTCACCTGTAATTCTGACCCACCAGCTGACAATCAGGCCTCCCACAATCCTCTCTGCAGGGTTGATTAATGGGTTGATCAGTCACAAAACGTCCTTTTGGAACGTGCCGTCCTCCGAGAAACACCATGCGTCCATCTTTCTGGAAGCTCTTTCAGTCCTGCTCTGGTGTCCTTGTGGGTTCTGCTGCACGAACATGACAGAAGCATGGGTCCAGTGTGGAAGTGTGATGGAAAAGGCATGACGTCATGCTAACAGACTGGGCTGGTGGGACCCCCACTGAGGCCTCCCCAGATTCTTTGGCTTCCCTTTGCTGGGTGTGGGCAAGACCCCGTCTGAAATGAGCGTTTTGTCTCCTAGCAGACAAGATAGGTTAGAAAAAGTCAGGGAAGATGGCTTTGGGCAAGAGGTCTTCTGTTGCGTGCCTATGGCCGGTTGCTCTGGTTTCTACGGACTGCTAATTCATAGTCTGGGGCTGGAAGTCTGGATGAGATAGATGCCCTGCAGGAGTTCAGTTTGAGGAAGTGTGTTCCTCTTTCTTCTGTCAAGGCGTGTAACGGGAACTGACTGCATACCAAGATATGGCCCGATAGCAGCGGCCAGCAAGGGATGGCTAAGCCGTTTAGGCCTCTTTGTCCAAAAGAGTCCTTCATTTTCAATTCCTCTTCCAGTTTTCACTTTGGTTTTGAGCCTGGGTGTCTGGTAGCGGATGCTGTCCTTGAACTCACTGTGCAGCCAGGACCGGCCTTGAACTCTTCATTCCTCCTGCGTCTCTGGTGCTGAGGTGGTAGGTGCGTGCCACCAGGGCCAGGTCTCGATGTGTGATATTCTATAACTGAATCATGACTAATATGTCGCCCGTTTTCTGAAAGCCTAGCCCAAGGGAAGGGAGGTGTGTGGGCTGGAGAGGAGGAAGGTAGAGAAAAGGCCAGCATTAAATGAGGCCAGGTGGTTTTTTGTTTTGTTTTTAATAGGAATTGGTGCTTTCTCCTGAGCACCGACAGTGTGGCTTCTGGTTCTCATTGTAATGTTATTTCATTTTCAGTGTTCACAAACATCCCAGGTTTTAGATATTTCTTTTACATTGAGGATGTTTTTCATTCTTTATCTTTTTGTTCTAATTTAAATTTTATTTTGTGTGGGGGGTGTGTATATGTCAAAGGTTAACTTGTGGAAATTACTTCTACCCTGTGGTTGTTCAAGGTTCCAGCCTTGGTAGCAGGTGCTCTTCTTACTTAAGCTGAACAGCCTTGCTGGTCTGAGTTCTCGTTCTCTCTCTCTCTCTCTCTCTCTCTCTCTCTCTCTCTCTCTCTCTCTTTCTCTCTCCCCGTCTTATACACTGGCATATTTGGGACGCAAAGACTTTGCTGTTTACAATCAACCACTGTAAAATAAAATACTGGAAATTTTCTCTCTTGATGTTCCATAAGCTTACAGGTTGGGACGCCTCCTTGCTCAGACTGCCTGTGTGGGTCATCAGCAGTTCATGCCCCCCACGCTCTACAGTGTGTCAAAGACAAGAGAAAGGTCTGAAAATAGGTGAAAGGTGATGGTATTGGGGGCACTAATGGAGATGAGGGACAGTGAGACCCACAGATAAGGATGTTTCCAGCCTTCCTCTTTGTCTACAAACTCTCTTCCCTGAGAGGAGGCAGAGCTAAATTTGGGTATAGCTCTTGCGGACAAATATTTATGAATTTATGAAACGCCCTCTATGTTCCAGGAACTGTGCTACAGTCCGACAAGAGGCTGTCATTTGAGACTTGGTGTGCTCCCAAGGGTATAGCTAAGAAATGAACAGGAAGTTCACACTCCTATCTATCAAGTACCAACAATGTAATCCTTGTCTGTCCCCCTGTTCGCTACAGTGTATTTGTATTCATCAAAGCGGTATTCCACAGTGTAACTGCAGAGAGGGCCCCCTCCCTCTGCGGAGAGTGACATTGATGTGTACTTTCTAGGTTTGTCATCTCCTGGCTCAATTTTCAGTTCCCTCATCATAGGGTTTTCATTTTTATGGCATTTAAATCTGGTGAACGTATGACTTATGGTCCAGCAAATAGAGGTAACGATTCCTCTCAGTTCTGTTTGTGTAGGATGGCGAGACAGGCCACTTCTCCAAACTGTCACTGGTAACTCCGGACCCCATATTTCAGCCATTAAAACCTTTGCTACTCACTGGGGGTTGGGCTTCCCTTTTTTTCCTCGCTGATCTCAGTGATGGAGGCTGGAAGTGGGAAACAGGCAAATCACTTACCATCATTACGATTTCTGATCTGTGCTGCCCAGCTCAGCATAATGGCCACAAACGGCTGTTGGTACTTAACCCGTGTCTGATGTGAACAAAGGTGGCTGTTAAGCCATCCAGGTGTGGTGACATGTTTTAATCCCTGGGCTCCAGAGAATGACACGGGAGGATTGTTGAACCCAACCTGGGCTAAAACATAATTTCAGGTGCAGTCCGTGTTGTCGAGCATTTCCTTACCTAGCTCAGGAATTCAGAAAGGACAGCCCTAACACTCTGCTGTGTGGTGAGGTGTGAAGGGGAGACCCACTCTTCAGAACGTCAGCCAGAGCATTACTGCCGACGGGAAGGGACACCGCTTCCACACGTTCCTCACGGCAGTTGTGCAGGGCTCAAATGGTCTTGCCCAAATTATGCCTCCAGTGTGGGACTAAGATGGTTCTAAGGTCCACCCATGGACCTGAAGCCCAGTTGTAGCTAGGCAATTCCGAACTCTAAGAAGCGAATCCTTCCAGTTTCTGTCTGTCTTCCTTCAGTGGATGTTGGAGCATTTTTTTTTTCAGAACAGGGTATTGTGGGAAATTCTTACTGACTGGATAACCAGTTTGTTGCTGAATGAGCGTACAAGGTCTGGCTTGGAAAGTTACACAGAAGGTGTTTTAGGAAGAGGATTTGGTGTGATTTGGGGTGCTGTGATAGGGTGATAGGCGGTTTAAAGAGGTCTTTGTGAGTGCAAGAGACTTGCAGCTAATTATTTCGTGGTTAGAATTTTCTAGCTCGTATTGATTTGTTCTCCCGTTTATTGTTCTCTGTGGACTTTGCTGAGCCTATCTTAGATTGTGTAATTTCTTGGAGATTCCAGAGACCTGGCTGCATTTCGAGAGGTTGGGATTGAAGTGAGGGGGTGGCTGGTTATAGTAAAATCCTTTGCCAGATGTTGCAGCCAGTTTTCTCTTGGCTTTGTGACTCACATGCTGTCATCATAGAAAACAGTGCTCCTGGCCTTGTGCACACAGACAGACCTTCCCATTTGTCTAGAGCTGCGTAGGTTTTCCGAGGGATTCTCAGCTCCTCATGTTACACATCCCGCAGCCCTGAGAAATGAGGTGAGTTGAGGCAGCAGCTGTGGAGACTTAGAATGATTGAGTAGTTTTCCCGAGTCACATGGGCAGTGAGTAACTGGGCCAGAACTAGGTGTAGCTTGCCTTCCAGCCTACATTCTGTTCCTGGTGACCAGCTGATGGTGACCCCCTTGCCTGTTCCGATGTCTCCCGAGTTCCTGGTACTCGGGCTTACCATGAGGCACTTACTCAGAGACGTGTCTGCTGATTCACAGTTCAACATCCTTTTCCTCGCTTTCTCATAAATTGATTTCTGCATATCCTTAAGCAGCAGATGTAGGCTTTTTTTTTTTGGCTATTAGAACTTAATGTTAAGAGTCTTTCTTAATTAGTGATGTATTTGTTACATGGGAAGCTTTTAATTTTAGTTCTATTATGATATAAATCATGATTATTACCCATCAATCTAAACTGGAAAGAGGACAGGAGACAATCATGTTTTAACAGATATTTAGTTAGTTTTGAGATAAGGTCTTATGTAGCCAACCTGGACTACATAGTGAGTCCCTTAATCAACACTTAATGTATATTAGTTAAGCATTGTGGCATGTACCTGGGAAGTGGAAGACAGGAAGATCAGGAATTCAGGGCATCTTTGGCTATATAGCAAGTTCTGGAATATATGAGACTGTCCCAAAAAGCCAAAAGAAAACCAAGCAGTGAACCAAATTCCCTCAGAATCTGGCTGTAGAGCTCTGGCCTAACACCAACAAGGCCCTGAATGCCATCCCTTGCCCCAAAGTTTTAAATATAAAAGGGGTCTTTTTTACAAAACGTCTGTTTTCCAGGGGGTCCCAGGAACCAGTCTGATGTGGGACAGGTGTGTGTGGTACAACGCCTAGGAGGGAGCACAGAGGGTTGTGAAAAATAAGGCTCGCCACGGAGGGTCTCGCTGATGGGCCAGCGTGACTGGCACTCAGCTGTGGGCAAAGCAAGTGGATCGAGGCTTCTCAGTCCTGTCTGATGACCCTGGCCATCTAGAGAGCTCTGCGGCGTGCCGTGGTAAGGAGCGGCATGTTGAAAAGTATGGTCGCGGAAGTTAGTTGTGTTATAGCTTCGCATCCAAGTGAAAGCAGAGTGGATTCTGTAGCATTCTCCGCTAGGTGCGTTTCCAAACATGCTCTCCCCAAGGGGTAAGAGTCTGATAAGAATAACTGTAGCACTGACCATGGTGCCACAAACCTGGACTCTGAACACTTGGGAGGTGGAGGCATAAGGACCAGAAATTCAATCATCCTTGGCTAAATAGGACATTTGAGGCCAGCCTGGACTATATTTCTACAGTTGCTCTCCAGAATACCGTGTACTTGCAACCGTGTGCCCTGCTCATGTGATTTTCAGGAAATGAGAGACCTGGGAATGATTCCGGACAGGATGGCCTCAACCCAACAATAGCTCAGCTTCCAACTTTCTAAACAGAACTACCTGGACTATTGATGCCTTTGCTGAGAGGTCCAAATGCTGGCGGTGTCCTGCAGACATCAGAGTTAAACTTTAAAGGTTCTGTAATCTTTGTTGCTAATGTTTTCTCATGGTCTGTAATCTTTATCTATATACCTTATGTGTATGAGTGTTTTGTTCAGATGTATGTCTGTGCATCACATGTGTGCCTGGGCAGAAAGAGGGCACCGAATCCCCTGACACACTGGTCGTGTGGGTAGGGCCCCTGCAAGAACAAGTGGGGTTTTGTTTTTGTTTTGCTTTGTTTGATTTGGTTTGGTTTTTAGAGACAAGGTTTCTCTGTAGCTTTGGGGCCTGTCCTGGAACTCGCTCTATAGACCAGCCTAGCCTTGAACTCGCAGAGATCCACCTGCCTCTGCCTCCCTAGTGCTGGAATTAAAGGTGTGCGCCGCCACCACCCGGCAAGAACAAGATATTTAACCAGAAAGCTCTCTCTTTGGTCACCTAACTATAAATAATCTCAAAATAAGCATATCTGTTAATTTTACCCAGAGGAATAGGTGGCAAAATCACACATAAGGAAGAGAGACTGTAGCTTGAAGTCTCTGATGCTGGACCTTAAAGGAAAAACAAAAACAAACAAACAAACAAAAAAACCCCAAAAGTCTATCTTAATGCTTGCAGAGAGGGCTAGTTATTTTTCTCAGACCTCTTGGGTACAGTGACACTGCGTTCTTGGGACAACCTCCTCACAGCCCTCACCTGGTGGCTCTTGTGATAAAGCGAGAGAATGAGCAGACCTTTAAGGCGGCTCTTAGCAAGGCTGCTGCTTCGTGTGTTAGGCCAGGAACCTGCAGCCTTCTCCTCCTTCCTCTGCTGCCAGCAGGCAGGTACTTCCTCAGAGAGCCTCGAATAGCTGGCTGTCTTTTTAAAATAATGTGGAGAGTTTAACAATTTCCCAAGGCAGGGAGATGGCTCAGAGGGTAAAGGTCCTTGTCACTAAGCCCGCGGACCTGAGTTTGATCCCTGGAGCGCACATGGTGGAAGGAGAGAAAGCAGCTCTTGCACGTTGTCCTCTGACCTTCACGCACATTACTCCCCACACCTGTAGGCGCACACGCAATCAGTAATTATAATTCAACAGCTCCCCCCACGTGTGTTGCATTGCTGCTTAGTATTAAAGTCTCCAAATGAAAGGAATTCTGGAGTTTTGCTTTTAGCTGCATCGCTACACCGTTGGCTGACTTAAATATTAATGGTAGCAGTTATCATGGAGAAAAAAACAGTGTGGGCACAATTGTGCCCTTGACAGGGCAAGTGCTGTTTAAATGTTTGCTTATGGTTTGTCTGCTTAGCTGTCTATGTGATTGCATTGGCTCTGGTTCATTCCCGTGCAGTAAAACCTATAAAAGCAAGAAATCAGGGACCATTTCTGGCACACACACACACACACACACACAAAAGTCTTTTTGTCTATTTGTAAATAAAAATCACATATTACTGGAGAAATAGAGAATAAAAAATAAAAAGTTGCATCAGTCTGACTCCTCCAGTGTTGGGACCATTTGGAGTCCTGGCCTCCAGCTGCTCTTCCCTGCTAGAGATCTTTACTTTCCTTGTGATTTGAGTTACTGAAAGCTGTGTCATAATTGTTTACCAGCTCTGAAAGGATAAGGTTTTCACCTGTTGGCCCACTTGACTGTTGGGTATATAAGCCTCCTTGGTGCTATTGAATAAAGGGCTTCTTACCAGTGACTAGAAGTCCCTGTCTCTGCTGTCTGTCTGTCTTTGTGTGTTTCAACCTCCAGCCCCTTGCCCGAAGCTCGCAAACTGTATGGTAGCACATAGAGCGAAGACAGGTGCGGTGCGCTGCACTCCAAGACGTTGTGATATTTACTTCTTGTTTAGAGAATACATGCAGTATCAAAGTGTGCTTGCCACTTCAAGTCTTGCTCTTTATATTCATTGCTGTTGAAGAGGGTTTGTGTCCCGGGCTTCTATGAAGGCACACTTGTCATTTGGTTATTGAGTGCCTTTGATGGCTGCTCTTCAGAGTGTGGAGACGGGGGTAGAAAGTAACCTAGATCCTAGGGAGGGACAACACAGCACCCTTTCCGTTTGCCTTTTGAGACTGGGTCTTGGTAGGTAGCTGTGTAGCCCAGGCTGTCCTTGAATTCACTGGGTAGCCCAGGCTGTCCTTGAATTCACTGGGTAGCCCAGGCTGTCCTTGAATTCACCTGTAGCCCAAACTGACTTTGAGCTCATTATGTAGCTCAGTCTGGACTAGAACTCAGTCTTTTTCCTTAGCTGTCAGAATGCTAGAGTCCCAGGCACATACATCAAGCACAGCTTCAGGAACCATAGGTCATCATGATTTTTTCTTGTAACTTATAAAGAAAATTGTGACCTGGAATGACTCCAGGCTTGATAGTGCTATGCACAAGTTTATTATAGGTGTGCTTAAAACTAGGGGAAATATCATGAGTAAACCTCTCTGAAATGGAAGCTGTAAAGCCGGTTGACTTCTAGTGTACATTTGAGCTAACTTTGTTTGGCGTGGGGTAGAGGGAGAGGAGAGGGAATGAGAATATCCTTGTTGGGGAGCAGTGGAGCCTGCACCCCAGCCGCCTCCTGCGTGCCAGGCTGACCATGTGCACCGCAGCCCTGCCGGCCTTCCGTGGTCTGCTTGGCTCCTGCACAGGGAATGTTTACATGTGAGCAGGGCAGGGTTCATGGCCAGGTGTCTGGCAAGAGACTTAGTCATCCACAAAGCATATGACTTGCCCTCAGTGCTAAATTAGAATCCAAGCAGGCTAAGTGACCAAGGAGGGCTCAAGATGGTAGGAAAAGAATTTGACTCAGTGCGGTGATATCTGGTGTGTACAGATGGCCACATCTGGGTGGGTGCCTCTTGACAGAACGGCGCGAGGGTGCTCGTGAGTGGCCAAGTGCTCACTCAAGAACAAGGGGGCCTGCATTTGAAGCCATGGCCTGGCCACTGATGCACTGCAAGCTTTGGGTCCATCCCTTCCCCCTCCCTCCCTTTCTCCCTCCCTCCTTCATTCAGTTCTTCCTCCCTCTGCTCCTTCCCTTCCATACCTTTCTCTGTTCCCTTCTGTCCCCTCCCAGTTTCTGACCTTTTCTTCCCCTTCCCTCTCACCACCCTCTAGGCACTCTTCTCCCCTCCTGTCTTAGCTTCATGGCACAGACCCCAGCAGGCGGGCTAGCCCTAGCTCCAGGCACACACTCCAGACTGAGTGCATTTTTACTTTCTGAAGCAAGATCTCGGTAAGCTGCCAAGGTTGGCCTTGGACTCACTGTAGAGAGCAGGCAGGCCTTCAACTTGTCATCCTCCTGGGTAACTGTGACTATAGGTGTGCATGACCACGTCCAGCTATTCTTTCACTTTTCTGTGTTTGGTTCTCTCTACCTGTTCAAAGATGGCATTACTACCACCCACTTTCCTGTGATTAAGAAAAACCCAGAGAACCATCCCTGGCGTGTGGAAAGCACCCGGTGAGTCTAGCTAGCCATCATCTGTAAAGTACAACTGAGTTTGTATATATTGCCAAGTGTCCTGACTGTCATGCTTGTCTGACGAATTGAGATGGTATTGGGTGTGTTGTGGCGCAGATGGGCAGGGTGTTATTTTTTTATTACATACTGAGCTGGCGTTGTGCAGATGGACTGCCGTTGAGTTGTTTCTTTCTACTGACTACCTCTGATCTCATTTCTGACCAGCTTCGTTCCAGTCCTGGATCTGTCTCAAACCTTTTCCCAAAGCACACTGTAACAAAAGTTCTTACACTTCCTGACCTTAGTCCACTTGTGTAATCTACCGTGACAGCCTGCTCTCCTCTTCTTCCTTTTTCTTTCTCTCTCCTTCCCTTCTCTCAGTGTTCTCGCTCTCTCTTTCTCTCTCTCTCTTTCAACAGGCTCTCTTGAGCCCATGCTAGCCTCAAACTTGACACTGAGAACGACCTTGAACTTTTGACCCTCTACTCCTACTCTGGGGTGTTGGGTTTTGTTTTTTTCTTGACACAGAGTCTAATGTAACTCTAAGACACTTGCTAGCCTCATACATACTTGCTATAGCATCACGGATGACCTTGAACTATATGTATACATGCACACACGCGCATTCAGAGGACAGAGGTCAACTTTCAGCTCTCTTTCTCAGTCACTTTCTACCTATTTTCTGAGCTCAGTGTTTGCCACTGAACAGAGTTTACTTATTCAGCTAGACTGGCTGGCCAGCAAGACTCTGGGATCGTCCTGTCTGTTTGCTCAGTGCTGAGGTTACAGGCATATCTGCAGTGCCTGACTTTAATGAGGGTGCTAAGGATAGAGCAAGGTACTCATACTTGTTCCCATGACCTTGACTTTCTGACCCTCCTGCCACTCACCTCTCAAGTGCTAGCATTGCAAATGTGTGCCACCACACTGGGCATTCCCTTTTAAAACCTCAATGCGCTCCATTCTGAATTATAAGATATAGAGAAGTATATATTTTACTTGATCAGTGCTCACATCTCCAATATGGAGATCAGAAAGAGCACCTTCTAATGCTTTTGTGTCTGCTCTTGGACAGCGCATTTGGACACCACCTCACAGCTGCGCCTTTCCAGCTCTGGGGATGGAAAAGGCGGACAAGAGAGGGAATGGCACACTTAAGGGTTGGTTGTAACACTGTGTCCTATGTGGTTTTGTTTCTTTGTTTCTCATGAAGGCAATGTGAATTAGCAAAGGATTGTTTAAATAGATGTATTAGATATAGATACTTTGCAATGGGCTGAGCCAGGTTTTAGTTTCTTTTTCTTCTTTCCTAACCCATTTCTTGTGACTTTTGAGTTGGGTTTTCATGACTTACTGTGAGCACCGCTTCTGCTTGTGCAGTGTAAGGATAAAGAGATACAAAAATGCAACCTTCCTGTCTTTCATTCTCCTAACTCTGCCTGTGGCAGGGAGACCCCTTCTCTCTGCTCTCCTGTCTTAGAGCGGAGGTGGTGCTGAGTGGTTTCGAGAGTAGTCTGTGCGTAACAGGAAGCAGTGTTGTGGGTGATAAGAGCTTCTTACCGCAGGACAGCTGGGTGAGCACATTAAACACATTTGCTATCTAAGGAGTAGCAATGTTCATTGCTGTCCATTGATAGGAACTTGCCGTTCTATAGGACGGTTTCAGCGCCTAGGATTTGTGAATGGAAACAGTAAAGCAGCTGCTTAAACAATTGAGAGCCTGGGACTGGGTTCAGGGGTGGAGCACATATCTAGCATTTGTGAGGTCCTGGTTTCAGCTCCACCACCAGACACTTGAACCCGTAGTCCATTCCTTTCCAGTGTGGCAGTGCTTCCTCGTACCTCCTCTGGACTCTCTGGCCCTGGCTCTTAACATCTCCAGATGTTTGCTGCGCTATGGCTGAGCCAGTGGTGGCAGCAGAGGCTCTAGGCAGGGAACTGTTCAGTGACTGCACACGATTTCCTTAAGTGGAGCCTTAGGTGAGTTTGTTTTCCATAATGCGTGGATGCGCTTTGTGGGGGAAAGTATAGAAGCCCACCATGACTAGGGCTACAAATGAAGTTGGTGATAATTATAATATGTGTGTTTTTAGTATTTCAGAATAGGGTACCCAGCACTGTCATGCCTGCCTAAGTGGATGACTCCATTTCAGGAGAAAGATTTTAAAAACATCAGCATATAGGGCTCAGAAGATGTAAGTACACCTTTTCTTCCCTCTTCTGTCGTGTCTCAGAAACATGGTGGTGGTGATACAGCTGTTTTTCATTTACATGCATTTTCATGCATGAACTCAAACTCTTATTTAAATATGAGGGGTGGAAAAGAGACTTCCAATTTAAGTACAATAATGTGGTTTTGTATTTTATTTATTTTATTAGCTTTTGAACTATAGAATTAAAGGTTAAGGAGCATAGTAACAAAGGAAATGTCACTTTCACATTTTTGCAAGTTTTGATATTGTGTTCTTTCTCATAATACATGATGTGAATCATATTGACTGGCGTGACAAGATCCTGAAGTCTCTGGAGGAAGTTGGCTGTAGTAAGGAGAGGATGTTCATTATAGCATTGGAGGGCCCATCTCCTGGGCTGGGAATCAGACCGCTACAGAGATATACTGTTTCTCTGCAGGTACATTTGTGCCAGAGCTTGAATGCAAATATGGAGTGCTTATTAAGCCTATCAGAAGCCTCTACTGGGCATGTATCAGACATAAAATCTCTCTGGTTCAAAGAATAACAAGACCTAGTTTTTCTATGCTAAGAGTTTATAATCTATTTAGCATCCTAAAACACAGGTATTCTAGGAAAATAAGCATGCTTTAGTCATTAAAAGTGTGCTTAATATTTTTATAGAAGAACTCAGAACAAAGGCCTGGGTCATCAGGACGATTCCTGTGGGGAGGGTGTAGTTTCTTCTTAAGGAAGTGATTCTCAGGTGTGTGGTTAGTTTCTGTTTAACGGAATCCCATCCCTGTATAAAGATATTTAAGCCAGGCAATGGCAGCGCACGCCTTTAATCCCCCGCACTCGGGAGGCAGAGTCAGGCAGATCTTTGTGAGTTTGAGGCCAGCCTGGTCTACAAGAGCTAGTTCCAGGACAGTTAGGGCTGTTACACGGAGAAACCCTGTCTGAAAAACAAACAACAATAAAAACAAAAAGCAAAACCAAAAAGATACACTTAAGACTAAGACCACAGAACCAACCAAGGGTTCACGAGACCTTAGGGATGGTCCCAGTAGTATTCAGCCAAATTCCAGGAAAAGGGAATTGGTGTCATTTGTATACTTGTTTTCTAGACTTGGCCTGTGTTTTGAGGGCATGTGGTTTTTATTCTGAAAGGAAAACATTTTCTCCACACACCAGACTCAGATTTATCTCACAACATTCTCATAACCAGGTAAGCCATGTTGATGTCAGAAGCCAGAACTGTTCTACTGTTCTGGTGACTGGGGCTTTCTCCGCTTGAATGCGCCCAGGAACTCAGCGCAAGAGTGAGGAGGCTTTCTCGTGTTAGTGGCCCCTCATTATTCTCCCCCACCCCCACTCACATGATGGCAGGAACACGCCCTGCTCTGCTTCCCGTCCCTCTCATGACTCTGTATATGAAGATCTCCATTTTGGCTCTTGTGGGTAGCCATCGCTCACTGGCTGTGGCTAGTTTCACAAGGTTGTGGAGTAGGGAGTGTCAGCTGACTCTTCCTCACGTGAGAACCATTAAGAGAGTGGTGTGGCCAATGTCAGAGCAACCTTGCAGCTGAAGGTTTGCCCATAGCCACGCGAGCTGGTCTCATGACTAGAGGGAGCGCTGTATAAACTCAGCTGGGGATGCAGATGGTGTGAGTCAGAGCAAGCTACAGGACCTGTTGAGTTTGCCGGAGTCCAGGCTCAGGAAAAGTAGGGAGAGATTTGTGCTTGTCTGCTTTATTATAGGTTTCCTGAGAGCATGTTTTATAATGTAATGGATACATCTGCTTCCGGAAGTCATCCTGGGCTTCGTGTATGTGATGAATGAACCTTTTTCTTTTTAAAGCTTCTAAAGGAGGAAGTTAGTAGTAGCTTGTCTCACGTGCTGTGCAGAAGTGAAATAATCTTTACACTGGAGCTCTTGCTGGTCACTGGAATATCCCTCAGACAGCAGCGGATCTTCAAGAGTGATCTTGTCCACGCTGGTGGTCAGGAGCAACTGAAGAGCGTCTATGCCTCTCAGGAGATGTGTGGTGGCACAGCAAAAGCTACAAACCGGCCAGCAGGCCAACAGGAGTCGGCCAGATGTGTGACGGATGCCACTTCTGGTGCTGGGAGGGTTTTCAAGACACTCGTATGCACAAAGATTCCAAAATGTGCCAGAGGAGGAAGGGGAGCGGATGCTGCAGTGCTCAACCGCAGGTTTGAAAGCTTAGTTCTCTTGCAGGCCGGGAAATAGTGGCTTCAGCCAGACTCTAAGAAGTTTTATTTGAAATCTGAATTGTGTTTTCAGGAATGCTTTGCATAGGAGAAATATGGTTATCGGCAGTTTGTAGAAACAAGTCCTTCTTTTGCAGAAAAGACGTAGGCGCAGGTGTTCTATTGGCCGTTTGGACTCTGCTACCATCTTGCCTTCCTCTGCTGGAGCTAATGGTAGCTGTGACCTCATCTGGAATCTTGAGCCACACTGCTTGCACTTAGAAGGTCAGAGTTAAAGCCCTGAGTACCAGAGCACAGAAAACGGGCAAGGACTGGAGTCCTTCTGCTTGGTGGTCGCTGCTGAGGCAGGTTACTCTGAAGACTTTCATGAGAAGGGTGTGTCATGACCAGCTAACTTTAGCAGTGAGTTCATGAGGAACACAGTCGGACCTGCTCTACCTATAGTCTTTCTGGTTACTTCATGTACCTTTTTTTTTAATTTAGTTACATGTATGGGTGTTTTACCTGCCTATATGTCTGCGTACCACTTACATGCCTGGTGCCCATGGAGGCCAGAGGAAGACTTCAGATCCTCTGGAACTGGAGTTACAGATGATTGTGAGAAACCATGTGGGTGTTGGAAATTAGGTCCCGGTCCTTTGGAAGAGCAACCACTTGAGCCCTCTCTCTAGCCCCTTTATCTACTTTGGAAGAATTAATTTCTCTAGTAGGAGAACTTAATTGTAACCCCTTGTAAGATTTTGCTGTGTATCTAGAAAGACAAAAGTAAGAAAAGTGAAATAGAAACTGTGAAAATTGCATTTCCTCCCAGAATCTTAGGTTGAAAGCTGAAGGTGAATCCAGTTCTTGTGATTAATGTAAAAAGTAAGTTTCTAAATGGACTTAGGAATTTTACTTGAGAGCACCTTGGGTTGGAGTGACGGCTAACAGCACTGACTGCTCTCACAGAGGATACAGGTTTGCTTCCCAGCACCCACATGGTGGCTCACAGAGGGCTCTTAACTCCAGCCCCAGCCCCATCCTCCTACATTCCTCAGGCCACTGTATGAGCATGGTGCACATGCATATACCCAGGCCCACATAAAGTAAAACAATAAAAATTTGACAGAAAGTAACATTTCTCAAAATCATCAGCTTTCACAAACTGCTTATCCTGTATAAACTGTTATTTATTGGTTTAGCTAAAAGAAATTAAGATACATGTTTGAGACAGGTCTTTACTGTACAGCCCAGGCCAGGCTTAACTAGGGTTAACTACCACATCCAACTAGAATATAGTTTTTGTCTTGCAGAAGTCTTTGTCTTAGTACGACTTAATAAAATGGCAAGTAGCTTGCTACCAGACACAAGCTCACTGGAGAGTAGGAGCGATCATTTTACAAGTGTGGCTCACATGCTGTCTGCCCAACAGAAGGGATCTGTTGGCAGAATGAAGTGGGACGTCTCTGAGGATGTCACTTCTTGTGTGTGTTCTTGTCTGCATCTTATCAAGAAAGAAGAGTCGAGGGGTGGGGAGGAGTTGGAGCTAAGCCTCCAAAGCCGAAGCTGTAGCCATGGGCCTGACTGGCTTTCTGAGCCCCACTCCTGCTAAGCTGGGGGGTAGCCTCAGACTGTTTGAAAAAGTCTTCCTTGGAGGTCCTGAGCTGCAGCATCAGAATGTTCTGTCTTCTGTTTCTTTGTCGTTCTAGAATCCCAAATCCCCAAGTTGTTACTTGGGGAGGCCGTCCACATAAAATAACTTGGATCGTGCCAATTTCTTTCTTTAAAATGAATTTAAAAATGAAGAAGCTTTGTGTGAGCGGTGCTCCCTCTCTGCTGCGTCTCTGACTTGGAATACATTCGCTGTTTTGGTGCGCTTGCTTTCGTTAGTTTCACCTAGACACAGCTTTACACATAACAGAACACTTTGCAGCCTGTTTCCCCTTGATTTTGTCTCAGAATTCCATTCCTAGTGCTGGGAGGTTTCAAGGCTTGTCTTTTTTAGCTAAGTCTTGTGCAGAGTGGACTTTTTAGTCTTCAGAACTGTCTAGCTGGGCTCAGTTGATCCCAGTTTTGTTGGCAGTACCCGAAGGACCGTCATAGTCGGGAGCCAGTTGAACTCATGTCTTCTCTCTATCCACTGATCTGACATTAATCCCATCAGCGTTGAGCTGCTGCAGTCATTTGATTTGGCACTTGTTGGCCCTGACATTCACAGTGAGCACAAACGCTGTCTTCTGTCTTATTTGCTGTCTCAGTGGTCAGGGGAACATAGCTCAGTGGCCAAGTTTGTTTCTTCCAGGGGCAGTTTGGCCGGCCTCCAGAATACAGGTGTCTTGACCCTCTGGGAAGGTGTTTGAAATTCGTAGGGATTCATTTCAGGTCCAACCAGTTGCCTCATCCAGTCTCTTTCCCTTCCTACAATCTTAATGTATGTTTGAGCTGGTAAGATGGCTCAGCAGATGACAGTGTTTCCGAGAATCCTGTCAACCTGAGTTCCACCTGTAGCAATCACACAGTGTAAGGGGGAGCCCTGACTCCCATAGATTGTCCTGACTTACAAATGGGTGATGGGTGCCATGGGGTATGTATGTGTGGGTGGGTGGGGTATGTGTGGGTGATGCTTGAAAGCCACACAGACAAATTTTATCTATATATGTGTATATATACATACATATGTATACACACACACACATATATGTTACTTAATATTCTGCTGATTTCCAGAATTCATTTTGGAGCCCTGGCTAGCCCCAAGGGTGCTTATGAATTATTGACAGCAGCTTGCACAGTTGGGACCTGGCCCCAAACTGCTCACTGGCTTCTGTTTGCTCCAGTCATGTGGCTGTCCGAGTGACATCCAGCTCCTTTCTTGCTCCTATGCACCTTACGTCAGTAGTTTCACGTCTTATTTGAGCATCTTGATAAGCTGCAGCTTTTTATGTATTTATTTTTGCCTCCTCATGTTTTTCCAATCATATGAAAAGGGAAAAATCCAGTAAGTCCAATGGTCACGTGGCATGCATAGGTAGCATCGGCCCAGTGACCGCCCGTGCAGACCACAGCCCAGTAGAGAAAGGTGCATTTTGGTGTCTCACTGTGGTTTACAGCTAGAAACTGTCTTTTATATCTTCTCTTCGATATTCCTTTGTTTCTCTAATGACAAACAGTTCATGGATTTTCAGAATCAATATCAACAAAATTCTGTCTTTTAAATGGCTTGCCACTAAAGAATTCCTTCCTAAAACTCGATTGAAATATGGTAAATTTACAGCATGCTGGGTATGTGGTATATTTTTCAAATAATCGTTTCCAGCCTCTCTTAAAATGTAGATTATAGCAAAGCTACTGCTGGTTTTTGATTTTTCGTATTTTCCTGAAAAATCGGATAAGGACATAGAATTGTTCCTGAGGTGTCTTGGGAACGGTTTCCAGCTGCATATAAGAAACAGGAGAAGTTGGCCTCGCCTTGTCGCTGGACCAAAGAGGAACCGAGATAAACACTTCAGAACCGATTGCGCTTTGCAGTTTCAGATCTGCAAGTTTGAGTTCAGAAGAAATTGTACCATACCGGATGGGGGCTGGGGGACTCAGGTGGAGCCAGTGTTGAGAGTGGGCCACCCCAGCCCCCAAAACAGACCACACTGATCAGCAGCATGGGGTGTGGGGGTCAGTATATGAAGACCATTTTAAAAGGAAAATCCATAAACGAAGTAGCTTAGCAAGTATCCCTTAGTAAACTGAGTCACAGGGATAAGTGGACTGTGGTATCGAGGATAGTCGGTAGGGGATGCAAGAAGAGTCACAGATTTAAAGACAGAAATGCTAAGGTGGCAAACTGCAGAATTCTGAAGACTTTGTAAAAGGCCATTACAAGAAAGCGTATATGTAGGTTTCAGGTGTGGGAAGTGTCTTTCACTGTGTTCTGCACATGGAAGCTGTGAAAACCATTCTACTTAATAGGAAATGTGTCTGTTGGAAAGGCTGAATGATGTGGGTAGAGAAAACAATAGAATACAGGCAAACAAGTGAAAACCTCAGCCAGAGAGCAGACAGCTGGTTGTCTTGTGTTTATGACGAGTTTTACAAGCCTGCTGGGTGTGACTCTTTCTCAAACGGGTCACAAGGTCTGGCCTTCATGCATGTTGTATTTGCAATAAGGATTTCTTCGACTGATTGGTAGGTAATTTCCAGTGGTGGATGACTCTGATTTGGAGATGTAATTGGAGACTGACTGAAGGAACGCTGCGGTAATTTTGTGCCACAAGTTTCAAGAACTTTCCATCCTAGGACACATCCATTCTTAGGCAAGAATCAGAGTGCAGATACAGGGGCTTCACAGAAGCAGACAACTGACAGAAGCTTCTGTCTGGGTCTTATTTTGATAAGCCTTGGTGATAACTGGGTAAAACAACACTTGTTAGTCACTGTATGTAATCCAGTCCAGAGTGATGTGATGGCGTTCCGGACAGAAAACAGGGCTGCTTCATCCCTGCAATCTGCAAGTCAGCCATTGGGCAGCTGCTGAAGCTGCCCAGTTTCCTGTGCTGAGCTTGGGTGCCTGCTGGACTGCTCCCCACTTCCTGGCTCTCCTGTTCTCATTCTTGTTGTGAGTCAGACTCTGGTTTAGCCTGTCCTGTTGTTACATTATTAACAGAAGCTGGGAGCGTGCTGGGCAGTGAGCAGCCAGCTCTGGTGGTGACCTCCTTTACCTGAATGTAAAGGAACTCCAAAGCCACACTGCACCTCAGGGCCACACTGAGGAGGACGTAGGGAGTTCCTGTCGTGCCCCATGTCTCCACACACCCAGAGCCTCCCTCACATGGTGGTTGGTACATGTGCATAGTGATGCATTGTCACTCAAGAGTCGTTCATTTAAATCTGGGTTTGCTCTTCATGGTAGATATTGTTTTGACAGATGAGATTTATAGTTTCAGCACCCTAGAAATCGGCTTTATCTGTATGTCCCATCTTCTCTTCTGAACCGCAACAATCTTTTTCAGAATGTTGTTTGGTTAGAATCATACAACAGACAACCTTTTCAGACTGATTCTTTTACTTAGCAGCATCCATTGAAAGTTAATCCATGTCTGTTCATGGCCCAGTAGCTCGTTTCTTTTTTGTTCCAAATCATCGGTTGGTTATTTCCTTACCTAATGAACAGCTCGGTTGCTTCCAAGTGTTTGAAGTTTATCAGTGAAGCTCCTGTAAGCATCTGTTGGTAGAGTTTTGCATGTGCGGTTCATCTCATTTGGTTAAATAGCAAGAAGCTCATTGCTGCTTCTTATGAGAAGGGTGTGTTCCAGTTGGTAAGGAGATGCTAGGCTGGCTTTCAAAGTGGCTCTATCTCCAGTAATGCATGAGAGCCGACATTTGGATGGTCTGTGTTCTGAATTTTGCCTATGCCAATAGATAATATAGTTGACACCTCACTGTTGTTCCAATTTGCATTTTTTTCTGGATTTCCCCTTTGTTTTTGAGACAGCGTTTCACCTGTTGCCCTGGCTGACCTGGAACTCACTGTGTAGACCAGGCTAAGCTCAAGACTATCTTGAACTTGTGGGCCATCTTTTCTAGTTACCTGAATCCTTGTTGTTGTGAGGTACCTAATCAAACCTCTTGTCTATTTTTTAATCATGCTTGCTTTTAAAAACTTTAAAGTTTTTTTTTCTGTTTATCTTATTTTGTGTGTATAAATGTTCGTCTGCATGTGTGCATGCCTGGTGTGTGGGAACTGGAGTTGTAGATGGTTGTGAGTCACTGTGTGGGCACTGAGGACTGAACTCAGGTTCTCTGCAAGCACAAGTTCTAACCACCAAGCAATCTCCCCAGCCTCATGCTTCTTTTCTTCTTTTTTGTCAAAGTCTCTCCATGTAGTGATAGCTGGCCTAGAACTCGCTGTGCAGACTGACTTCGAATTCACAGAGCTCTGCCTGCTTCTTCCTCCCAAGCACTGGGATGAAAGACGTGAGCCACCATGTCCCTCCCATGCTTGATTTCTTATCAAGTTTTAAGGCATCTTTATTTTGGAGAGCAATCCTTTATTAGATATGTCTTTCGCAGATGGTTTTTTTTTTTATTCAGTCTGTCTTCTCATTCACTTGACAGTATTTGACAGAAGAGAAGTTTTAACTTTAGTATGTTTGTCTTACCAATGATTTGTTTTGCGGACCATGTCTATGGTGTTGTATGTAAAAACTGCTATCCATGCCCTAAAGTCATCTATATTCTCTCTTGTAGGCATGCTTTGTTTTGTTTTTGAGGCAAGAATCTCAGTCTTCAACCTCCTGTGGCCTGGATCTTACTATGTATAGCCCTGCTGCCCCACATGGTGACTCTCCCTCTTGTGCTTCCTGTATGCTGGGGTCACAGGCAGGAGCCACCACACCCAGCTAAACTACAGGGCCAGGCCTGTTATACTTAGGTTTGTGATTCATTTCGAGCTATCTGTAAGCAGTGTAAGCTCTATGTCCTCATAGGACCCTGAGCTCAAAAAAGACAGGAGAAAATTGTCTTCGCTTGATCTTTTTCTAGTACCCGAATCTCTGGCTGCACTGACACATACTGTAATGTTTGCGGCTGTGTGGACAGATTATATAGGGATTTAGGCATTTTTAGCTTGTGACCTTTGCTGCCATTTGTTGACACTATTTCAGGATTGGGGTTCAGAGCTACAGCCAACCTCATTAACTAAACCTTTGACTGTCATCTTTGATAGTTATGTTCAGGAAAAATGTAGAGACCTGGAAGCTTATGTTTCCTTTTGGTCCTACCTCATAGAGTAACCCATCAAATGGTTCAGCAGTTCTTTGTCCTACATTTCTAAAATCTTAAGATCTCCGAAAAGTCTACAGATGATCTGAACTGATAGCGAAGCTGTATGAGATGTTTGTATTTAGAATGTATTCATCTCTCGGGCTGTTAGGAGTTTGATTGCCTCTCCCACTCTGGAGGAGGTATTATATAATATGTAGTATATGCGTCTTTCTAAAATCTTTAAAAAAAAATCTGAATTCTGAAACATCTGGCCCCCAGGAGTTCTGTTAAGGGATTGTGCATCTGAATTGACTGTGTTTGAGCCGTGCCTCGCAGGAGCTTAGTCCGTCTTTTTCTGACAAACTTGCACGTTGTGTAAGGCACTGGGTTTTGGGAAAGCTCTGTAGAGTTAGTACTTCCACAGTTAGTTCAGAGTTCTGGGTGGGAACTGTTGAGCTGGGAGAGATGGCTCAGTGCTTGTGAGCACTCACGTTTGAGCAGAGGACCAGGGTTTGAACCCCAGCTTCTGTATTGTGCCACTCACAACCACTTTCTGGCCTTCAAGGGCACCCGTACCTACGTATACGTGCACATAAGTCAAGTTTAGAAAAATGTCTGTTTTCTGCAGCGAGCATCGCCATCACAGCCTGTTACGTGTCCTTTAGATCCATGCTGTGAATTTGATGTCTGAATTTAGACATTTATCTCCAAACCTCTCAGGGTGTGGCTTACTTTGTTATTTAAGTGCATTTTGATATAAGAATTGCAACTAGTTGATTTCAACATCTGTCGTGGGTCATCAGGTGTCCCAGCCTGTGTGAAGAGCAAATCCTGGTGTGCATGTTCAGATTTCAGTGACATTACTGTTCCTGTGCCATGGTGCGGTGAGATGTTTGTTCTTTCATTCCACACTTCGTGTTTATAAGCAGAATGGAAAGTTTATACATAACTTATGTTCTTAAATGGGAAAACTACAACCGGCTTGTAAATATCCTTGGGTAAAATAACAGGTTCCATTTAACAGAGTACTTTGCAGATAAGTGTCTCTAGCTAGCATTGTGTGAGAATAGTGGTTTTGTGGCCCTCTGCTTCTCTTGACTGCAGGCCAGCGAGTCAGTGGAGGAAGTTTTTACACAGAGTGTGAACTAAGTAAGGCATTCTTGCACTTAATGCTATTATAAGTAAAACATAAGAAAGGAAAGTCAACTAATTTGGAGATGGCTGTTCCTGTGAGCTGTTTGTTTGGGTGTATTATTAATCTAGCAAAAGAACACGATTTCCCAATCTGTTACTACCATCTATGTAGTTTTTTTCTTGAAACAAATAGTTTGCTGATGAGATGAACTGTGATTTATCTTTATCACAACATAGTTTTCCCCTTTCCTCCATACCTAGTCTTTCTTTTGTTTGTTTGTATTCAATCCTTCAAATCATGGTCCTTCTTGTCTCCTCTCTGGCTTTGTTTCATCTTATTCAGAGGGAAGGAGGGAGGGATTCAATGATTTTCTTCTCTCAGCCTCCCTAGTCCTTGGATTACTGGTGTGTGCCATCACACCCTCCAACAAGCTTTTTGAGAGGTTTCCGATTGTATTTAGAAACTGGTTTTTAAGAGAGGAGGGAGTGTATGAGGGCTGTAAACAAAGAATGGTATTTAAGAGCAGTGAGGTTGTGTCCTTATGATACACACAGTAATTTTTATGGCAACAGAAGTCATAATCTGCTCAACCTTGTCCCAGTGCCTGGGACACTGCTTGGCCCACAGTGAGCAGACAGGAATTGTCTGTTAAATGGATGAGTAGCTACCAGTTTCTCTGCTCTGTGTTTTTGAGACAGTCTCACTGTGTTGCCCAGGCAGGCTGAAACTGGTGATCTTCCCACCTCAGGCTTCTGAGGGTTGGCATTATGAGTATGTACCATCATTCCTGTTCAGTTTTGCCTTATTTAACACTTTCTTGGATCATTTAAAGTTCCCTATCATATCTGATTCTTTAACTATTGACATTGTTGGAACACAAGACTGCCTTTAAATCATTCCTGTGTTTTACTTTGACTATGTATTTTTACTTCCTTGTGTGAGACCCAGAGGGGAACCATAGATCATGGCTTCTGACCTGGGCATACTTACGCCACTGCTCGCTTTATTATTTTAACAGTTTAAGGGAGGTATAAACCCAAGGAAGTGACCTGGTCTGGGGGGTGGGTGGGATAGTGGATTATGTGCGGCAAAGTACTTATAATGACCATTCTATTCTTTGTGAGGTGTTCCACCTGGAAACCACAGGTCCTTGATAGCGCTGTCTCTGCCCCGAGGATGTTCTCCTCTACCTAAGATCACATCAGCCCCTCCCTTGAAAACTCGGGGTCAGCGCATCATTACGTAGAAAATGAAACATTCTCTGGCTGAGTATTTAAAGTCCATGCACTTTCTAAATCGGCTTTATTGCCTCGTTTGGCACATGACTCCAGCAGGAGACACACTCACTGCCCCCAGGAATTGGATAGGGTACCATTTGCCTTTTGGTGTTTGGACTGTCTTCAGCAGCAGAACATTCCTGTATGTCATTCCCTGTGTCTGCGTCCAAATCCCATTCTTAAGAGGATCCCGTCATGAGATTAGCACCCATTGTAATTCAGCATGATCGCACCTCATCTTGTTCATCTCCAAGCCTTGCAACTTCTCTCTGCCATTTGTGGCCCAACTGGCTCTGGAAGGCAGTGCTTTCTCTCCAGTGATTTCACCCTCCACCAGGGTCGGTACTGTTCACGCCGCCACTTTCTGACTGGCACACAGGCCCATTGGCTGGAAATCGTGTTTGCTCGTGATGGCACCAAGCACTGAAGACGACCTAGCTCCTTTCTCTTTTGAATCCACAGTTGGTCATGTTCGGAGTTGGACCTGAGCGACATTCGCCTGATAGTGTACCAGGACTGTGAGAGGAGAGGCAGACAGGTCATGTTTGATTCCAGAGCCGTTCAGAAGATGGAAGAGGCAGCTGCTCAGGTATGAAATGCCAATGGGCTTTCCACTGTCTTTGTTATGTTCGTGCTGTGTTCTGTGCCAGCAAGGGTTCAGAAGAACAAGCAAAGCTTGCACCCCAGCGGGCAAGCATGTGTCCCGAACATGGGTGAAACTTAACAAGCCGTTATGGTAGGCCAACCCTGTCACCCAGAAAGACGCATTTGCTGGTGAGTGTAATCAGTAGGACTTTGTAAGCATAGTAAGAAAATATGGTGCTGAGATTCGTGAAGTGCTAGGGTATTTGCCAGAAGAGAAGGTCATTCTGTCCTGATTTTCTCATAGACAAAGGTACCAAGTGTGGCTCGTGCCTGTAGTCCAGCACTAGATAGGCTGAGGTAGGAAGGTGGTGATTTGGGGCTAGCCTGGGCTACATAGTAAGACCGTGTTTCAAAAACCAAAATAAATAAAAGATGTTTTGTAACGCACGTTCAAGCAGAATGAAAAGGCCCCCTCATTGGAGGGCCTCAGTGTACGCACGTACACTGCCTTTACGCATGTGCACTGTCTGTACGCGTGTGCACTGTGACCTTACCCCTTCTGACCAAGGAACCTTTCCTCAATTTCCCTGTTGTAGGGAGGGGGATGATGGGCGCTGGATGTGGGAGGGACTTGGGATGGCCAGTGAAGACAGGAAGAATTTTGACCTGTTTGATCCAGACCAGGAAAAAGATAAAGATCGTTTGGGAAGACCCTTGCCCTCCCTGATCTCTGGATATCAGCCAGGATACCTCTAATCTGTTGTCACACTTGACCGTTCTCTTCAGTGTTTGTTCAGATGCTTACAGATTCAATAAAGCCACTGATACTCACTCTTTTCTTTAATTCCTCGCTTCCCATACTGACCAGATTCTGATAATCTGTAGAGTGTGGTTAAGTAAAAGAACAGTTACAACATGACCTTTGTCTTCCTAGGGCCAGTGGGCCATTCTCCAGCTTTAGTTCCTAGAAATGAGTTTGTGGGGCTGTGCAGGCTGCTGCCTGCACATGGGAGCTCTGTGGCGTTGGTCTCTTCTTCCACCTTTAGGTGGGTCCCAGGGATCAAACGTAGTCACGAGACTTGTGGGACAAGTGCTTTTTTCCTTGCTGAGCCATCTCCCTGGCCCTTGTTTTCCAGTTTTTGATAAGAATCTTGGTTTGCAGGAAGGAAATGTTTGGTTGAAAGCGGTGAGCCGGGTGGATACCGCAGCACTTAGGAGGAATTCTGCCAGACTGCTAATCATTATACCAGTGGCTGGGCTTGGTAGGTGGGTGGAGGAGAAAGCTGAGAAACCTCTCGGATGATTCACGTAAACTTTAATGGCAGATTGGGACTGGGAGCTTAGGTGAGCCAGCACTTGATCCCTTTATTTACCGGACAGGAGAGGGCTCTACCCAATGCTTCTGCCAGAAGGGCTGAGCTGCTGGTGGTGGCAAAGTTAAGAGGGGAAATGATTTTCACAGGGAACTGGAGTTAGTCAGTATACCTGAGCAGGGATAACTTGATAATCTCTGATATCGGTTTCTTAGATATATCAGAGATATGTAACTTCTTAAAAAAGGCAGCCTAGGCTCAGGAACATTTTTGTAGCTTGCCAAAGACTGCAGGAGAAACCAGTCGGTAGCCCACTCCCTGTACTAGGTGCTGTTTCCAGCCATGCCCATTGCCCTGTCCTCCTGCAGTCGGCCCGGAGGTGGTACTCCTCTCATAGCTATCAGCCTTCTGAGGGGCTGTCTCTGGTTTAAGAGCTATTAAGTAGCAGTTGGAGCTGAAGAGCATGTTGAGGGCATGCATGCAAGATGCTCAGGACTAACCCTGTACAACTTCAGATTCCATCGCTGCTGCAATGCCTGCTGGAGACCAGCACATTTTGTGTTCTCTTTAAGTTCCTTTTCCAATCCAATCCCTACCCAACCTCATCCCCTTGATAAGCACAAAACACCATCAGTTTGGATCGGCACATGACAGCAAGCGTGTGCCTTAGACCACCAGCACCAGCGACAGTCACACTGAGATTAGATAAGCTGCCTGTTGCATTCCTGGGTTCCCAAGCAAAGGCGACAGAAGAAGGGAAGGAGGAGGCCAAGGAGACTCAGCAGAAGTCATTTCTCAGGGAGGCTGCTCTGGAGGGAGTGTTCTCTTCTGGGGGCGGGCGAGGGTATCTTTATCCTTTATGTCACCTTCGTAGAAATCAGCAGGGAGTACTTCGGGGAGGATAAAGTAGATCGCCCTCCGTTACCTCTGACCTTTAAAGACCACGTTCCTGTCACATGCTCTGGGGTTCACAGTAGCTCCGGTTTCAGGGTTCGGGCTTCACCTTTCACAAGTTCGTCCTGGCGGTTTCCTTCCCTGTGCTTACGAGAAGTGAGAAACGCAAGCCTGCCTGCCCAGGCTAATAGGTTTCTTTTCTCAGTAACATTTAGTTGGTAAGATTTTGAAACTTTGTGGTCATTTTTCTCCTCATCAGTTCCATGTGTTAAGACTACATAATACTAAAATCTCCTAAAATCTGTAACAGGGAGTAGTATTAGTCTATGACTTTACAGTATAAATTTTAATATAAATACTAAAAGTTAGACATAGTGTACTCTTTAGTTTATCAGCTATCTCTCTGTCTCGGTCAATCTCGATCATGTCTTTATCTGTGCAGACATGCCCCCTTCCCAACTGTCCCAGACTCGCAGAAAGGATTTTGTCATTATAAAGAAGAATTAGACAGAGCTTTTGTTTTTAATGCGATTCAGGCACCCGGATGTTTTGACAGATTTCCACTTGATGAAGAGCGTTGGTAAAGGTTGATACACTTGCCTGCCTTTCTTAATCCAGAAAGCAGAGGATGGCCCTGTGAAAGTGTCAGCCAGGTGCTGTCAAGAAAGCGGGAGTGTCGGCAGCAGCGGCGGCGGCAGCTCCTTCCATAGCTCTGGAGGATCTTTACAGCACGCTAAGGAGCAGCTTCCAAAGTACCAAGTAAGCTTCGTTGTCTCTAGAACAGCCGTAGGTAAGCGTCTCGAGAGAGGTGCTGTTGCTTTGTTTGTGTTTGTTTGAGACAGGGTCTCCAGTGGTCCAGGCTGGCCTCTTAACTGGCTATATGGCTGAGGATGACCTTGAATTTCTGATCCTCCTGCCTTCACCTCCCAAATTCTGAGATTTTCAGGTATGCACCACATCGAACTTGATACATTCTCCTCCTGTAGTAGCCCAAGCGGTCATGACCTCACCATGGAGGCCATGTTGATCTCAAATCTTCATGTCTCAAGTTTCCCTAGTGCACATGCCACAGTAATCACTTTCCGGTTTGTTTGTTGTTTTAATTTTAATGTCTTATTTTACTCATTGTGCATTGGTGGTTTGCTTGGATGTAAGTCTATGTAAGGGTGTCAGATCCTTTGGAACTGGAGTTACAGTCAGTTTATAAGCTGCCATGTGGGTACTGGGAATTGAACCTAGGTTCTCTGGAGCAAGTGCTTCTAATTGCTAAGCCATCTCTCCAGCCCTCCCTGTTCTTATTTTTTAAACCCATCCAAAATATTATCTCTACTGTTGCTGGTTAAACAAGGCCATGGTGATTACCAGCAGCCACAGGTGAACGAATAAGCCTTGAATTTTAGACTCGTGTGGCGCATTTGCCCTTATTTTACAGTGCTCAGTGCTAGTTGAGAATCCCAGTTGGTGCATGGTCTTTGTACCGAGAAAAGGCAAAGTATAAAACGGAGAGGGGCCAGTGGAATTCATTTGTAGGGAATATGAGAAATAAGCTGGGTTGTGCCTACAGTGGGAAGAGGTTGTTGATACGAACCATACGTACCCAGAGGTGAGTCCAACCACCATTAGCAGCACTGACAGGTTTATCTTCCCCTTTCCTCTTTTGTCATTATGCAGAGGTGCAGAGAGAGAGAGAGAGAGAGGAGAGAGTTTGTATTTAGGTCTGTATATATTGGCATTAAGACACTGTGCAAAGATTCAAGAAAGCACATTGAGGAGCTTCCTTTATTTTTTCTTCATGCCGAGAGCGCACTTGCAGAGCCTGGCTGTTGGACTTCGGTTAGGCTGTGCTTGTCGGCCTGTAGCGCACCAGTTGTTTTATGCTTTTCTTTGACTTGTCCACAGGGTATCATCATGGATGGCAGTGACTGAGACAGTGGTTCTCAACCTGTGGGCAGCCACAGCCTGCATATTGGATACTTAAGATTCCTAGCAGTAGCAAAATTACAGTTATGAAGTAGCAACAAGATAATTTTATGGTTGGGTCACCACCACATGAGGAACTATATTAAAGGGTTGCAGCATTAGGAAGGTTGAGAACCACGGCTCTATGACATTTTATAGCCGAAGGAGAGGTTTCGACCTAGAAGTAAGTCATAGGGGCTTTCCTTGTACATAACAAAGCAAAAGAATGGCAGGGATACTGCTGGACAGGAGTGTCCTCCACGGAGCAGCTATATTCAAGGAGTGATTTGAGAAAGAAGAGATTCAAGGAAGAAGGTAGTAGTGTCAAATTAGATGTTTTGACAAAGTAAATTAGAATGTGCCTACTGGATTTGAAGGACGGTGGAATATGGAGGTCATCAGAGCAGACCCAGGCTTCTCTGAGTCAGAAAGCTGGCGTAACACCCCACAAGAAACTGGTTAGAAGTTGAAAGTGTTTTTGAAATATTCTTATAAAATTTTAGAGCGATAAGATCTTCTTTATCTCCTTGGTCCTCACATAGCCCTGCGTGGACATGGCTGCAGCCTTGCAGTTTTCCTTTGCTCTGGTAAAACAGTACAACCAAGGCAACCAGCAGAAAGAGTTTATCGGGGTTTATGGTTCCAGAGGGCCAGAATCCATGATGGCAGACCCAACACGTGGTAGCAGGAGCAGGCAGCTGGGTGCTCACATCTTGAACCTCAAGCGTGAAACAGAAATCAAGCTGGAAATGAATGGCAGGAGTTAAAACTCTCAAAGCCTCCCCAGTGACACAATGTCTTCAGAAGGGCACACATCCCAAACCTACCCGAGCATCAGATGGTGTAGGCAGAGACTGCTTGTTCGTTTCCCGGCCGCCCAGACCCAAAATAATCACACAGAAACTGTCTTAATTACAACACTGTATGGCCAATGGCTTTTGCATTTTTCTTGCTAACTCTTACATTTTGAATCATTTCTATTAATCTGTGTGTTGCCACGAGGCTGTGGCGTACTGGGTAAGGTTCTGGTGTCTCTCTCCTTTGGTGGCTACATGGCTTCTCTTTGACTTCGCCTGCTTTCTCGCTATATCTCTGTTCGGATTTCCCTCGTGGCTCTATTCTGTCCTGCCATAGGCCCAAAGCAGATTCTTTATTAACCAATGGCAATAAAACATATTCACAGCATACAGAGGGGAATCCCACATCAAACTAGTGAGCAAATGTTCAGACATCTGAGCTTATGGGGGAACATTCTCACTCAGATGACCACACTAGTAATCATTTAGTTGGATAATACTAACCTATGTTTCTTTTCAGGATCTGCTACGTACCCAAAGAGATAGCCTGTTTCTTCCATAGTTAGTTTATAAATGGAGAGGAATAGTCATTGTTGTGTGAGCACATTATATAAGGAAGAAATAAAATACAGTAATATTTGTGAACTTTGTCAGGTAATCACTGTGTCAGTGATAACTGAGATGGACAGCTGTAGCTTTAAGATCTACCAGCGCACTCAGCCAGAGGCCCAAAGATTAGCAGGCAGTGCTGTGTTAACCAATGGTAATAAAACATTGCGTTGTTCCGTGTTGTGCTCTGACTGGCTGATTTCCATGCGCAGTACACGAGACCAGCGTCCGATGTCAACATGCTTGGGGAAATGATGTTCGGCTCTGTTGCCATGAGTTACAAAGGCTCCACCCTGAAGATACACTACATACGGTGAGGTTGCCCCTGTGCTGGCTGCGAGACCTGGAAGGCTGATGCTGTCTTCTTAACTTACAAAGAAGTTTCTCCCCTCTTCTTGTCTTTCAGTTCTCCTCCACAGCTGATGATTAGTAAAGTCTTCTCTGCTCGAATGGGTAGCTTCTGCGGAAGTACAAATAAGTAAGTGTGGGATTTTGCACCCCCATCCTATCTTTTTTTAAATGCATCTCTTTCTAAATTCGTTGAGGGCTGTAAGACATTTTTAAATGAATAACAAGATAAGTACAGATTAACAAAGGATTTTAGTCATTTTCTAATAACAGCAAGTAAAAAAAAATTGGGTTTTTCTCAAGTGGCCCTAAAGACAGATGATTTTTGGCTACTTTTTGAGAAAAGGTCTCAAAGTCCCAGCTGACCTTGAACCCAACTGGAACTTGCTGTGTAGCTGAAGATGGCCTTGAACTCGTGGTCCTTCTGCCTCTCCCTCGGAGTTCTGGGGTAGTAGCTGTGTGCTACTGTACCCAATTTACAGGGTGCTGGGGAGGGAACACAGAGCCCGTGTATACCAGGCAAAACGAAATTATTCTATTGCCAGGTAGACAAATGTCTGTTCTTCTCTTCTGTTCCTGCTGTCAGTCACCAAGTTTTGATTCTCAGGAAGATAGAAAATAAAGGGGAAGAGGACAGGGCTGTTTCTCAGGTGTAGGGGGAACAGGGTCTAGCCCAGCCTCTCAGATTCATGGTAATTCTTCTGTCTCGGCCTCCTGAATATTGGGATTACAGTTGCGAGCCCCCAGTCACAGCTTCAGTAATTTACCTTGGGAAGAGTGAAGCAGTACAGCCCTGCAGTCTGCAGTGCAGGGAGCCATCTGTCTTAAGTGAAGTAGTACAGCCCTGCAGCCTGCAGTGCAGGGAGCCATCTGTCTTAAGCACTTAGGCTAGCCTTTGGGCCTGGGGTACTTGGGCCATGCAATCTTTTATTTTCATTCCTGGTCCCCTCGTCTGGTCCAGAGGAAAATCCACCTGCCCAAATTCTAGTTCCATTCTCTCTACCAAAGAGACCATTTCTTTCTCACTGTCAGAGGGGCAGACAGCTGTCTGTGGTGCCTGTTAACACACCAAGCACACGCTGGCCTCCAGGCTCCTCCGGTATCACAAGTGGGAGCTCTTATCGCACCCTACCTTACCCTAAACTTCTCCAGCTCGGGAGCTGCCCTCCCTCAGCTTCTCTTCTTATACTCCTGGTTTTGTGGCTATACTCTCTCCCTCCCTCCTTCCCTGCCCACCTCCTTACCCATACTCTATCTTCCTCTCTCATCCCCGCCCCCCCCTCATGGCCCAGTCCAATCTGCTGACCACATTCTGTTGACCACTTTCTCTGCTCTCACCTCTTCAGAGGCCTGGCTCTACTCTTGCTCACACCTACAATAAAAACCTTCCCCTTAGCCATACCTTGGAGCGATCAGGTCCTTAGTTTACATACTCCCCCTCCCCCCATATTTTCCAACTATCAGGAACATTTCTTTATGCATTTTGAGCTTTCAAGCAGAGATGATTGGTATATTCTTTATTTTCTGAGACGGGGTCTTATTCTTCTAGGCCTAGGCCGGCCTTGAACTCACTCTATATAGGTCATGCTAGCCCGGAACTCTGTGTGACTCGGAATGGCCAGAACTCACTGTGTAGCCCACAATGGCATTGAACCCATGGAACTCCTGCTTCCGCCCCTCAGTGCTGGGATTACAGTAAGAGCCGCTATGCTCAGTTTATTTTTTTTTTTTTTATGAAATAAACGACTTGTTATAAGGGCATAAATTCAGGAGCATGCTTAGTATTAAAATGAAGGAAGTTTTTCCTGTTAACCCTAGAAAGTTAAATATGTTTTCCACTGCATATTTCGGTACGACTGGGTAACTCTTTGTTTGCCTTTCAACAAGATAGTTTTAACACTTTCCTCTGGAACACTACGGCTTAAGCTTCTCTGGGACTTGATGTGTTTTATTTCTTATTTGGGGGATAGGAGCTGCTCAGATACAATCCATGTAGCTGGAGCCCGTGCTGGCATGGAACTCAAGGTCCTTTTGCCTCTGCTTCATGAATACTGGCATTATAGGCATACACTACCATACCTAGGCGACGTTTGTTTTTATGAGTGTTTTTCCATGTCTTTGGAATAACCTAAATATTTGTTTAGCCCACTAACTCTCTAAAATAAAATATTGAGCTCAGATTTAAGAAATTATTTGAGTTTTATTGTGCTGTTTTATCTTCAAAGTATTGGTATTTAGTTTCTTCCTAAAATAATACATTTAAGAAATCTGCTCCGCCCATCTTCATGAGTGATTCTACGTTTCTTAAAGTGGGTCATAATTTTTGATGTTTTCCCCATGAAACAAGCTGCAGAATCGTTAATAGATATTAGACAAGATTTAAAGTTAATTCATTTTGAGTGTTCATTGAAAACCCTTGAAATGAATAGCAACATCTTAGGTGTTATTTTGTTAAGCAAAATGTAAAAATGAATAGCGGTACGGAAGGTGTCAGTTACTGAAGTACGGTTAGAGTTTGGCGTCTCATTTCAGACACAAAGTGGTTATGAATGCAGTTGCATAGTTGTGTGGACTGAGCACTTTCAAAACATTTTTATTTTCCTCCAACAAATTCCTCCCAACTTCCCATCTTTACTCCCCTTGGTCGATGTGAAACTTTATTCTGATAAAGAAAAATTCTGAGAGACTATCGAGTTGTTGTCTGTAGTTAGGAATCTATTAAAAAACAAACTTGTTAACTTCTTGATGTCCTGCCCCCTCCCCCATCCCCATCTTGATTTAGCCTGCAGGACAGCTTTGAATACATCAACCAAGATCCTCAGGTTGGAAAACTGAACGCAAATCAGAACAGTTTGGGTCCTTGTCGCGCTGGAAGTAACCTAGGTAAAACGAGACACTCGACAGATCTTCCCCAAGTGCTGCTGTTGGGGGCGTGTTTTGCTTTATTGAGTTTGCTGTGTTTTGGGTTTAGTTTCGCGTTATCTTTAACCCATGTTTATTTGTGTGTGTGCCCTGCGTCTTCTGTGTGTTCTGCTCTAGGTCTGCTGCAGGCGTGCAGCGGCAAACTGCTGCAGGGGGTGTCCGAAGGAGGACCGCTCCGGCTCACCCGCAGCGCTTCTTTCTTTGCAGGTTTGTGTGGAATGCTGAGCTCAGTGTGGCCCACACGTTAAAACTCCTATGCAGGTTCTAGAAAAACAAAAATCCATTTATTCTTCTCTAGAAACCCAAAGGGCTTTTGTGGCAGGAGATACTAGTTTCAAATGCAGCCAGAGTCCTGCTATTTTGAAGTTCCACCTTTTTTTGCTAATGGTCCAAATGGGAGCAAGCTGGTTTTGATCTGAAATGAGCCCTTTGTGTTTCTAGGAGAATTAATTTCTTCTGATTTTCCTAGGCCGCCTCTGCTGCTGTGAGCTGGTTCTCTTTGCTGTGGCATCTTTTATCCATCTATTCACCTGCACCCTTACCTGCATGGAGTTTCTAAGTCACTCTATTAGAAGCATGGGAGGGCTCATTCAGGTCTCTCTCTCTCTCTCATATTAACTTACTCAAATTATTTAAATGCAGTGTCTAGGTTTTTTACAGGTATAGTCATCTTGATATTCTGGGTGCTTTCTGAGATATCACTGGCCTTGCCAGCAGAGGCTGCTCAGTGTCCGTTGTAACATGATTAGCAACTGTGAGCAATCTTCAGGATCTACTTAAAGTTGTGAGGGAGGGCAAATGGGCTTTTTCATTCTGTTCCTTTTTATAGCCTGATATATACTACACACACACACACACACACACACACACACACACCACACACACACACTAAACCATCACAGTTCTCTGATATATACTACACACACACACACACACACACACCACATGCACACACATACCACACACACACACCACACACACACACCACACGCACACACACACCACACGTACACACACACCACACACACACACACACCACACGCACACACACACACACACACACACACCACACACACACACACACACACACACACACCACACACACACACACCACACACACACTAAACCATCACAGTTCTCTGATGCCCAGTGGAACTGGTCTACTGTCCCTGCTACTTAGACCACGTATAGCTTGTTTATATACTTCCTTCAAAACTTGGAAGATAAACGCTAGCACGAATGATCCAGGCACACAGTGGCTTTTTGTTCTTTATAAGATTTTCTAGGACACATTCTCATGTCCCTTTCAGCCCAGTAAATCTGCAGCCCATCCAGTCTGAAGCCTTCTAGATACATGTGCTGCTTAAGAGTGTTTTCCAAATTTTTGCCAGGACATGAGTTTTTCTGAATAACGCTAATACCATGTATGGGGAAAAGAACTGGAGGAAAAAACTGTTAGAGAAAAAGAGTAGATTATAAATAAACATGTCTAGATTTATGAAATGATTTTTCACTATCTTCCTAAGCTGACTGCAACTATTACTGAGACTAATTATAAATCATTTTGAAACTATTGTACTGTTTAAATACTATAAATAATGAGGAAATGGCTAAAATAGACCGCTGACTGTATTAACTGCATGAATGGTTTGTTCATGTCACTCAGAGGAGCCTGTAGGCTCCAGCATAAAGGCAAATGGCTTGTTGGTTTTGCTTCTTGTTATCTTTTTAATTTGCTATCTAGTTAATCTCTATTATATATTAGGCCACTCATCAATAGCAGTAACCCTCTTTGAAATCTAGAAACTACATGAAGTCATTTTTTTGAATGTCTGTCTTTGGAGAGCCTGGTCATTAATGCTTCCTTTGTCTGTCTCAGCACACAGCACACCAGTTGACATGCCCAGCAGAGGACAGAATGAAGACAGGGACAGTGGCATTGCTCGATCAGGTACTTCCTTTTGCTGGTTTAAGTAACCTGGTGGGGTATCTACTTTGGGAAGCAGGAAACAGAAATAGTCCTCGGTCTGTCCTTTCTTTTTTCCTTGTTCTTTCTTTTCTGTATATTCTACGTCTCTTGTGTGTGAGCACCTGAAACTTGGATGTTCAGCCTCTAGGAATGATCTGTGCACATGAACTAGTTTTATCTGATACTCAAATTTATATGAGACTGATACATTTCTTCCAGCAGGAAGCTTCATTGTACCAGTTGTACTAGGAATTGGCTTGCTGACTGCTCACTCAGGATGGAACAGGCCTGTGGTGGTCAGCCTGCCTATGACAATGGGAAGTGCCACTAGCTGACTTGTCTGCCCTTTCTATCCTATGATGCTGATCTAGAGTATACCGCAGATACCTTTCTCTGCTCACTTGGAGCCCTAACCTTGCCTAATACTGCCTTTGAGACCCCTTGGTTTCTGCTTTCGTGCACAAGTCAGCTCTTGATTTTTAATTTGTGGCTCAGATTGGAGGTTAGTTACATGTTTCAAAGACCAGGAGGCCTATAGGCAGCCTTCCTGTGAGAACCAGTAGGGTGCTACTGGTTTGTCCAGTGACATGAGACTCCATTACGAGGGGCCCATCAACTGAGTGACACCAGACTCAGGCCTTGGTATCTACCTTTCTTCCTGTTTTTTCACCCATTTATCCCCTGCTGTAGCTTCCAGGTTCGGCCTCCAAAGTCCTGTGTTCTTTCTGGGTGGTATCAGAGCCTTTCACTTCTCAGCCTGTTCAGCTCTGTTCCTTGAGTCACTAATGAAACTCGGCAGCTGCCAAATTTCCTAGTTTGGCTTATAAATGTGTTGTTAATCCGAGTATTTTACTTATGGTTGAAATGGATTCATTTTGGTTTTTCCCATTTCTGTGATGTTGTGCTTGGAACCTTTGATCAGAAATGTGACGTCCGTTGATTAAACCTGTACCATTCACTGAAATCTGTAAAGATGCAAGATCACACAGTTGAGGGTGGTGGTACACAGCACCTTCAATCCTAGTATTCTGGAGGCAGAGGCGAGCAGGTCTCTGTGACTTTGACACCATCTAGGATTACATATTGAGACTCTTATCTCCCCCCCCCCCCCCCCCCACAAAACTAACTGCATTTGTTTATACTTAATGTTGCTTAGGGTGGTTTTATCCTTCCACGTGGGTCCTTACGTGAAAGCCTCTGCGTGCATTTGTATTATATGGATATGATAGTCTCTACGATGGCTAAGACATAACTGTCTCTCTTCATTTGTTTAAATGTCTCATATTTCAAGTACACCTTTGATATTTTCCCCAAATAAATATTTATATCTCACAGCTAGCCTACTCAGGGAGCCCTAGGAAAATGAGAGACACCGTGTCAAACAAATGCAAAAAAAAAAAATACCCCTAAACAATAAGGTTTTATGGCTCCCCATTCCTTTTGCTTCAGCTTGAGGGAGGAAGGAAGAGTGGGAGGAGCAGGGAAGAGGATAAGGACAGGGGCTGGTTTTAGGATTGGGATGTGGTTCAGTTGTAGTTTGAATAACTCTGTTGGTGGCAGGGACAGAGACACAGCTCCGCAGTGTAGCTCACAGCAGTCTGAGGAGATCTTTTAGTCCTTTAGGAACCCTGAACAGGCAAACCCAGAATTTGTGGCTTCAACGCGAAACAATTACAGAGCAAGCCACTATGAAGCGTGAGTTGGAGCTTATTAAGACATTTTTTAGTAGAGATTTGAGAAAAGCCCTGGGGAAGAAAGTAAGACCTCTGTGTGGGAGCAACCTCAAGGGGGAGTCACAGGTCTTAGCATTGGCTGTCTGTGGCATTTTGATGGCTGTCATATTACATCTCAGAAGGTTGCTAAGTTCTGGCAGCCCCCATAAGTGAGATTACAAGGTGGTTTCAGAGATGCATGGGTAGAATTATAATTGAATGAGGTCACCAAGAGCCACTAGGGTTGCACAAGAAGGTTGGGCATATCCTTTTACCATCAAGGAGCTTTCTGGTGAGCTTAGAAAACGGCAGTTTACCATTGGGAAAGAAGAAAGTCCTTAATTAAGCAAATTGTAAATTATGCTGAAAAAAATTTTTTTTTGAGATTGGGCCTCTCTTACATAACCTTGGCTGTCCTGGAACTCACTCTATAAACTACTAATTTGCAGATATTCCCCCTGCCTCCACCCTTGCAAGTGCTGGGGTTAAGGGTGTGTGCCACCACCACCAGGTTCATGTTCTAATTCTGGATGCTCAGCTGGCGAGAATCGCCTCCTTTTCTCTGTCTCCTTAAGTAATCTTGTCTGCCCTGCCTCAGCCTGAGGTGTCAGTTGGGGGTACATGAGTTGTCAGTAGAGCTGCTCTAGAGCTTTCTGTCCTGGTGACAGAAACTATGAGATGTTTTGAAACGTGGTATTTTTTGTTTTAAAGATTTATTTTATTATACAGCAATGGTTATACCATATGGTTGCTGGGAAATGAATTTTAAGGCCTCTGGAGGAGCAGCCAGTGCTCTTAACCTGTGAGCCATCTCTCTAGCCCAAAACGTGGTATTTTTATTCAAGGACTTTTTCTGGGACTGTTAAGACTTACATGGTGCTTTTGAAGTTATTGTTTTACAGCGATGTGGGCATTGCCAAGACTGGGCAAGTTTTGTGCGGCTAAACTGTGTCTCCACCCCCTTTTCTTTGAGACAGGCAAGCCTTACCCTCATCTCTGTAGCAGTCCAGCCTCCGAAACAGTTGGAGTTGAAGGCTTGTGACAGCAAGTACAGCTTCAGAGGACCTTCTGAACTCGTAGTCATTTTGTGATTTAGGGGCTAGAATGTATTGCCTATAACTTTGTTAAATTAATTTGCTTGTTTTTTATTAACATGGAAACTTCTGGTTAGCTATCTCATTGGCTTTTTAATCACTGTCATTTTCTTTTGTTTTAAAATAATAACTACATACTAAATTGTAAGGACCCTGAAAGCTTTCCAAGTGTCTAAGGGAGCAAAGGCTTGACCTGTCAGTATTGCTGGGATAAACAGAGGCTGCTGTTGTGTTGGGGAAGTCCACACCAGGTCGGAGTGTGTGCTGTCAGTATTGCTGGGATAAACAGAGGCTGCTGTTGTGTTGGGGAAGTCCACACCAGGTCGGAGTGTGTGCTGTCAGTATTGCTGGGATAAACAGAGGTTGCTGTTGTGTTGGGGAAGGACACACCAGGTCGGAGTGTGTACTGCAAGAGCTACAGCACCCTGATCACCGAAGGGAGGAAACTATCCGGGTGTTCAGGGAAGGCCCCTGAGGGGGAAAAGTGCAGCAGAGACGGACATGCATGCCAGGAGGGATCTGCTCCCTGAATGCCAAAACAAAGAGTAGTTTTGTATTGAGGACGGCTAGCCAAAGGCTGTGGTGGGATCAGGCTTTGCAGAGCCATGGGTCAGAACAGAAGGTGGCCGGGAGTGGATAGGCTGGGGTCATGCGGATTAGCTCGGGGTGGATGCGTGGCATTTACAGTGTATCATCTCGAAGGAGCATGTTTGGATGGCTGCGGGAGGCAGGGATTGCTGTTGTCTTCTACCCTCCATGACAGGAAGCACTCTCAGCTGCTGAGCCTTCTCCAGACGCCTTCCAGTAGTGTTTTGTTTTAATGATATTATTCACTTTTCTTTTTTTTTTTTTTTTTTTGGTTTTTCGAGACAGGGTTTCTCTGTGGCTTTGGAGCCTGTCCTGGAACTAGCTCTGTAGACCAGGCTGGCCTCAAACTCACAGAGATCCGCCCGCCCCTGCCTCCTAAGTGCTGGGATTAAAGGAGTGTGCACCACCACCGCCCGGCTTTTAGTTTTCTTCTTGTAGATTAGGCATCTAGTATATATTCCCTTTGAGCCCTTCTTGAGTCTGCCTCTTGGTGGCATTTTAACTGAGTCTCCTCTAAAATTTTCTCTGATCACTGAGTAAAGAATTTACTTGTGTCATCCTTTACTTAAGACCCTAGCGTCTTAGTTCATGTTTTATTGTTGTGAAGATACACCGTGACCAAAGCCACTTATAAAAGAAACACTTAATTGGTGGCTTGCCTACAGTTTCAGAGGGTTAAGCTATTGTCATCGTGGCAGGGAGTGTGGCAGCAGGCATGGTGCTGGAGAAAGAGCTGAGAGCTTCATATCCTGATCAGCAGGCAGCTGGCAAGGGGGGGAGTGGGGCAGGCTGGTTAGGTGAGCCTTTGGGGGTCATTCTAAGGCAGATCACCATGCCTAGTGATTTATTTCCAGAATAGTTGTGACAGTTCAAAATCATTTATTCCAAGTGTAAGCTCTTCTGTACAAAAAAAAATTACTATTTAAGACTAGAAATAGTTTGTTCAGACATGGAGGTGAGAAGGGGCTAGAGAAAGGAGGATAAGAATTTGAAAATTCTGTATTTGAGGGTCAGAGGCAGGCTTGTCTCTCTGCGTTTGAGGCCAGCCTGGTCTATATAGTGAGTTTCAGGACAGCCAGGGCTACATGGAAAGAACTTGTCTCAAAAATAAGAAGAAGAAGAAAAATGAGGGTCAGGAGAGGAGACTCTACCTTATGTGGATGGATTGATTACTTTGCCTAAATTTTACCTCCAAATAGAGTGAAAAAATTGGCAAAAGAAGACATGTGTCTTAGGGTTTCTGTTGCTGCTACGAAACACTATGACCAAAAAGCAAGTTGGGGAGGAAAGGGTTTATTTGGCTTACACTTCAACATTGCTGTTCATCACTGAAGTAAGTCAAGACAGGAACTCAGATAAGACAGGATCCTGGAGGCAGGAGCTGATGCAGAGGCCATGGAGGAGTGCTGCTTACTGGCCTGTTTTGCCTGGCTTGATTAGCCCACCTTCTTGACAGCCCAGGACCAGCAGTCCAGGGATGGCACCACACACATGGGCTGGGCCCTTCTTCATTGATCACTAAATGAGAACATGCCTTACAGCTGGATCTCATGGAGGCATTGCCTCAGCTGAGGCTCCTTTTTCTCTGTTGACTCCAGCTTGTGTCAGGTTGACACATAACCAGCCAGTACACACCGTAAACAAGCTTTGGAATGCAATGTTGTTGTGTGCGCTGTGTTCTTTGGAACCTGGAGTGCGTATTCCAATGGAAGGAGCAATAATCCCTTTTGTGTTTGTGATGTAAAAGCCTGACCGTGTGTGCACTGATGGGGTCTGCGGATTTGTGGATTAGGAATCCATGTGACTAAGAACAGGAGATGGTTGAGTGTGGGTAGACTAGGATTATCCCTTCCTGTCGAAAGAGGGGTGATGTGCATCTGTGATTGGAAAGAGGGGTGTTGAGGCAGGAGGATTGAGAGTTCAAGGGCAATTTAGTTTGCATAGCAACAGATAGTGTCAAAAAAAAGCAAAAAAAACTGTCGTTTCTTTTCCTCTTATATATAGAAACTTTTGGAAGAGAAAAGTTTTAGACTCCCCCTGCTGGATATGATTGGTAGAATCCAAAAATTTCAGGTTGAGAGTGTGTGTGTGTGTTTATGGTATTGAAATACATATTACATATAAATTTGCCATCTTAAACTCTTCTTGGGGGGGTGACTGTAGATCAGTTATGTAGCTCTGGCTAGCCTGGGACTCGAAATTATATAGTTAAGCTGGTCTAGAACTCGGATCCTCCTGCCTCTGCACCTCTAGTACAGAGGGTACAGGAATGCACCACCACGCCTGGCATGTAATCTGTTTGTTTATTACTGATTCACGCACTGGGGGAGCAGGGAGCAAACATCTGGGTACAGATGTGCAAGCATGTGCTGACAAGTTTGTGTCAGAAGTCAGCCTTGGGTATGGCTCGCTTCCTGAGATAGGGTCTTTCCCTGGGAGGTGGATCTCTCTGAGTTGTCTAGGATGGCTGGCCAGTGAACCCCAGGGCTTCTCCTGTCTCTTCCTCCTCAGTGCCGGGATTACAAGTGCACACTTGGAACCTAACATTTTATATGGGTTCTGACTATCCCCCGACCTCGATGGAATTCATTGTAAACGTATAGCTCAGCGCGTTCTGAGAACTCGAGCCGGGACTCTCACATTTGAAATTTGTTTCCGTGCAGCTTCGCTAAGCAGCCTTTTGATCACACCCTTCCCGTCTCCAAGCTCCTCTACGTCCTCTTCCAGCAGCTACCAGCGCCGCTGGCTTCGAAGTCAGACGACGAGTTTGGAAAATGGCATCTTTCCAAGGAGGTGAGTTCCATGTTTCCGCTGGCTACGGAAAGCGCTACTGTAAACAACATAGGAAACCTGGCCGGGTTATCCTTGCCATTGTCGGGAGAAGACGGCCTGAAACCTTGTGATTAGCTCCAGCTTAGCCTGGAAGTTTACAAGTTTAATTGTTAAGGAGGAGATAGTAAATTAAAGCTAAGCAAGCTGGCCTGGAATACAATATGTAGCCCAGACAGGGCTTAAACTGCCTATGCTTTGCCTCTGCTTCCTAAATGTTAGGATTATGAGTATGTTGACTCTATACCCAGCTGGGAAAAATGTCTTTATTTAGAAGTTACTGGAAATGCCTGGATAGCTACACAGTGTATATGCTAGATTTGGTGGTAACTTAAATAATGCTCTCTCTAAGCCAGATTCCTTCTAGACGTAGCTATAAGTAATAAAGATAGGACACATCTCCTCTGGTTACAATGATTCCAATGTGGTATTTAAGGCATGATTCCTTTGTGGCACTTAAATTCTTAGACTAAACAGACATGAATATGCGTATACGTAGAGATGGCCCCAAGGTATTATTCCCTACCTTGGTTTCAGTTTGTTTTTGAATCTGGTTCATTCAGTTGTGTTCAGCATATAGATTTGATGCTACACTAGTAGCATCCAGGCCCTTCTTTTTATAGCTCTAAAAATGTAAAGGGAATTTTCACATGCCACTAAAACAATTCGTGTCAGTAACTGAGTTTGTAAAAATCAAATTGTGTTTGTAATCACTGTGTTTTGAGAATCTGTGAAGATGGCCCAGCCATGAGCTTGTGCTGTAATAGTTTATAACCAGGAGGGAAGAGGACAGTAAACAGGTGTCAAGAAACATCGGTACCTGATAAATACCATGAAAGGATGCGGTACATTGGGACTCAGGAATAAGAAACATGGTGGGTGGGTGGGTACTCGTGAAGGCTGATGAGGAGCCCTGCAGGTACGAGCTGGAGCCCTCTTCTGTTCAGATCCCTAGAGAGCATAAAAAGCTTAGAGCTGATCCTTCACTGAAGCCACTGCTCTTTGGTGCATGGACTTCAAGTGGAGTGATGGATGAGATCATAGCATCTGCCCTGTGACAGAGCACATTAACTAGGCCTCAGGTGCGTCTTCCTCCGTGCATCACATTACTTAGAGGTTCAGCTTCAGTGTTATTAGGAGAGTAAAACTGGATAAACGAGTCAAGTGGCCAGACAGGACTTAGAATGTGGCAGAAAATTAACATTGGTGGTGCGTGCCTATAGTCCTAGCCCTTGGAGGTTGACACAGTGAAAACTTGCATTCAGGAACGGCCTGGGCTACAGAGCCCCTGTCCCCCAAAAGCAAAACTTTGGCTCTCAAGATGACTCTGTGGTTAAGGCATCAGTAGCCAAGGTTAATGGCCCAGGTCTGATCCTCAGGATCCAAACAATGGAAGAAGAGAACCAAATTCCCAAAAGATCTCCTTTGACTTACAAATGTGTGCATGGCAAATTACACAAACCATATTACACATATAAAATAAAAATGATTATTTTTCTTTGAGACATGGTCTCTACATAGTCCTGGCTATCCTGGTACTCACTATGTAGACCAGGCTGCCCTCAAGCTCAGCATAGATCCACCTGCCTCTGCCGCTCAAGTGTTAGGATTAAAGGTGTCTGCCACCATGCCTGGCATAATCGTAGATAAAATATTGGCCAGTGTGACTTCCTGGTGTCATTACAGCACCTGTCAAGTTGGCATCATTTCCATTCTCCCTGTTGCTCTGTAGCTTCTGTGCTGTGAAGAGATGGATGCAGAAGGCCATCCATGGAGGCTTCTCTTCACCGCAGGTACTTTTAATTCCTTCAGATTTAGGTCTGAAGCTATCTATAGAGAGTCCGAACACAGGAGACAAACTGAACGGAGACCTGGCATGGGGAGCTGTGGATAGTTCCTGAGCCTCCACCTAAAAAAGTATCTTACCTTCCGAAAGCCTGATCACATAGTCAGGACTGGCTACATAGATTATGGGACCAGTGCAAAACGAAACTGCCAAACCCCTCCTCGTAAGGCAAGGAGAATGTTAGTGAAAGTGTTATAGCATGCACAGCTTTCATTTAAAAATAACCTAACTTAAAATATAACAGTGGTATATAAATAAAATACCAATTATAAAAATAACATTTTGTGTCATAATTTTCAATAGAGTATCAAACAGTATCCTGATTCATTGTTAGATTTTTTTTTCTAAGTATTTATATCCCTCTCTGTTGCTGTGACTAACTGAAAAAGGCACACAGAGATTAGGTTGTGCATCTCGGCCACTTCTGGAGGAAGATGCTGTTGAGGGTAGGGTAGCCTGCCTCCCTCTGCTGTTTATTCCTCCCTTCCCCCCATTCCCGCTCTGTGTTCCGAGACGGACTGACCTGGAGCCTGAGTGTTAGGGCTACAGGTACCCCGCCACTCTTGGCTGAGGATTGCCTCTTACGCTAGCAGCAGAACCAACGCGAGAAGCTCACTGTTTCTGGCTTTGAGAGGAAGGAAGTGCACAGTAATTAAAAACATCCTCCTGTCCTACATGGCAGTATATACCTTTGATCCTAACACTCAGGGGTTGAGACACATAGATTTCTATGGCTTCAAGGTCGGCCTGTATATATGTAGCTTCATGAGACCTTATCAGAAAAGCAAAAAAACAAAATTTAATTTTAAGATAAATAAAAAATCCTTCCTAAGAGAGTTGTACATAGTTAGGATTGATAGTTCTGCTCTGACTTCAGGCCATCTCATTATTCCAGGTGCCAAGCTTGTGTTATTAGGCACCTGGGTGGGGGGGTTACACATCCTGCAGCTGCTAATAGTTCTGCTATCCGTGAAGATAAAGGAGCCTCGGGCATTTTATCTTTGGGGGGGCGCCCAAATCCCAAAGGAACCAGGCATGGAGACATGCCCCTTGGAAGCCTTTTGATTAGTAAATTGAACGAAGTTTCCAGTGGGATGGTCTCAGACTTACCATATTATCTGTTTCATAGTTTCAATGTAAGTTCAAATCTGACCTCAGCAATAATTGTGCTAAATAGCCCATTGATATCAGTTATAGTTTGTCTGTATGAACTAAAATGATGATGGTTTTTATTTTAAGTGATTATGATTTTGAAGTACACACACACACACACACACACACACACACATATATATATATATATTTAAGTGTAACAAAACACAGCTTTGTTTTGTTTGAGGTAGGATTGTAACGTGAGGGCCTGCTTGTTGGGGTGTCTGTCCTGCCCAATTCCCACAGCCGTTAAGTCCCAAAGAAATCACAGAAGTCTACATTAATCATAAACTGAATGGCCCATTAGCCCAGGCTTCTTAACTCTTATAACTTATATTAACCCATTATTCTTATCTATGTTAGCCACATGGCTCGGTACCTTTTTCAGCGGGGCAGTCACATCTTCCTTCCATGTTTGGGCAGGACTGAGGAGGAATGGGCTTCCTCCTTCCCAGAATTCTCCTGTTCTCATTGACCTGCCTCTACTTCCTGTCTGGTTGTCCCGCCTATACTTCCTGCCTGGCTACTGACCAATTGACGTTTATTTAAAACATAATTGACAGAATATAGACAATTGTCCCGCACCATAGGCTATAGCTCTATAGCCCACAGTAGCCTTGAACTCATGGTCCTCCTGCCTCACTTCCATGTGATAGGGTTAAAAGCGTGAACTACTGTGCTCCCTCTACTTGATTTCTCTATATGGAAAAGACCTAAGTGTGCAGCTGTGGTTTTTCTGTCTTGAAACATGCTGGCTGATCTGTGCTTCCGTCTCCCCTGTGGTACCAAAGCCATCACAGTGCCTCTGACAGCTGGAGCCGGTGGGCCAGGCGGGGTGGACATCTGGTTACTGCTGATCATCCAGCAAGCCAGGAATGGCAGACAGATATCCTAGGTCATAACTCTAGCGTCCTTACCAGAGAGCTATCTGTTCCCCAGGCAAGCACTGCTACAGTTTCTGTATTTATAAAACAGCTTGTGTAGCCTACCTGGTGACCTGGAGAGAGACTATGGCGAAGTGTCTTGTATATGATTGAATTCTTTGACACGTGCTCAAGCATCCCTTATTGTGGGATAATACCTAAAAGATAATTAAGGTTCCCTATGATTTATTCCAGTTTGGATATTGGCCCAGGACTGCAGACTGAAGCTGGGGGGCTTTAGATTTTAGTGGAGAGATGTGGTCGGTAAGATCTAGTTTCTGCTCAGTGAGGAAGGATTCACAGCAGCCCAGCGGGTGGCACTCTGCTGGGCTTAGCCGGTAGCGGAGCTGGCCATTGTGGAGAGGGTCGAGATGGAGATGGAGATGGAGAATAAATAGAGCCTGGTGTTGATCAGTTCGGCTATTAAAGACCACCTTGGCTCGAGGAGGATTGGAATGATGATGATACAAGTAGTTTACTTTTGAGAAAGAAGAGAACAGAGCAGTCAGCAAAGAGGCAAGTTTTGCACTATAGCTCAGAAGAATATTTTTTGCTATTTTTTTTCCTATTGCTATTCTTTTTTTTTTTTTTTTTAAACAGGGTCTCACTATCCCAACCTGCCATTGAACTTGAGTTCAAATCTATCTCTTCAGTTTACCTCAGCCTCCTGGGATGGGACTTACAGATGTGTTCCACCATGCCTGGATAGAATTTTTATAGGCAGAACAGAAATCAACTAGTGCTCAGAAACAAGCTTTTAATACAAGGACTTTACAACAAAGACTAGGAGGCTTTTAAAATATCCAGTCTCTTCCCTTGTGAAAATGTGCCGTTCGTTGTGATTCTCAGAGCTTTTTCTGGTGACTGGGATCTGGAGATTTCTCAGAAGAGTTGGTAGTTTGCTAGGATACTTAGTACATTCACACGACACCCACAGATCAGGAGCTGCCATGTCCCTCATCCCCTCATCCCACATCTGAGGGATGCTAAGGAATGCAGAAACACATCCCTCAGAGCCTAGACAAGGTGCTTTTTCTTTTAAACAGATCTCCTAACCATGCAGCTTTGGGTGTGCAGATGTTAGTAAGATCCAGATATAGTTTAAAGCTTACAGAATATTATAGACTCAGAATAGAGTCCAAAAGATGGTATATTTGGTGACCAAGAAAACATATGTTGCATGCTGTCATGTGGCAGGCTAGCTGCACACATTTGCAGTAGCCTTCGGCCTTCGCTGTGGTGCCTTTGTTGAACAAAGCAAACGCTCTCCTTTTCAGTCTGTGTCAGTAGCTGTGCGGTCGCTTGCCTGGCTTTTCACAGCATTTAAATGAGAGTTGTGGTTCAACCAGAATTGAATTATCCCTAAGACAGATCGGATATATATTGAGAATTTGTTGGCTCTGTAGTTTTTATTATAGAAGCCACCTCTCAGAAGGATCATAAGTTCTTTGAGAACTTGCCTGTACCCAAAGAGTGTTGAGCCTTGCTGCTTAGTGGCTTTCCCAGAGTGCTCAGTCAGTTAATCACTTGGCTTCATCAGGGCATTTAAAGGAGTAACTTCATCTGCTGGCTTTAATAGCCTTGGGGAAGGCACTTGTAAGCATCGAAGCGTGATGTCTGTGTAAACAGAGTACTCCACAGGACTGGTCCTCTCAGTGTCTCATCTCTTCTTGCCTATCAACAAAAACCAAGGACTGATTTCATTTGTTTATTTGTTTGATACTCTAAGTACAGAGGGCCTGTGTAGACATCAGAGGGCAGCTCTCGGGAGTCAGTTCTTGCCTTCTACCTTGCTGACGCAGGGTTTCTCTTGTTTCTTGTGTGTGTCATGTTCTAGGCTAGCGGGCCTGTAAGTCCACCACCAATTCTTCTGTCCCTGCCTCCCACCTCACAGTGGGAGTGTTAGGATCCCAGGTGTGCGCTGCCACATCCAGCTTTCTCTGAGAGTCTCAGGAACGGAACTCGGGTCACCAGGCTTGTACAACAAGCACTTTTTATACCCTCAGCATCTCTCTAGCTAGAACCTGTGTCTTGATTGAGCTGGTATCTCGCACTCCTCCTAAATACAGTCGAAAGGATGAGAAGCAAACGTTTAAATTAGCAGTGGCTTTCATTTGAACTTCTTTTGATAGCAGGGTGATAATGTGTGGTAAGTGGTCCTTCAGTCTTCATGACAAAGGAGTGAGAAGATGATGATCTGAGGCAGGTGAATGACCAGCTCAGTTCTCAGTGTCTGCATTGCTTCCTGAGGTATCGTCACACGGCAAGACAGCTTACCTTCAGTGATTCACTGATCCGTGGCCACTTCAATTTCAAACTTAATTTTCCTCCAGGTCAGTGGATGAGACGTTTAGCTTGGCTGACGAAACCTCTAGCTCTAATCCAGCCATAGTTAGAAGGAAGAAAATTGCCATCAGCATCATCTTTTCCTTGTGCGAGAGAGAAGCAGCACAGCAGAACTTCCAGGACTTCTTTTTCTCCCACTTCCCCCTGTTCGAATCTCACATGAACAGGCTGAAGAGTGCCATTGAGAAGGTAGGGGATGGGGGAAGTACATGCTCAGGGGTAGAGCGCTTACACAGCGTGTGCAAGGGACGGGGTGCAGCTCAGGGGTAGAGCGCTTACTTATACAGCGTGTGCAAGGGACGGGGTACAGCTCAGGGGTAGAGCGCTTACACAGCGTGTGCAAGGGACGGGGTGCAGCTCAGGGGTAGAGTACTTACTTATACAGTGTGTGCAAGGGACGGGGTGCAGCTCAGGGGTAGAGCGCTTATACAGCGTGTGCAAGGGACGGGGTACAGCTCAGGGGTAGAGCGCTTATACAGCGTGTGCAAGACCCTGGGATCCATTCCAAGCAAACACTTCAATAAGAAAATGAAAGGTAGTAAGATTGCAACCTACTGGCAAACGGGAGATATTTGCAGCCAAAGATGGCACTTGTCTGTGTCAGATGGCCTGCATAAGGAAGTGAGATGTGCCCTGGAATGATGGGCCTTAGGATTTTTAAGGCTGGAGATCGGACACTGGTTGCTGTAGGGAAGGAAATGGCTGCTCTTTGATGAGGGAACGCTCCATTACTATGTGTGTTTTAAATTTATTTTAACATCGTTGTTCATTAATGAGCCCTAGCAGACCAGTTACAAAGGAATTTCTTCTCCGAGTGTAATTTGGCTCACTCTCTCCCATGAAGGCCATGATCTCCTGTAGGAAGATCGCAGAGTCAAGTCTCCGTGTCCAGCTCTATGTGAGCCGTCTGATGGAAGCTCTGGGAGAATTCAGGTAAGGTTTGAAACTCCAGTGGGAAGTGACGAGCAGTTAGTATTGCTGCTGCGAGCTGCCCTCTCTCAGAAGAATTAGGGGACTGGCGGTTTGTCGTGGTTTGAATGTCTCCACCCTTGAGGACAGGTTGAGTAACACCCGAGTAATCTTCACTGTGCCTGGCGGTTCTTAATCGGATTAGTTTTTTTGTTTGTTGTATTGTTAGGTTTTCTCGTTGTTTCAGTTTTGTGTTTATTTTGCGATAGTCTCACTGTGTTGTCCCGACTGACCTAGAACTAACTGCCTACTAGACTGAGCGGGCTTTAAACTCATAGAGATGTACTCGCCTCTGCCTCCCGAGGTCTGGGTTTAAGGCGTGCATTACCACACCTAGATTGATGGTATTATTTTCATTAGAACTAGTAAGTAATTTTAAAGGATGTCGTGTAAGTCAGTTCCATGATCTTACGTCTATCGTCTCATTAGTGACGAAGGGGGAACCTCTCCACCATTTTCACAGGTGGTGGAGCTTGGGTTCAGGAGTGCTGCGTATCCCCCGGAGCTCGTGGAGATGTGTGCATTCGTGGAGACCTAGCTCTCACCTGCCAGGGCGGGTCTGGTGCACATGCCAGGCCTGAGGTCCCTGCCCTGGTCTGGATAGGAATCTAACTGACCTCTGCCTCCACTAATCACCTATGGACGCTGGTAGTCCTTGCCCTCAGAGTGTGGGTAACAAGGTACTCTGCTCCTGGTATGGGGATTTCTCCCGCTGTGCTCATCTGAGTTTCTCAGAGCCAGTCTCTCAGTGGGGAATGGAATCTCACGGCAAAGCCTATGTGAGTAAATGAGCCGAATAGCTGAGAGGTGAAAAAAAAAAAACCATTTCTTAGATGAGCTCAGTACTGCTTGAAGCAATGCAACCACTTCTGAGCTCTAGCTGTGGAAACAGAACTGTTTAGGTTGTTTCGTTTTGAGAAGTACTGTGGAGATGGTGGGTGAGCTGTCTCCTTAGGGCAGCTCTAGGGTTGCAGATGGCCTTGCGGGGGTCACACTCAGCGCTGGCTTGTGCTTGAGGGTCTGGATGCTAATCTAAACACTAGTCTTTCAGAGGTGAAAACCGGAAATCAAAAAGCCACATCAGCCCTGGTGTGTACGTAGAAGTCTTTTACTTATTTTGACCGTGAGCCCTCCATAATCAGACAAAATAATGTACTTTTAGAGACATGAGGGTTTTGATTGTTTTTTGATTTTTTGAAATAGGGTCTCACTATATAGCTCTATCTGTCCTGGAACTCACTCTGTAGGCCAGGCTGGTCGTGAACTCACAGGGATCCACCTGCCTTTGCCTCCCGAGTGCTGGGATTTAAAAGTGTGTGCCACTGTGCCCAGCTGAGACGTGAGTTTCGTAGGTAAATCCTAGACCTTGCTACTTACTACCCTTCCCAGGTACCCTCCTATGTCTTCCCCACCCCTACACTCTTAAGCAGACACTTTGATTATTATTGTTACGTAGAGTCTGCAGTCGGCCACAGCTTCTTCACTCAGTAAATACTATTTTTTGAGGTGTGAAGTTTTTTTGTTTGTTTTCTGTTTTCTATTTTTGCCGAGGTAGATTCGTGTTCTGTCCTGATTGCTTTAGGCACATGGCTACAAAGTCTAATCCAAGTATGCTTCTTCTGTCTTGATTTGGGAGAGCTCTGTTACTCATTGGGGGCTGAATTGACTTCTTTTACCCAGTGGGGGGGTCTGCGTATGTTTCACACTCTGGACAAACACATGTACGCCGTGTAGCTTATAACAGAGCCTGCCATGCCTGAATTCCCATCTTCACCTTGCCATTAAATATGCGCACGTACACACACACACACACACACACACACACACACACACACACACACACACACACACACACACACACATCTTGTGCACATTACCCAACCTTCTAAGCTTCTACATTAGAAGTTGGCATGTATTACGGTGAAGAAGAGCCATTGTGTAGTTTCTCTTCTTCGGATATTTGATTTAGAAAGTCATCACATTAGTTAGAAATCGGTAGAGCTGAGCGCCTCTTATTTTCCGTGTAACATGTGCTTTCTTTGTCCTGCATAGTTTCGCGCCCTCCCCCATTTACTGTAGATTGTCTTACTCTGTAGCAGTGGCTGCCACACACTCTTAGTTCTTTGGCCTCTGTCTCTAACGTGCTGGGATTATTGGCATTCCCAGCTCTTGATCTGCGTTCCTTTACTAGAAAAATGTTCTGTGGTGCTGGGGATGTAACTCAGTGATAGAGTGCTTGTCTAGCGTGCAGAAAGACCAGAGTGTGATTCTCAGTACCACAAAAACAAAATAAATAGTATCAAAAAATGACTATATGGTGCCCTGCAAACCTGTACAGTTTGTAAAGTTGTATAGTTTGTAAGGTTTTATGTGTAGATTGAAATATAAATTTTGAAAATGATTCGTATGTGTGATGTTTGGGATCAAGCCTAGAACCATGTGCATTATAGGTTTGCTATATATCACTGAGCTATAAATTGTTTTCTAAATGAATGTTTGTACGCCAGGGCTGGTGTGCTTTTTCTCTTAAGGGTTTCTATACCACTACCTAACTTTATTGTCCTGCAGAAGCACTCGTAGATAATTTGTAAGTAAACATTCATATGTCCCAATCAAACTTTATTTACAAAATGCTAATAATTTGTGTGAGCCATAGTTTGCCAACCTGTATTAATTTCTTAAGGAGTACATGTATCCAAATTAGTGTTCAGCTTTATTCTTTGATACTAAGATACCCAAAACAACTGTTTTTGTCCCTTCTCTCTTCCTGTAGAGGGACTATCTGGAACTTGTATTCTGTTCCAAGGATAGCCGAACCAGTATGGCTTACCATGATGTCGAGTACATTGGAAAAAACCCAGCTCTGCCAACGCTTTCTCAAGGAATTTATACTTCTGATCGAGCAAGTCAACAAAAACCAGTAAGCATAACTTGTGGGCAGATCTCAAGCCAGTGTGTGTTCTGCACAGGACGTGGCTGTGTTCTGTATTTGACTAATTTTGTGTGCTTTTGTCTGTTTTCCAAGGTTTTTTGCCGCCTTACTGACTGCAGTGTTAAGCTACCACTTGGCCTGGGTACCAACTGTCATGCCTGTTGATCACCCCCCCATTAAAGCCTTCTCGGAAAAGCGTACCTCCCAGTCGGTGAACACGCTGGCCAAAACACATCCATACAATCCTCTCTGGGCCCAGCTGGGTTAGTACCTAATCTGACTGCTCAGAGGATACATCTGATGAAATCGGGGCAGGGCGGGGTGCTGGAAATTATAGCTTATACTGGCTTTCCGGCCCAGTCATTCAAGGATTGTCTCTTGCAGGAATGAGACTGCTCCACAGATTCAGATTAACTGGCTGCTGCCCTCATCCCTCTCCCTCACTGGTGCTTTGTTTTGAGGCAGTGTAGGTCAGCTTCACAGGGGCTGTCCATCCTGTCATGGTTTCCTTAGCTACGGAGAGACTGGGCCAGAGGAGTCTCTGTGGTTGAGTTGTGATGGGGCAGAGGAGGGCTGCCCCACATCTCGTAGGTTGCTCAGCAAACTCTTGACATCCATTCGTTAGATTCCTCTCTGCCCAAAGTTATACCCATCCAAATGCCTCCACCTTGCCAAGCTTCCCTGGGAGGAGGGGCAACCAAAGGAACTCAAGTGAAAACCACCGACTGCAGGATAGAGTGGCCGGGGAAACGGAAGACCAGGGGAAAGTGGCACAATCTAACGTCACTACCTTTCTGGCTACACCATACATCTGATGTCTTGTCTGTCACATCTTCACCCCATATGTGTAGGCTTGGTATAGGAACCTAGCGCTTTATAGGCGAAGCTGGGGTTGCATGCCTGGACTCCTTCTCAGCGAGCGAGCGTCAGAGTGACAGTGGTCACATGGCATTATGTCCTGTCCGTGTGCTGGAACTCAGTTGGGTCACAGCCTCTCAGACGCAGTAGTCAGCTGCCTGCTGGACAAGGCAGATCCATGACCAGGTCACTGAGAACTCTGTAGTGCGTGGAGAAGGGTGGACAAATGGGTGACATAGGGCCTGAAGCCTTGCGCTTGGTTCCTTTCTGCAGGCAGTCACTTAGCTAGCCTTCCTGGGCCTCTTCCTCCTGTGTGTTAGGGATAGAACCTGGCTGGGGCCTCATATGTGGCTAAGCAAGCACACATCAGACGGATGGAGTCAGGACTTGGTGTTTGCTGTGAGCTGCAATCGGTTGTACAAAGCACCTTTGCTCTGATGCTGTTAACCTGAAAAGTCCATTGTGGGGCATTTACAGAGGGAGAAAGAGGATGAATGATGTTTTCCAGGAAGGCTTAATTGAGGGAATCTCCTTGGTAATTGCTAGGAACAGCAGTGGGCTGGGGGAAGCACTCTAGTCCTAGCAAACAGGGTGTTTCAGAAACTGTAACAAACACTGACAGCACAACACACAAACAGCATTGTCAGTACCGTATACACATGCTAATTGATGAGATTCTCACCCCTGCCTGTCACAGGTGTCCTTATTTGATAGCAGTAAATTACTTTCTTGTCCTTATGCCTATGAGACACAAAAAGAAGATACAAGTCTCATAGGGTAAGTAATAGGTGTGCTTTTAATGAACTAACTGAAGAAGTCATAGAGAGTAAAACCATGTTACATGACTTGTAATCCCAGGGTTTGGGAGACTGAGGTAGGAGGATTATGAGTTGTAGGTTAGTCTGGGCTATTTAACCAAGGCGTTGTCTCAAAAAAAATTTTAAAAAAGTACATTGCTTAATATTTTGATGCTTGGTACAAGGAACAGTTCAAAACTTGCCACCTCCACAGGGATGAGTAGCTCTTCTCGAGGACGTATGTTGCCTTCCTCAACAGGAAGACATTCTTTCCAAAATAGAGCCTTTCTTCCTGAAGGGGAATGGGCTGAGTATTAAGAAACTAGTGTGTCTTGATGTGGAGTCGATTTTCAAGCAATGCTAATGAAGCCGTGTGCATTTAATTAGATAAATGTATTTAGACTCAGGCATGCTTCTCCTGTGGGATTGAACTCCCTGGAGCCGCTGATTCCGTGTGTTCAGTGTAACAAGGCAAAAATCCCTTCTTGTGGGTTTGTTCATTGCTTTTCTTTGGAGAAGGTCTTCAGTTCTCTCTTCTTGAGAAGACGCCCTCCAAGGTCCGGGTGTTGTTCGGAGCAGGTTGAGGAGGGAATGAATGAAGCCTTGCACAGGGAAGGCATCTGTGACAGCCTTGAAGGCGTTTCCATGATTAGAGGATATACAGAGATCTTTTCTGTAGGAAAATGCAAGCTCTGGGGCCTACACAGCAGTGCAGGTGTGATTTTAATCTAGTTTCCTAAGTAATAAAACCAGTTCTATCTTGAATGATTTCAGCTTCTTACTGAGAACCCATCTGGGCAGCCCGCACCTCTCATCTCTCCTGCGCCATTTCTCATCTGCAGTCCCTCTTCATGCTCCAAGGCGATGAGCTGGTGCCTTTGTCCCCACGGGCACCACCTGCAGGGTTTCCACGTTAGGGATACTACCCACCAGTGGCCTGTGGAAGCCATTGGTGGGCAGAAGAGCATTTAAACAGGATAGCAGACGTGTTCTGTAAAACGTGAGTTTTAGGATGTGGTGTCTCAGCATAGAATTTGCTGCAGGTGAGAGACCTGCCCTTGAGCTGTGGCTTCTCCTGCTGCCTCCAGGGTCTGGACGGCTCAGCTGCAGCACGCCTGTCTACGCTTACATGGGTTCTCCTGCTCAGAGTTCATTGATTTTCCCGAATGCCCAAACTGAAAATGCATGAATGACATGACATTTAGATTTTTGGGAACCCTTGTTTTAAAATCTATTTCTGCTCCAGTCTCCCTGCCCCTCTCCCAGAATCGCTGTGCTTGATGAGGCCCACAGACAGTAGAACTGTGTATGTATCCTTCCTTCATTTTTATTTCTCCTGGCAGAATGGGTAATCCTACCTGACCTGTTTTCAAACATGCCATCTCTTTTCTTCACCCTGATGAGATCTGCTCTTCATGGGGTCTCAGGATTAAATGACCATGAGGCTTGATGCTTGACTTTCACAAACATGTTATATCTTTTCATAGTAAAGATACCTGTAAGACTTTCCATTTTATAGACAAGGAAACTAAGTCTTCAGGAGGGTTGAAGTGAAACTTACCTGTGTGTTTTAGAGCATTATCCTTTGTTTTCAGCAATTAGATATTTACTAGCCAAAAAACAAAGGTAATAAACACTTGTAAATGTAATCTAACAATAAGAAAGTATACATCCTCTGTTTCCCCTCCTCCCTGCAGAAAAGGTTGCCCACCTTGATTTTGATGCTAACCATCATCTAGTTTAATTCTCATCATTTTTCATTCTGCAGCATGTGGGCATGCATATGTTATGTGCATGTGTACATCTGTATGCGTGCAACCATGTCAGGTCAGGTGTCCTCTTCTGTTACTCTGAAAAACCTGGAGCTCTCTGTTGCCCAGCAGTTTGGGTACAGACATGTGTGCCTATACCTGGCTTCTTATGTGGATGATGGGAAATGAACCTAGGTCCTCAGACATGTAAGCACTCTTGCTGAGTGTCCTAACTCAGCACTTACCTCCCCAGCCTATAGATGGAAGTTTCTGTTCCGTCTGGTCCCCTGTGACTGTTCAGTCCCAAAGAAACACACAGCTTATATTAATTATAAACTGGCCTGCTTATCTATCTATCTATCTATCTATCTATCTATCTATCTATCTATCTATCTATCTATCTATAGCTCAGGCTTACTGCTGACTAGCGCTTACAACTTAAATTAACCCATAATTCTTGTTTATGTTTAGCCACAGCCTTGGTATCTTTTCTCAATAAGGCATTCTCATCTTGATTCCTCTGTGTCTGGATGGTAACTAACTTTGTCTTTCCTCTTCCCAGCATTCTAGTCTGGTTTCTCTGCCAGACTTCCTGCCTGGCTACTGGCCAATCAGCATTTTATTAAGCTAATATGAGTGACAAATTTTTACAGGGTACAAAAACATTATCCTACAGTACCAACCCTTACTTAGCAATATGTCTTACCTCTTTATCCATTTCTTTCAAAAGACTCCCATTTTTTCCCACTTTTTTTTAATGGAGGATTTTGAACCCTTCCCCTGAGTAAGGGGCTTTGTGCTTCTTTTTTCGTTCTGCTGCTGTGTACCAGCTACAGGAGTAACCCTTTGTGATCTGTGAGAAATCATAGACCATGCTGCACCAACACTTAGAAAATTAAACAGGTTCAAACAATTTGGTAACAGTTTTATATCTGTGTATTTATGGAGAGATGGGAAATAATTGCTTGTTTGTTTCGTACTGTGTAGCCCATGCTGGCCTGGAACTCAAGATCCTCATGTCTCAGCCTCTCTAGTAACTGGGATCACAGACCCATGCGTCCAGGACCAGCTCGGATGTAGTAGCACTGAGGCCACAGAAACGCCTCTGAGTCCTGAAGTGACTGTGATATCCTGAAATGTGGGGAGACAGGATCAGAAGGAAGGCACGGCGTGAGCTTGTGATCAGGGTAGTTCTCTCAGATCAAACCATAGCATCTCACCATACTTCTGAGCTCTGACTTTGAAGTCCAGGGTAATTTCTTAGCTGGTAAAGCTCTGTAAGCCTCAGTCTTGTCTTTTTATAGAAGAGTTGTTTATTATTATTTCTGTCCTGACCTTTAAATGTTCTTGGAAGCTGTGCACTGGGGAAAACTCTCCCAAGGACAAACTTCCTTATGGTTCCCTAGAGAGCTTTCTGCCCATTCTCACAGTGTTTCTCAGCCTTGGTCTACTAATTTTAGTTTGCTCTAGGCTGTGGCTTCCTGCCTCACTAGGAACGCATTCCCCAGCCGAGTCCTGATGTCCCCCAGTGTCCTTTCTAACTGTCACTGAGTAGCGCCTCTTTTTATGGGACACCCCTTCCAGTGTTAATGGCTTTCAGCCTTCTGGTTAATTTTTCAGTCCTTTCTGAATCTGGCTTGGTTGTGTAAAGATATAATCTGTAAGAGCCTACCCATTCAGTAGATGTTGGTTGTCTACCTTATTAGTGAGCATAAAGCCATCAAGACCAATTTGTGTTGCTCAGATATCCTTGGGTGTGTAGTCTTCCCCTGAAATATGATTGACTTACTGGGACATACTAAGAGAAAACTGTCCTTTGCCCACAGCTCCACAGTTGCACAGCTACGCCCAGCTCCATGCTGGAATGTGGTCTATCAAGTGCTGTGCATGCTGTTGGGACTGTTGTGAGTTCTATGTGCAGCTGCCTGCCCCGATGTGTCCAGAAGTCATTGTTGCCGTGGAGTCACCAACTGCCTCTGGCTCTTAGATTCTCTGGTTCCCTCTTCTGCGAAAACCCTTAAGAAAGGGGGACAAAGTATGTGTGTTCTGTTTAAGGCTGAACATTTTGCAGTCTCTTAGCCTCTGTACCTTGGCCAGTTGTAGGTCCCTATGCAAATATACATCTACTGTAAGTAGACGCTTCTCAGATTAGGCCTGAAAGATGCTCTGATCTATGGGTACACAGTAGATCACTAGAAATACTATTTCTATTAGGAGAACCGTACTAGTAGACTCTCCCCAAGGCCTATGACCCATCCAGCTATAGGGTCTTGGCTCAATAATTGTGCTGGATATGGGTTTTATTCTGTGGAGCAGGACTTAAATCCAAGCAAAAAGTGATTAGTTACTCCCATGAAGTTCTTGCCACTATTGCACCAGTGGGCATTTCTTTTACCAAGTCAGTCTTTATTGTAGCTCACAGGCTCACAGCTGGATATGTTTGGTGATTACTTCCCCTCTGGTAGCATGCATAACACCTTTCGATACTATGAAGGCTAGCCAGTAGGGCATAGCTTCAAGGTGGGTACCTGCTTGATTTCTCTATGTGGTGTCTTTGGCAGTAGGCTCTGAAGCGTAACTAAGAGCATTGGCAATAGCTAGCCTGTCATGTTTGGGGGTCTGTGGGATCTCATCAGCCACCAACTCCTAAAGAAATAACCTATTCCTGGCTCTGTGATTTCTATTTGATGGCTTGTAGTATCTAATAGGAACATTGTTGCCCTGTTAGAGGTAACTGCATTTTAAAGTGTATAAGTTTCTACAGTATTTGGTTTCCATTTGACTTCTTTGAAAGATCTTTAGTTATCTTTCCCCATAACTCCCTCCTCTACCCTGCCCCCCCCACCCCGCTTTAATCCTTCCTGTTCTGTTATTCCCTTTCTTAATCCTCGTCCGTGTGCTCTACAGTAGAATGCGCTGGCAGTGAGCGCTGCTGAAGGACTCCTGTCTTCTCCACTCTTCACAGTGAACCCAAAATTGGCTCACCAGCCCATTGTAACCCACTTACCAGAATTTAGCGAAGGAGACATGTTTTGTGTCCTCTAGACTTTTCATATGGTATGAAATAAAATTTACAGGTTATTGTTCACGAGTGGGTAATTTTTCTTAAAAATCAAACTGAGCCTACTCTGAGCAAATCCACGTACTAAGAGAGTCCTACACACATTACCTCGTTAATTTTAATCGATTTACTTCCATATCACTTTGAAGTAAATTCTTGAATTTACATTTTACCCTAAGACTCACCATCCTCAGATTCTTTTTTATTTTTCATTATGTGTTTGTACTTGTTTCTCTGTGTGTGGGTGTGTGCGTGTGCGGGTGTGTGCGTGTGAGTTCTGAGGAGATTAGAAGGTGGCCTGTCCAGAGTCACAGACAGTTGTGAGAAGCCTTGCCCAGTGAGGATATGGGTGCTGGGAATTGAACTTAGATCCTCAGCACAGCATATGCTCCTAACCTTTGAACCTTCTCTCTGGTCCTTCCCAGGACACACTCCCCACTGTATTCTTCTAAGAAATTCTTATAACTTGCAAGTTATCTATGTGGTGGATCTGGTCATTTATGCAGAACAATGGCTTCAGCTTTCCCTGGGCCAGCATGCAACCACCTGCGCCCAGTGCATGGCTTGTGTGTCCAGCAGCACCGTTGCTGTGCTCTGCTAGATGCTAGGCTGCAAACTGTTTTGCCTTCCAGACCTGCTCTCGGTGTCAGGGCAGCTGAAACATGGTCATGCCTGGAAACTTCATATCTGGTGCCTCAAGAAGTGTTTGGAGGCTGAGAATCAAGCAACTAGTTTTGTTCTTGTGGAGGGCGGATATCCCACATATGCTAACGTCAGAGGACTTTGTCTTCTGTCTGTCTTTGCCCCGTAGGCGACCTTTATGGAGCGATAGGCTCTCCGGTGAGACTAACCCGCACAGTGGTGATTGGAAAGCAGAAGGATCTGGTCCAGCGCATCCTCTATGTTCTGACCTACTTTCTCCGCTGTTCGGAACTACAGGAGAATCAGCTGACCTGGAATGGGACTCCTAGTGAGGATGACCAGGTTATCAATGGGAGCAAGATTGTAACAGCCCTGGAAAAGGGAGAGGTGGAAGAGTCTGAGTACGTGGTCGTCACGGTGAGAAACGAACCTGCCCTTGTGCCACCGATCCTACCGCCGGTGACCACGGAGAGGAGGAGCCCAGAACCTACAGTAGTCGCCGGGACCCCAGAGGGCACACGTACTCGTGAACTGGGTCGCAGTCCTGAGAAAAACGAGTGCAAGAGGCCAGAGCAGAGTTCTGAGGCCAGTAGCATGGGACTCCGAGAGGCAGGACCTGAGAGTTCCTGGGCAGCTCAAGGTGTGTTCTGTGAGGACAACCAAGATGATCAAGAGGCACCCCAGGATGTCTCTTCAAGACCTCCCAGCTGTGAGGTCCCCAGGGTAGGAATAAGGATGGATCCTCGAGCTGTCCATGAGGAGCCGTGCGGGGGGATGCTACAGAAAGCCGCCGACAGATGGTCAGCCTGGCCCTGCCCTGACAGACATTCCCAGGAGGAGCCTTCTGTTGAAAAGGTCACTTTCCACATTGGAAGCTCCGTCTCTCCAGAGTCTGACTTTGAAAGCCGCACCAAAAAAATGGAGGAGCGGCTAAAGACCTGTGGCCCATTCCATGGGACTAGTGCCTCGGCCAAGCGTAGCATGGACACCGGCCTGGCTCGAGACCAGCAGGGCTCTAGGTGTTCCTCCAAAGCTGACTTTCAAAGGGACATCGCCCTCCCTCTGGTCCCTGAGGATAGACACCTCCAAGCCCACATTGTGGCAGGTGCTGTGGGACAGCTTAGCCACGCTCAAGGGCCCCTCGAACCTTCTAGCTGTGCAGCAGCCAGTGGCCAGAAACCACTGGAACACACTGGAGATGTGCAATTGAAAGGCAGGAAAAGACCTTCATCACAGCCTGTGAACACATGCAGACAGCAGGGTGGCCTGCTGGGTGCTTCAGGTGCCCCCTGTGGGGATGCCAGTGGTAAGGCTCACTTCAGGATGGAAGGAGACATTCCCAGGAATGAAAGCTTGGATAGTGCTCTCGGAGACAGTGACGATGAAGCGTGCGCATTAGCCCCGCTAGACCTAGATCACAGCTGCAGCAGGACTGAAGGGTCCTTGGAGGTGGAGCTGCCTCTGCCAAGGTAACACTGCCCAGGGAAATAGAGTCTGTCCCCAGCCCGACACTGTGACCATGGTAGCTATCCACAACCGCTTTATGCTTAATACATGTTTTCTCTTAAATATTAGAGGGATCGCCAGTTACTTTCCAGGGTCTCCAAGGATGTGTGGTCTCCAAGGATGCTCACAGTCATGTTCTTGGACAGAGGACTGGTGGTTGGTTGTCTTTGTAGCTCTTGAGACATTGGGGGGCATGAAGGGCCACAGCAGCCACGGTAGCAAGGAGGGGAGAGCACCCGCCATGAGGCTGCCCCGCCACTTCATACTCTCGTTAGTACTCCATTGGCTTGGTCCTTTGGCTGTGGTGACTGAAAGTTGCAAATAAAGGTTCCTTCTAGTCTTCCTCACTGTGGTGGACACCTCCCTCTGCAGATGGGGTCAGATTCATGGAGCCGTGCTTTGGGCACCGTGGTCCCCAGCCTCCTCTTTCATGCTTCTGACACTGACAATACTGAACGTCAGGCGGTTGCTCAGTATGAGGAATAAGATCAGATCCCTTGTTTTTTTTGGTTTTTTTTAAGACAAGGTTTCACTGTGTAGCATAGGCTGGCCTTAGGCTGAGAGGATGCACCTCCACATCTGGCTTTAAGAATGAAGTTTTTACGAGCCATGGAAAAAGTATATTTTTTCCCAGGCTTCCATTTTAACTAAAATACTTCCTTTCCTCCAAAAAATCTCCTCTTTGCTCACATTCATGACCTCCTTCTAGACTCTGATGTGGGCTATAGGAAACTATGATATTTTCTTGATCATTGGAGGCTTTGTTTCCACCGTAATACAAAAGTGAGTGCTTTTAACTATTTAATCATTCACATGTTGTCTCAGGTCTCAGAGCACCAGCAAACCAAGTGTTAGAAACTTTGGCCGCTCACTTCTGGCGGGTTACTGCTCCACGTACATGCCGGATTTGGTGCTGCATGGAACCGGCAGTGATGAGAAGCTGAAGCAGTGCCTGGCAGCCGATCTGGTTCACACGGTGCATGTAAGTGACGCTGGTATAGAACCGCTGGGTGGCAACAGCAGGCTTTTCAGTGACACCGAAAGCCTCAGTGTAGAGGATTGCTTGTTGCTGTGGGATAATGCTTTTGTACCCTGTAAAGATTCGTCACTCGTATTGTTTTGATAAAACGCTAATTGGCCAGTAGCCAGGCAGGAAGTACAGGAGAGGCAAACAGACTAGGAGAATTCTGGGAAGAGAAAAGACTCAGACGCAGAGGAAGCAAGATGAGAACGCTGCACTGAGAAAAGGTACCAAGCCACGTGGCCAAACATAGACAAGAATTATGGGTTAATTTAAGTTGTAAGAGCTAGCTAATAATAAGCCTGAGCCAATAGGTGAAACAGTTTATAATGAATATAAGCCTCTCTGTGTTTCTTTGGGGCTGAACGACTGCAGGACAGGGCAGAGCAGAAACTTTCGTCTACAGCTTATAAAGACACAGAGTAACACGACAACCAATGAGACGTAGTTAAGAGTCCTGGGACTGTGAGCATAACCAGGCTAGACTCAGCAGAGGGAAATCAGGTAGTAGCAGAACTCAGAGTCCTGGAGTAGGAAGAGGAACTGCCTTTCTGGGGACAGTAAGGAAGGTGGGGCGTCCGAAGGTTCTGTCCTCCACCCTCTAGTTTCTTCTGTAAGAGGCCAAAGAGCACAGGCACAGCTAAGATAGATACTTTCCATTGTCCACAGAGGTCAGCCTCCTGGGCTAGAACGAAGGTAGGAGTAGAGCAAAGTAGGGGCCATGGGCTGGCCTGGCATGCAGATAGATAAATGGCACAAATGGTAAGTGACAGTGACATGCCTTCAGAAGGAAGACCAGAGGGATGTTTGTACAGCTTATTATTCAAACCTTGCAAGTTTCTAAAAGCAATTTTTTAACTGGTTTGCCATGGAGCTCACTTTGATAGCTGGGAGGAGATAGCTGTAGAGAGATGTACAGGTGTGGCTGGGGGATTGCCTGTAGGTCCTGCTGAGTGCTTTTCTGTTATCTACAGCGTGACAGGAGCTGAACACGTCTGGAAACAATGTCTGTCTGATGGACCTGTTTTTAATTGAGCTGCTAGTCAGCAGTTGTGCAAGCATAGATGTTTTGCAGTTAGAAACATACGGTATCTTGGTCTTGGGGACCCAAAGGACCCTGTTGCCTCACATGTCGCTACCTCCTGCTCATATCCACGTATGCAGAGCCCTGGGGTGTTTGCTTTCTGTCGTGCTATTGGTTTGACTCCTAAGGACTTGGGTTTCTCTCCTTGTGCCTTTTCTCCACCAAGCCTGAGTTCTGCTTCTGATAGAGGCACAAGGAGACTCTGGGAGCTGGTGGGGTTGTCCTTGGTGACATTGAGCATATCAGCTGCTACACGCTTAACCCAAACGGGCCCACTTTCCCTTACTCACCACCATGGAAAAGTAACCTCCTGGTTGATAATCACCTCCGACTTATCCATGACACAACTCAGGAATTTTGGCATTTTTATGGACCATCAAGTTCTAACTTCTGAATAACAGATTTTCCATTGAGAGTGTCTGGCTCTGTAATTCTTACGTTTGAGAAAATAACCATGTCTGCACTGTCATTCCTCTGAAAGCTTTTCCATGTTTCATTGTCTTCCCTTTAAAAATAACATTTTTACACTCTACCACCTTGTGTTTCTTTAAATTATAAGGTTGAAAGTTATTAGTCATAATAACCTGTATCGTGTGATGTGGGCATGTACCAAATACAGCCGTGTGCATGGTGTTAATAGGAAACTGTAAGGGCTCATAAGAATACCTTCAAAGTGTAATAACTTCATAACATGTCTAGTTAACACTGGTGGGCTTCCGATCTCACTTGACACATTCATGAGTTTTTGCTTTTGTTTGTTACAGGGGCTCACCTTGGCTGGCCTGGAACTCACTCTGTAGATCAGGCTGTCCTAAACTCGCAGAGATCCCCCTGCCTCTGCCTCCCGTGTGCACCACCATGCTGCTGCTGAGTGTGATTTTGAAGTGGACTTGCACGTAGACTGCCGCTCAGACTCACTCAGTGTGTGACAGGTTGTTTTGTTTTCACTGTAGAAGGGTACATTCACATTTCTCTTCCATCTACAAAGATCTGTGGGAAATAGGGTATTTGTAAGAACCCTGGCGAATTATCCATCTGTAAGGGACAGTGACTGTCAAAGCTGAGGCGGTTGTCAGGAAGAGAAGCAGAGCTACGAGAGCGATGTGGGAGGAGAGAAGCGGTTAAATCACTTGGCACCACTTGCTTTCACAACCTGTTTTGAGGAGTCTAAATAGTTTCAGTTTCCTGCCAGGCTTTGAAAGCTCATAATTCCTTTTAAAGAAAGATTCTGAATAACCTTTTCAATGCAATTGATGGAGGTTATTGATCTGTTTTCTAGGCTTATGCGTGGCCGAGATGATAAAGTCTGGCTTCGTTCATGCACATGTGTAGCCACAGTAGACTGGTTTTCTTTGGAGCATGAGGAAATTTCTTTCCAGAACATTTGACATCAAGGGTGTCTTTTTTCTCTTTTTGTTATCCTTGTTGTATTGGGGTACAGAAAACCTATCACCAGTCCCTCTGAAAGAGGCTTTTTGCCATTTCTTTTTGCGGCTTTCATGCACTAAGATTTTCTCCGGCTGTTTTAACTTGTGCTCTTTTTCAGTCTGTCACTGGAACTCATGCCTCCTCATACACGTTACTCAGCTTTGCTTCTTTTTCCTATCAACTGTGAGTGGGCAGAGGACGCATACATCGGTCGGCAATGCTTGCATCCTGTGACCCTCAAGCAGCCTTGTCTCTCTCCCGCATCCTGTCTGCCAGTGAGCGCTGCCAGCTCGGCAGCGTTAGTGATTAAACCAGGGTCAGAGGTGGGCCTGAGAGGCGTCAGCAGCACTGACTGGGGTCTGAGTCCTGGCGTTACTCAGTAGGACCTTCAAGTGAGGCCGAGGGCACCATCCCACTGAGGAGGATGCTGGAGGACATGGGAACAGGGAAAGGACACAGTGGTTCCGAGTTTGCTTTCCAGGTTGGGGTGATAGCTCAGTAGGAAAGTGCTTCCACGTGAGCATGAGGAGTTGTGCAGTCGCCAGGACCCAGGCAGAAAAGCTGGGTGCAGTGACGTGCGTTAATAGCCCAGGACTGGGGAGCCAGGAAGACTGCGGAGCTCACTCCTGGCCCAGCTCAGCCTCGCTAATGAGGTCCTTTTGAGAGCACGCGTCTCAAAGTACAAGACGGATGTGCACCTAAATGTGACCTCTGGCCTGCCTATCAGATGTTGGGCCACCGAAGAGGCAACCTAGGTTTGGATCATAGCTTGGTTCCTGATGTCTTTGTGTGTGGCCTTTGGGGGAATTTTCCATTTTATAAAATAAACCGTCCCAATGTCATTTGAATTTGAAAATTCTATAATCTATATCAAGTGTTGAGCACAGCGCCCGGCGCACTACTAAAGTGCAGTGCCCAGGAAAAGTTAGCTATTAAAACAGGAAATGTGGGTTGGGCAGTGGTGGTGTACTCTTTTAGTCCCAGCGCTCAGGAGGCAGAGGCAGGCAGATCTCTGTGAGTTCAAGGCCAGCCTGGTCTACAGAGTGAGTTCCAGGATAGCTAGGCTACACAGAGAAACCCTGTCTCGAAAAAACAACAGACAAACAGGAAATGAGAAAGTGCCTCAAAGAGTAAAGCAGTAGAGGCGTTGCTCACAGGTAGATACCCTTAAATTGCTGTCAGGTTAGGAAGATGTACAGGTATCCCCTCTCTCTTGTTTCTGAAAGCACCTGCCAGACTTGACTGAGCTGAGCCTGCACGCAGATTTGCCCTTCGTCATGTCACAGGGAGCAGGCTGGTATCTCTAGCTGTGTAAGGTCATCAGGACCAAAATTAACATCATATTTTAGCTTAAAAAACAAAATAGTGATCTATGTTTCAGGCATTTTGCAGACTAATCTATAAATAACAGTTGGATATAGCAGCCTGCTCCATTTAATTTTAAGAGTAGCAACAGATTGACGCCAGAAATATCACACAGGAGTCAGTAGCGCAGATAAGGAGCTTTGCTGCAAGCCTGGCTGTGATACATGCTCATGAATACCAATGAATTCATGTGGGCACCCAACCAGCTAGACTACAAAAGAACAGCCTGTCCCATCAGACAAGAAATCATTACTTAAGTAGCATGTAGTACTCAGGGCACCAGGTCAGCAGCAGCCTCAGAATCAACAGGCTAGAAAAGAAGCAGCTCTGGAGGTGTCTCTGGTCTTTTCCATCTTTTTAGGTTCATGATGAACACACTGGTAACTTCTGCAGCTGTAGACCCGGATGCCTGGGAGATGTGTTTAGAGGGCTTTTAAGTGAAATGAATTTTGTGTGTGTGTTTCTTTTGTTCATTGGTTCCTTCCTTCCTTCCTTCCTTCCTTCCCTCTTTCCTTCCTCCTTCCTTCCTTCCTTCCTTTCCTTTCCTTCCCTTTCCTTCCCTTCCCTTCCCTTTTTCTTTCTGTCAGACGGCATCTTACCATGTAGCCCAGATGGACCTTGAACTTGCAATTCTCCTGTTAGCTTCCCAATTTCTGGGATTATACACGTGTCACCATGCCAGTCTCACTTGCCTTTCCCTTCCCCTCCCTCATTCCCACATACTAGGTGCATGTTCACCTCTTAAACTACATGTTTTGAGCAATAGCTGAATTTTGATAAACATTTTTTTTTTACTAATAGAACTGAAATCCTTCCAGGGAATGAGAGTTGTTTAGTGAGACCTTTGTATTGTGTGAGTATGTGTGTACATAGCTTCATACATAAACGTCAGTATGTATACATGTTCACCCATCTACACTCATGTGTGTGTCTCTGCATAATCATATAGTAACCTTGGAGCAGAAAACCAAACCCTACCTCCTTTGTATTCCTAGTGTGCCCCCTGGTGCCTGGTGCGTAAGAAGAGCTTGTTCCTCTAAAGCTATGGCCAAACCCTGTCTCGAAAAACCAAAATAAATAAATAAATAAAAGTGCTTGTTCATTATAGGTGACTTCACAAAACTGGGTTTAGAACATTGTGTGTTTATTATTGGAACTGGAATTGATGGGAATATGCCTTCTTCTGGGGTAAAGAGAAGCACGAATCATCCTTTAAAGTAACAGTAAGAGTGATGTGTTGGACATGATGCCTGCCGCCCATTGCATTCATTTTTTCTTAAATACATCTATCCTTATGGATATGGGAGTTTTACCTGCAGAGGCCATAAGAGGACCTGGGGTTACAGATGGCTGTGAGCCACAGTGTGGGTGCTGGCATTGAACTCCCATTCTCTGGGAGAGTGTCCTTACCCTCTGAGGCATTTGTACAGTTCCCTGTATTTGTTTTCTTACAGGAGGCTGAAGTCTTTCAGACCTTGTCTCTTGTGTACATTGTTTCATACATAGTTCAAGTCATTTTTCCATTTCCTTTTTAATGAGGTATTTAACATTTATGTCCGTCTCCACAAAGCTACAAGCCTCCTCTTGAACTGTGGTCACACACTTCATCACATGACCTGTTTCTGGGACTCTGACTTCGTGCACCTTTCTGTCCCTTCACATTGAATCTGATCTCAGCTCAGCAGCTGAGCTGCTGGCCACAGGCTGAATGTGGGGATCAGCCCAGTGGGCACAGCGATTATAGCCACAACCGCAGCACACAGAAAACAGGCTTTTGCTCTGCTCAGAGCACCCCCTTCCTTCCCTGTGCCCACAGTCTTCATGTTGTCTTGTGGTTCTCAGAGGCCTCCCTTCATCTTCCATAATCCAGAGTGATTGCTGCTGTTGCTGCTCCTCCTTCCTCTTAATTTAAGATGGGATCTCGCTTTGTCACCCAGGCTGGTCTTGAACGTGTGTTCTTGCCTTGCCTACTAAGTGTTGGGAACACAGTCATACACATCATGAGACCCTTCGTCATGTGACCACTCTTCAGTCTCCAGGGACTAATGCCGACCCTGTTTCCAGGAACAAGACTCTGCCAATACACACAGATAGCCGTATAATGCTGTGCCGTCTGAGTCTCCATCTGCTGACTCTATTGGATGCACTAGCAGTTTGGTGGCAGCCTCTCAGGTGGCCTGGCTGGCTTGTCTCCCCAGTGATGAAACAGGCTAGAGGAGAGTTATAGCGAGGCAGTGTTGGAAAACGCTGGAATGCCTTTGATATGATAGGCATATGTACTATCCCATTGGAGCCTGAGAGTAGGAGCCCAGCAACATGTGTTACCAGCTACATGCCCACGCCATTCTTCCCCTCCAACATGTGGGGATGGCATTATTATTGAAGTTTTAGGGTATAGGCCTCGGTCTTGGCAGTTCCCAAAAGCTAGGTTTGTTCACCATCCCAATATACAAATTGAGGAGCTGACGGCCTGTAAATGTGGCAGCATTGGGGTTGTGCGGACACAGCTGGACTGATGGGCCTCTCTCCCTGGTACAGCTGAGGGAGCGGCCTCTCTCCCTGGTACAGCTTAGGGAGCGGCCTTACGAGTCTTTAAGCTGTTGGAGCTTCTGGGACTTACTTCATTTACTTCCTGAGCCTTGTAAGCTTCATTTCCTGATTCTTAATAAGCTTCATTCCTCTTCCTAGGAAGGAGTGTTTTAATTCTAAGGAAATTTCTGTGCAGCAATGTATGTTAATACATAGCTGTGTTTGTATGGGTTTGATACACATATGTATTTGGTAAGATGTGAACTTCTACCGTTGTGGTATAGCTAATAAGGAAAAGTTAATGTTAAAAAGAAACACAGTTCTGGGCGTAGTGACACACATGTTTGAGGCCACTCTGCACTGTGAGTGCCAGACTAGTCTTTGACTGTGTAGCAAGACTGTCTTAAAAAGAATCAAAAAGCATCAATATAATTTCAGTTTTCCTTTGTGTGATGTGGTACCATACATGCTTTAATGATAGACCCTTCCCAAAGGGGAATTGTAAAATAAGGAACAGGGCTGGATATGGTTGCCACCTTTTTGTGTTGCTATGGTAGAACACTGACAGAAATGAACTTGGGAGAAAATATAATCCCAGCACTAAGGAGGCTGTGGCCTACCCTGGTCCCATAGTGAATCCTAAGCACACTGATTTCTACATAGTAAGCACACATGTCTCAAAAGTGCAGATTAATTAAGCTCCAGGGCTTTGGGTGTGTGTAGGTACCTATTACTGCACAAACTCTAAACATGGGCATTTAGACTTCTTCAAAGTCTGTAAGCATGGCAATTGACTTATAGGCCCAGTCACAGTGATTTAAACCGGCTCCTCTCCAAGGGTTGCTTCTTTAAGGACTACCAGCGGTCTCTAGAATTAGGGAGCTTAAGCGTCTCCCTCTGACCCTGTGGAGATCCAGTCCCCTCACATGACTGCTCATGTGATCTCTGGTGATGCTTTTACCATTTTCTAGCTTCATCCTTTTCCCTGACTCTTGAGAGTCATTTCTTTAGAAGATCTTTGTTCGCCTGCAGATAAGTAAGCAGATTCAAAGTGATGCTGGTAGGTGTGTGTGTGTTGCTAACTCTACAGAAATTCTCAGGGACTGAGTGAGGTATTCAGTCTGTTTTTAAGGCACTCTTCTGAAAGTTTTCAACATTCCTCTCTTGCTGGAGTCTGTATACAGAACAGCAAACCCATGCTGTTTGGGAGAGCAAGATGCCAGGACTCCATCATTTTCCTGTGCACAACCTGTTATTTGAATTCAGAAAGTACCATTTCTTCCATGGCCTGCTCCTATGCTAGGGAGGAAGTTTAAGGAAACTGCTGACCCACAGATCCTGTGCCTCTCTCCTGTCTTCTTTCTCCTTGCTCACGTGGCCTAAAGCAGACTCACACTTTCCATGTTCTTCCCCTCACGTTTCTTTTTCTTAACGAGTTACTTTAATTTTATATTACCAATGCCTCTCCCCTTCTTGGCCATGTGTTGCTACAACCTTCTGAATTGCTTAAAAACACTCTTCCCAGCTTGATGGGGTGACACACGTCTTTTTAATCCTAGCACTCAGGAAGCAGAGGCAGGCAGATCTATGAGTTCAAGGCCAGCCTGGTCTAGCCAGGGCTACATAGAGAAACCCTGCCTTGAAAAAGCCCCCCCCCCGCCACCAAAAAAAAAGAAGAAACACTTTTCCAATTGGTGGTGGTACCTTGCAGATTATTGGGCAATCAGATTGACACCCCTTCCCTCCCTTTTTCTGCAGCAGGGAGATCATATAGGAAGCTGGGGTCAGTTGGAACCTGGGACCCAAATCACCTGCAAGTCAGTGTTTTAATGATTAGGTTTTGAAGCTGAGCGTGGAGGCACTCGTGTGACAATCCCATCATTCAGGCAGTAGTAGCCCGTCTCACAGAGATATTTTTAAACATGTGATTGGCATGCATTCAGCTTACAGTATACTGGCATGTGGCTAGTGATGAAGGACAGGTCCATGTTGCATTCCTGACACACAAAGCAGTTAAGGGGCTTGGGTTCAAAATTCATGCACACTATGTTTTCATTTGCTCATAAAGACCAAGCCCAATAATGGGAAATCGTCGTCATGCTGTGAAACCTGACACTCCAATTAACAAAACCTTGGGGGAATTTGTACTGGGAAGTTTCTAAGACTTGTATTACCGGGGAAGGAACTGCAGAATGTCAGGCATACCTAGTCAGAACCTACACTTAGCTGCACCCAGTCCAGATGCTGTGCCTTCAGCTGTGTGCTGTGGAGGATGCATTTGCATGTGAGAGACATGTGAGGGTGGTGAGCAGGTGTGTGGGAAAGCCGTGTAATCGTCTGTGAACGAGACTGTATACCATGGGGATTGCCTTGGGGAAGATGGCCTCATTCATGCAAAGCACAGTTTATCAGATTCTTTATTGGTACTTGGATAAATGTTGGGCCGTTAGAACTCGTTTGGTTGCTGGCCCTTTCAAAACTAAAGATAGAAACCCGAAAAGCCTTGGACATAGCATGGGAAGTGTGTTTTCCCAGCACTTGTCACGTGGCCCGTCAGACACTTCTCCCCCATCTGTGAGAAGAAAACCAGAGCTGCCTTGGCTTCCCCTTTTAATAACAGATTCCAGGACAAACAGGGAAATGGCATCTCTGCTAAAACGGCTCTGCGACAGTGGATGTTTGGTCTCTTTTCAGCCTTCCCACACCTTAAGTCACTACCGAGGCTACTGCCCCACAGCTGTGCTGTACGTATGGTAGGTTCTTGGTTAGCAGGACCCAGCAGTCATAAGGGAAGCAGGAGCTTCTCTCTTGGAAGGATATGAGAAACCCATGCAGTTGGGGAGAGCAGCAGAGCCGTGGGCTTGGTGCAGACAGCAGTCAGAGCAGCCCCAGAACTGAACCTGGGTTCTCCATCTCTGCCTAAACAAATTGTGCTGTATTCCTACAAGAGGATACTCAAAAATAAAAGTAAGGAACTAAAATGCAACAAATTTACATTTTAAAACAGCTACCTCTTAAAAGTGCTATTTTAAAAGAAGCCAGAAACAAAAAACTATGGAACCATGTGATCTTTTTTTTTTAAGATTTATTTATTATGTATACAACATTCTGCCTCCATGTATGCCCACACGCCAGAAGAGGGTGCCACATCTCATTACAGATGGTTATGAGCCACCATGTGGTTGCTGGGAATTGAACTCATGATCTCTGGAAGAGCAGCCAGTGCTCTTAACCACTGAGCCATCTCTCCAGCCCAACCATGTGATCTTATTTATATGAAAGTTTACAGAAGTTAGAGCCATGGTTCTAGAGGACATATTAGTGATTGCTGGGGTAGCTACAGGGGACTAACCACAAAGGAACTTGAACTGCTGTAGGTCCTGCAAATTTCCAGTACATGGTTATGGCAGTGGATACACAACTATATACATTTGTTAAAACTCATTCAATTCACATAATTACTGAATTTTAACACGTGTAAATTACGTCAATAAACAGGAGACCCCAAAGACTATAAAGACAAGCTTCCAGATAGCATTCCAGTACCCTCCCAACATAAAATGATGGATGTGTGTCAGATGGATGTCTCTTTGCCTACTACACAGGTACAGGTACCCAACACGGCCAGAAGAGGGCATCAAATCCCCTAGAGATTGTTACAGGATGTTGGGTGCTGCCCGGCAGCTGCTGGGAACCAAATGCCAGTCCTGTGGAAGAACAGAAAGTTCTCTTAAGCCATTTCTCCAGCTGTATCTACCTTGTTTTGTGAGACTGGCTCTCTCACTAAGACCTGGCACTCACCAATTAAACAAGGCTGGCTGGTCAGCCGGCCAGTGTACCCCAAGGATATTTCTTTTTCCACCTCCTCAGGGCTGGGGTTGGAAGTGTACATCACCATGCCTGCTATTTTTTTAATATGCATTCTGCTCATACTCTCCAACCCCTAAAGGGTAGAGTGTTATCTTGACTGATGTTGTTGTTGGAGGAATGGCAATGGGACCCTCATTCTGAATGGGATCACAGTCTTTCATACGGACTGGACACATGGAGAAAGCAAGTACTTTTGTTTATCTATGAACTCTTTAGTACCTTCTGGTTCTTATCAAAATGATTTCCAGAAGAACGCCATTTAAGCCAGCTTTTAGAAGTCTTTATTAACTTCTAATTGGTGTATATTATGTGTGTGGGGCATGCCCACATAGCCCACAGCACATTCGGAGATGAGAGGACAACTCGAGACAGTGTGTCCTTCCGTGTGGATCCCGGGGACTGAACTTAGCCCTCTGAGCCATCTCAGACCTTCTAACCAACTAGTCTCAAGCTGGCTCAGTCGCACCCCTTTCTGGGGACCCGCGAAGCTCCACACTTCTGCGGTCCGCACCTTCGTCTTCTGATGCCACACCAAACCCTCTGTCCGTTCTGAGCTGGGGATGCTGACCCACTGCATCTCTTTCAGCATCCAGTGCTTGACGAGCCCATAGCCGAAGCCGTCTGTATCATTGCCGACACGGAGAAATGGACCGTCCAGGTGGCCACGAGTCAGAGGAAGGTGATGGACACCATGAAGCTGGGCCAGGATGTCTTGGTCTCTAATCAAGTGTCCTGTTTGCTTCAGTCCATTTTACAGCTTTATAAGCTTCACCTTCCTGCCGACTTTGTAAGTATTTGGCTTTTCATCATCAGAAAATATGTAATTAAAAGATAACTTTTATTCATTGCTTTGATTATAAATATCACAAATTCAGACACATTGTTTTTAATGGACTGAAGGTTGGTTAGCATTAAAGGAAAATGGAACATGCAGCTTCAAAGCCTCAGACAGGTAGAGCTTTGATGGCGCAGAGGGCAGTGTCATCTGAGAAAGCAGGTAGTAAGGGGAACTGAGCCGAAAAGGAAATTTAAAATCCTTCATTGGAGAACTTTAGATGATCTGAGGCAGGCCGGTTTTTTCTGTGAGCATCCTCACAGTCCGTTATAGGTGGATGGACTCGGTTCACATTTGAAAGGACTTTGTAAGAACTTATCACATGGTGTCTCAGTTGTTCCTTTCCAAGTGGGATTTTTAGGATCACTTTGTGACATTTTAACTAGAAACTAGTTAAACAACCTAGAAAGTCCTAGAAAAGGGTTACCAGCTCTCCCCTTGTCAGCGTGTCGAGTGCAGAAAGCTGTATAGAGGGAGTGTATTCAGAAAGTGAGCAAGGAAAGCTGGACAAGGAGAGAGATGGAAGGCGCATAGCTGAGCAGGCTGGCTGTGCCGGCCTTAGAGACACACACGACGTGGAAGTGCCTGCCTTTTCTGCTTCCTTCCCTTCTGTGCAGGGTGGCTGTTTACAGCCAAGCCTCAGTTCAAATTCCTGTCTTCCCCCTGGTGTCAGGAAAGAGCACAGAACTGTTTAGCAGCCCAACAGGAAGTATCAGCTAATACACCAGTCAGTTAATACACGCTGGTCATTGGTCTGTATTTTTACGGCCAGCTCTGCACACACAGTCAGGACTCTGGTGTCGGTATTCGGAGGGATGACTCTGAAAACTGGGGCAGTGCAGAAGGGGAGGAAAACCTTGAAACGTCCCTGGGTCTCGTGGCCAGCAGTCCTGGTGCGGTGGACGATGGTGTATCCTTGAAGCCTGGGTTCCTTGTTTGCAGCATGAAGATAGTGTGAGCCTGTTGTGAGATTGCTCCATGAACCAGAGAGGAGATGGTGCTTTTCAGACTGGCCAAGTGCCACACGCGCACAGGAGGCTGCAGAAGCCACTTTGTATGTCGCTTCACAGTCAGTGACTGGGCGCGAGAGCCATTTCTGAGTTCTGTGTATGAGCCTTGTCACTTCTCACAGCCTCATTTCCCTCTCTGTACATTTAGAGGAAAAATAGAACCTGCTTCAGGCTGGGCGATGGTGGCGCACGCCTTTAATACCAGCACTCAGGAGGCAGAGGCAGGCGGATCTTTGAGTTCAAGGCTAGCCCAGTCTACAGAGCGAATTCCAGGACTACCAGGGCTACACAGAGAAACCTGTTTCATATGCTTAGGAAAACAAGTTAATTCAAGCGAAGGAGTTGGAATAGTGGTAGGTGTTCCACTCCATCAGTAAACAGTTATTACTGGTGTGTGATAGACAATATTGATGATGTAACAACTGGCAACATCTTCCATAAAAATCTTTATTTGGCTCGTAACTGAAGCATGCTCTTGCTGGATGTCTCTTCCAGGGTTAGCAGGAGAAGCACTCAGGGCTGCTTCTTTTCTGCTAGAAGCAGTCTGATTTGTTCGTCCTTGGAGGCTTGGGTTTCCTTTTCTGTAAGGGAAGGAAGAGATATTAGAGCCCACGGTGGCTGGCTGCTGGCTTGACAGATGCCTACATTGGATTCTCTCAAGACGTTGTTCTCATTGTCTGACATTTTAACTATCAAAGCAATAAATTATAGAAAATTCTTTTTGCTTCATCTGGTAGAAGTATACATAACTACATAATAAGACATGAATAACTACTTAACCTGGCAGAACCAAGATCCAAGAGAATTCCGTCTAAGTGTTGCTTTTGAGAAAATACACACGGGACTTGTATATGGAAGAAAATAACTAAAATTTTAGAAGTTAAATGGTATTCCTCTCAGGAGTAAGATCCGACAAAGAGGGGTAACCACTCGATGTAATTCTATTTGATTATGAAGCTTTAAAAAGCCAACTTTTTGTAAATGTCTTTTTTCCACATTTAGCATATATTTCTAGACCCAACATTGCATCATACATTTTTACTGTGGACTGAAAACAGTACACATTAAAACCACTTTAAATGTTTCTTGCTATCTTATAAGTAACTCTTATTTTAAAACTATGTATTCCACTTCACAATGAGCCAAAACTTGGCAGGAAATCTCTCTGCTGTTTGCCTGAGATTGGTGCCATTGCCCCCTGCCTTGAGTAGTACTCACAGTTGTGGTTCATCCCCTGCATCGTGAACCTAAGATGCTCACCAGTGACAGACTCAAAAGCCCCCACGTCTCACAGACACTTCTCCATCATTGATCAGCCCAGATGGACAGGATTAACGTTTTCGAATGCATCTGTTCATCTTTTTCCCCAGAAAATAGGAGGCCTAATGGTCTAGAAGGAAATTATGGATGATGGAATTGTCTTGCCAAAGCTGTCAGGTGTCGTCTCCCGGAGACACTGGGGCGACTGCCTCCCAAATGCAAAAGCCTTTGCCGCTGGCGAGGAACGCAAATGGATGGATGGCTGTGGTTCTCCAACAACTGAAGCTAAACACGGTTCCAAGTGTCCCCAAGATAATTGCCTCTCTTTTCGTTATTAAAGACCTAGTTAAAGGATACTCTAGAAAGCAAAACACAAGTCTGAAGTGACCTTGTTCCCATCATTCTGCTTCTAGGAATGTATTATGCCAGAAACGTCTGAGGTCCGGAAAGAACACAAGAACTAAAACATTCTTTACAAAATTATAGCCCAAATGTAGACTGCCCTATGGTTAAGTAAATAGTAGTAAGTTGTTTTTCTAAAGCACTAGCCATAAAAATGGCCTAGTAAGGCATTCTTAAATACGAGATTATTGGTAAGTTTCTCAACAAGAAATCTTGTGAACAAAGACATAAAGACAAGTACAAAAATAAATCCACTTCTGCAACCCAGAACTCGCTGTTCAGTAGGGTTCTGATACATAGGAAAAGCGTGTCTCTCCCAAGAGCTAAGATGATGATGGTCCTGACTCTCACATTGGTTCCGAGAACAAAGTTAACTATTTAAAAGCCAGAAAGACGGGTTGTTCATGCTTAGGGAAAAATTTCAACTCTGTAAAAGGTTTTTTTTTTAAACATACTAGAATGACATCATATGCAAATGTTAATAGCCATTTTATGAAAAATGTGAGCTGGTGGTCCTGGGGGTTTATTTGAAAGAACAGTTACAGCTGTGTATGTAGAAATGGATAGTGAAAAGCCCAGCTCTTAAAGTTCTGGCCAATACTGAAGGCACAGTCCTTATTGTCAATGCTGTTGGTTGCAGTGCATCATGCATCTGGAAGACAGACTACAGGAGATGTACCTTAAGAGCAAAATGCTTTCCGAGTATCTCCGGGGACACACGCGTGTGCACGTGAAAGAACTGAGTGTGGTGCTGGGGTGAGTTCTGTGCAAGGCTGACCTTTCTCCCAGGTGTACTGACCATAGTTTCTCTCTACACACATGCACACGCCCCCCCCCCCCCCACGAGACTTACTGGCCTGTGCCATCCTATACCTACCAGATCAGTAATTCTCACGGTGCCCAGGCTCACTCAGAGGTGTGCCCACGCTGCTCCCCAGTGAGCTGCAGGAGGTAGGCTGCAGCAACATTTGATTTCACTCTGTCTTTTCATCTCTAGTGACAGTCATGATGCAGAAACCATGGGCTGTCAGGGGCAGCGGCAGCTTGTCTCACATTGTGGGGGAGGTGAGGCACTTCCTGCGTACCTCCTGGGTTCACCGCACCCAGGATTAGACTTGCTCTTTGCTAAGGATGTACACCATCTTCTGAGAGCATTGGCCCCACTTTCTCTACAAGAAATTCTGACGTCCTTCATTTTCATTTCCAGTAGAGAAGTAACAAAAAAGACTCTACCTGTAAAGAATTTTCCCACCGTATCACTGATGGTGATTCTGCTCATTTGGAATAAGAAAATGCTGTGTCTATAATGTCACCCTTAATTTTCTACTAGGCCTGATAAGGTTTTATTTAGTTTTGCTTTTGGATGATTTGTTTTGAAGAAGGGTTATCATTCTGTAGTCGTATGATTCTGGCTTTAAATTCAGGATCCTCTGGCTTCAGTCTTTCTGCTGCTAGGATTACAAACATGTGCCACCGTGCCTGACTCCCAAAGTAATATATTATCATCATCATCGTATTTTACTTTATATGCATGTACACTTGCAAGCCACATGTATGCAGGTGCACTCGGAGGCTAGAAGAGAGGGATACTCAGTTTCCTGAAGCTAGAGTTACAGGCTGTTAATGAGCCTCCTGATGTGGGTGCTGGCACCGAACTCCAGTCTCTGGAACAGCAGTGTGTACTCACTGCTGAGCCGTCTCCAGTTCTGATGGTATTGGTTTAGAGTTAGGCCTTGAGTCCTTGTCAGGTCAATGTGACAGATCAATGACTAAGACAATAGAAAAGCTACCACTGTGAATGGACACCATGGCCCAGACGACTCCTATAAAGGAGCACATTTACTAGGACTCACTCACAGTTCCAGAGGTTTAGTCTGTTACCATGGCAGGGAGCATGGTGGCACACAGGCAGACAGGGTGCTGGAGAAGTAACAGAGTTCTACATCCTCATCCATGGACAAAGAGACTGGGTCTGGCATGGGCTCTCAAGGCAACTCCTAGTCCCTCCAATCCTTTCAAGGGGTGCCACTCTTGTGACTAGGCATCAAATATATGAGCCTGTGGGGACTGTTCTTATTCCAACCATACTCCCGTCATACGTTTTTGGTAATTTATTTAAAAGTATTTTCCCAGGATTGAGCTTTGCTCTTACCTTGCAAGGTACTTTGTTTTCCCTTCTTAGCCTCATAGTATAATCCTGCCTCAGATTTCCCGTTGTTAGGTCTGGCCCTATGGTTACGGGACTCTGTCCTACTCTCTGACTGGGACAAAGGGCCATTCATAGTCTTAGAAAAAGTTTTAATTAGAATCTATTCCACAGTCTGAAACTCTCCCGTCCTTCCTTCCCGCAACACATGACAACACTTTGCCATAAACCATATTGCGCCCAGTGTGCTGTAAGAGGCAGCCCACGCCGTGTCCATCTGAAGCAACGGCGCCTCTCCTAGTTCCCTTTGTTCACAGAACACTATGCTCTGTGGCTCAGTAGGTCAGAGAACTGTTGTGTGAAGAACCTGCCTTGTCATTTCCCTAAGGCTGATCTGAGCATAGGTTCAAAAGCAGTGTGCCTTCAAGAGGAAGGAGATGCTGAGGAACCCGCACTGTGACACGGCCATGCAAGGAATAGGAGCTGGATATCCCTGCTGTAGGAAGACCAGCCTTTACCCACTCTCCAGCACCACTTCCTTTTGAAGCAGCGTCTCCTGGGAGGGCTTTTTATTTTCTCATCTCTTACTCACACTTTTTTCCTTACATCTTATTTAATATGTGGGCACATGTGTGTAGGAGCTTGCATGTACTAGGGTGTGTGTTGGGGGGGGGTCAGGACAACTTACAGAAGTCAGTTGTCTCCCTCATGTACGTCCTAAGGATGACACCTGGGTCATCAGCCTTGAAAGCGAGTGCTTTTACCAGCCAAGCCTTCTTGCTGGACTGTTTTACATTCTTGTGAGTTTTAAAAGGTGACCCAGACTAGAAGCTGGTGCCTAGAAAGAATACTTTCCTATGAAATGATGTGGTTTTAAAATACTGTCCTTGAATTTTTCACCACTCAGGATTGAATCTAGCGACCTGCCTCTGCTGACCGCGATCGCCAGTACTCATTCTCCTTACGTGGCACAGATCCTCTTGTAACCGACTGCAGGACTGTTCTTGGAAAACGAGACAGAAGAGTGAGTTCTCGGTGATGGCAACAGCGTGAGAGCACAGAGCAGACACGGAGCTGCGACGAAGTGGCTGTCTCATCGGGAGGCTTGTGTTCACTTGGAGCAGGGGCAATTGGTGATTGTTCCGGAGTATTCTGAGCCTGGGCTTCCCAGGAGTCAAAAGAAAGTGACCTTCCTGGTGGGAGGAAAGCCGCAGCCACTACGACTAAGCAGACGCCTCTCGTGCAGAATACTGAGGGCTGACTTTGGAGTGGGGGTAACCAGTGAATAGAGCATTCCATTAGGAAAATGTTTCCTGTGTAAGCATAAGAGAGCATGAAGTATCGCTCTAAGAACAAGCAGGATTCTATGTTGGGGCTCTCTTTACAGATGGTGCCGTGAAGAAAGCCACGTTGTGCCGCTTGTCTGCTCTGTGCTGTGTCACATAGGATGTGGAGGGGATCCTGTTAGAGATCTTTGTCACTCTGTTTGCTGTGATCCCAGTGCAGCCACAAGCAGATCTGAGGGACTGCTGGTGCAATAAAGCCCATGCATGATTCTGTGCAGCGCCCCGTGTTTGTATTGGGTGCAGCGGACCGCATCAGCCTGTGCAGTCTAACACTGGGTAATCATCTTCAGCTTTAGTGTTCACAGCCTTCTCCAGAAAGACCTTCTACCAAAGCTGTTCCCATGAGCTCAGGTGAGCTCCTCTGGCTGAGCTCTCCCAGCCCGAGCCTCTTTCATCCTGCAAGTCCGTGCAGATGCCTGCCTGTGCCGAAAAGTGCATCTGCCCACTGGGAAGTGAGCCCTACAGCGGCTCGGAGGAAGGAAGCAGGCAGTTTGGACTTAGAGCATGCATGGATTGCTTCTCCCAGTTTTTACAAGATCAGCTCTGCACTTTTTAAAACATCTTTCCAGAAACTGACCATGTATAAAACCTTGCCCAAGGTGAACCGTAAAAACCCAAAGAACCTTAGACTACTGAGCGTAAAGCAGTCTGTGTCAAAGACTTTAAAAAAAAAATCTGATGTTTAAAAGCCAGGAGCCAGTCAGGTTAAGTCAACCCCTGTCATGTTCTTAGGCCTGGCCACAGGCCTCTGGTGCTTGAGAATGTGGGATAGCGTCCAGGGGCTCAGACCACTTCCTAGTTTATATCTGATAAAATCCTGATCCATGTGACATTTGTCTCTATTCGTTGAGAGCATGTGCTCCTGTGCTACTGTGGACAAATGCCTACATCATGTGGACGCTCCCTCTGTCCCCCTCTCCCTTCCCCTCCAGCTCCCTCCCCTCTGTTCACCTTTTGTGGTTTGTGAAAGGTGCCTCAAGGCACTTAAGATCTTTAATTTGCATTTTATGTTTCACAAACTCAAGATGTCCCGTTCTTTTAAATCTTTCCATGTTCTGTGAGCTGACGTTTGAGTTACTGATTCCCATCAGCTGACTCCATGATGTCACCCCCCCCCCCCCCCCCCCCCCCCCCCCCCCCCCCCCCCCCCCCCCCGGTGTTTTTCCTCAGTGTAGAGGGACTGTCAAAGCAGAGGCCAGCCTTCCACCCTGGCCAGCTCAGAGCGCGTCCTGCTCCCCTCCTGTCTCCCAGCGTTATCTCTCGTTTACACGTGGATACTGCCTCATTACCATCTTCTGAGGTTCTGGAGAAAAAATACACAATCATTTGGTTCTCATGTTGATGCGGTAACATGTTGACAACCAGACGTGGGGAGCTGTGCTGTCGGCAAGTTACTTCTCAGCCTCATGCATAAAAATTTAGCCTGGGCCTTTAAATCCTAAAAAAACAACCTGCCTTTTACTCTAACGTTCCAAGTTTCAGAAAAGCTGGGCAGTCACGTGGGGTCATCTCAGTGGCCTCTCTTGCTGCTGCTCTCCTGGCTCCCAAGGTGCCACATTTTGTCTTAAGGTCAGCCTGTTCTCAGAAGTGAAGCAGCAAACGGAGTATCTCATGGAGACACGCCCACATCCTGCATCATGGATGGCTTTGTCCCGTCACAGCTGGAGAGTCCAAAAGGGACCCCACCTTCTCCCAGACCCACTCAAGGGAAAAAAAAATAAAAACTTTTTAAAACATTGAAATCTACCTCAGCTGACAGGATCCCACCCGCCCTTCGGGTTTCTTCGGCTCGGAAGTCTTACCTGCAGTGTCACTGCTTGCTGGACTGAGCAGCTGGAGAGGCAGGACGGCCGGCCGGGGCGGAAGTGTTCCTGTGATGACCTCTTTCTAGCATGTTGCAGTTTATATTTGATAAGTTGATAAGTGATATGAATGTATAGGCAATTGTGTATGTTTTAAAAAATGACAATGAAAATTGAAAATGTAGCTTCCAAACTCATTCATAATTCCAAAGTATCTTGTTTTGTCAGTGTTACGTGGCTTTTGTACAGCTCCAGCCCATTTTTCAGAAGTGTGTGTTTTATACGGACAGGAGCTCCTCTTCTCACGCCTCATGGAGCTGCCGTTTACACATCACAACTTTTAAACTTAACTGTATTTTTCAGAATTTGCTTTTTTGGAGGGAGGAAATTCCCCACTTGCTAAATGATACTAAATTGTCTGGGCTTTTAAAAAATCAGGTCTTCGGATTTTATAAACCAGTCTGTAGCTTTTTAGGTTCTTCATTAGTTGGATGTACATAGGAATACAAAATGACCCTCAAATTCTTTCAGATGTCTGGGGGTTTTCTCCACCAATGCGTACTCGGGATTGTGTTCACGCAGACTTCATCGTGAAATCAAAAAGGTCTGTAGTGTCTCTTAGTCAATGTGAAATGGTTTATTTGGTTTTCTTTTGTGCTTGGTGGAAAGGACATTTTAATACAATTTTTACTTAAAGCAGCCCTTCTGAATGTTAATTTTTAAAATGTTAAAATTTGTTGAACATCTGGAACATGCATTTGCATTATGTTTAAATTTCAATGTTTTAAAAAGGAAAAATTCTGGGATCTCTTGAACTTTCATTAAGAGAAATTTATAGGACTGTTTTTTAAAATCAGTTGAATGGCTACCTGTGTCAGTGTGGAATTTTTTTCTTTAAAGCAACATTCATGTATTATTTTAATCCATTTTTTTCTGTGACATTTGGTGCAATAAACTTTTTGAATTTATCTTGCAAATTTTCCTGGCGCTGCATGATTGCTTTGTTGCATTTAATCAAATCCAGCCTTGAAATGACTTCTAGGAGACCACTGGATGTCAGTCATTTGGTTAGCACCCTGGTAGGGAGCACACTGGCCCCAGCACACGGTCAGGATTTGGGCCAAGCGTGCAGCAGAGCATCCTGGAACCTGTGGGAATGCTCAGGGCCAGTCGGTGTGACCTTTAATTGCCGTACCTGACATTCATTGGATCATTAAAAACAGGTTTATCACTCCAAACTGAGAATTTGTGGTTTTTACCTGACATTGGCTCATGGTGAATTTTCCAAGAATGTAATGGTTGTCTGTCCTGAGGTTGTAGATTTCCTCTGTAAAGATTTTAACAAGTGGTCGCTTGGTCTTCACCCAGAATCGATGGTGTTTTGGAACTTCGGTCATCAACAGCTGTCTCTCTCATAAGATCAGGACATGTAGCTGCTGCCTGCTTGGAGCACTGCACATAGGCCTCTCTTTACATCTAAGCCTTTACTCCAAACCCTGCATGTTTAAATAGCACGTCCAGGGGCCAGAGGCTGGCTCAGCAGGTAAGGGTGCTTGCTGCCAAGCCTTACAATCTAAGTTAGAGCCCCAGAACCCAAATGGTGGTGAATGACTCACACATGACCAGCAAGCAACTTTCTCACACGCTGGGGGATGTGGGGGGGAGGGTGTGTTGCCACAGCTTGAGAGCCCCATAGCATATCTTCAGTAATTGTGTGAAGCTCATCCACATGAACACAGTGTACTTGTCATCTGCTGGTTTGTCTTCGTCGGTAGCTGAACCCCTTTCTGCTGGACAGGGCTTGGACTACAGTGGGGCTTCCCCTTCTCATATTTCATAACTTTGGGGTTCCCCTTGTAGCCATGGGCTGCAGTATCTTCTTAGTGTCCCTTCTCGGCTCTCTCACAGTGGACCTTTCACGGTGGGAAAGAGAAGGAAGGTCCCAGCTTCTGTTGATAAGCATGCCATCTACAAAGGGCTTGTGTACACACAGCAAGCACAGTCTGTATTCCGCTGTGGTCTCCTCCTGCCTAGACTCTTCTGTTGGATGACTTATGTATTTTTCTTATATCATTTAATCCCCACAACTGGGTGAGATGGGTGCTGTGACGCTGAAGTTCATGTGTCAAGTTAGCTAGGCCATTCCCAGACTCTTGGTCAAACACCAATATAGGACATGCTGTAAGAGTTTTTTTTAGAAGAGATTAATATTTAAATCAGAAGGTAGAGTAAAGCAGATCACCCGCTGTGAGTGGCTGGGCCTCATTAGTCAGTTGAAGGACTTAGACTTGGAAAAAGCAGACCTTCTCTCCAACCTCTGGGAAGAGGAGTCAGCGTCCAGGTTGCCTCCAGATCCAACTGCACAGCGGTCTTTGCTGGCCCCAGCCTGCCAGCCAGGCCTTAGAGCCAACCCTATAAACTGTACCCTACACCATGACATAAACCAGTTCCTTATGATGAACGCTACTGTCTCGGAGGGAGCCAGATACTGCGGTGATTGATACGAAGTAGCCTCTTCTGTCTCTTTCCCACTCTCTCTTCCTGATGACCTCACTGTGTGGTCCCTTACTGGCCTAGAATTAGCTATGTAGACCAGGCTAGCATTGAACTTGTGACTACCCTCCTATCTCTGACCTCCCAAATGCTTAGATTACAAACATGAATCACCAGGCCTGGCTTAGATTGGACTTTTGAATATGTTTAACATAAAAAGCACAATTAACTCCATACTGTGAAATTCTATTCTACTCTGCTACCCAGCTCCTCCATCCTCTCACACTGAGCTCTGAGGGTGCAACCTGTACCCCCTCATTCCACTAACAGCCTGTTTCCCCATACCTGGAGTGTGCTGGTCTGATTCTGTCTCAAATCATCACTTCTCCTCCCCTCTGGCTATTCCAGTCCTTCCCTATTTTTAGTTGGGTAGTCATGCTCTCTGGACTCTCCTCCATTTCATATCGAAGAGTTCTCATCAATTCTCATTGGTGCCGATTTCCAAACCTTTCTAAAATGCTAATCCTGCCCCTCTCCTCTTTTTAAAACAGCACAGTAAACCCCAAGGGCTTTAGCATTATGGGACTCAGATGAGTTAGCCACTCCATCCCCAGCCTCATCATCAGGTACTCTTTGTACGTGTACACACACTCTCTGTTACTGGGGATTGAACCTAGGTCTTCAAGCATGCTAGGCACTGCTAACCTATATCCCCAGCCTCTTTTTTTTTTTAAACAGGGTTTTACTAAGTTTCCCAGGCTAGCCTTGAACTCAATATAAACCAGGCAGGTTCCCGCCTCAGACTCCTTTAAGTAGCTGAGATTAGCAAGCCTCCACTGGTTCACTTTCTTAACTTTTAAGAAGTAGAATTTCACTGTGTCACCAAAGCTGAGACCAGTTTCTCAGACTCAAGTGATCTCCCTAGTCAGCCTCCTGAGTAGGTGAGACCACATGCCACAGAGCCCAGCTTCTTTGCACTCCAATATGCAGCCATATTGAAGCACTTAAATTCTCCTGAATACAGTCCAGTGCTGTTGGCTTTGCCTTGCCAGTCTCCTTCCCCTTGTCTGACCAGTTCCCTTCTGTTCTATTTCCAAATTCAATTCATGGTCAAATCCTCTGGCACCCTAGTAGTCAAGGTCCCCAGATCATCCACAACGCATGTTGCCTGGGAAATGGACAGAAATGCAGAATGGCCAACCCACTGCAGACCTGCTGACCCATGCATAATCTGCATCTGAATTCAGTCTCCATGGGGTTTGTTGCACATTAACATCTGAGAATCTAATCTTGAGCTCAAAGGCATTGAGGGAGTGACAGAAAGAATGCATCAAGTAAAAGAATTTTTTTAAAGAATGCATTAGACATTGGTACACTGGAATTTAGAGGACCACAAGAATACTGGCAAGCTGAGAATGAAGTGGAAATGAATGGTGTTCAAAGGGGTCTGTGCCTGTAAATTTTCCAACATTTAGGTCACTACCTATTGAGAAGAAAAAAATCAAGATGGAAGAATTACAAATGGAAGAGAAGATTTAACTTGAGATTAAACTTGAGAGATGTTTGTAACTTTTGAAAAGAAAGGAATTTAACTGGAGAAACACATTTGCCCAATTGAATTCCAAAAACATTTGCTAGTGCATTCTATGTAAATGTGTACAAGAATACTTCATACTGCTAAGTACCCTAAGTTGTACTTTTTACAAATAATGTCATTAAGCCCTCAAGTTTGTAAGTAGAGAAATCCATCCAATAGCACAAGTAAACTTCCCATTTCCTCCTCCCTCCAGGTAAAGTATGTAGGACACCATCACATGACAGTTTTCACTTCTCAGTGGCTCTTGGTACAATTATGATTCTTATGGTGTAAGAATGGGAAATGCATGGGCGCATGAGCTGTAACTCCATCACTCTGGAGGTGAAGGCACTGGAATCAGGAGTTCAAGGTCATCCTCAACTATGTAGTCAGTTTGAGGCCAGCCTGGGAGACGCAGCAGACTCTCAACCTCTCTAGAACAGTAGTGACTGCCAGCATTCAGCACTGCTCGAGTGGGCGGTGCCCTGTGGATGCTTTCCCCATATTGTATTCATTATTGGCTTTTGAATATGTAAGAATGATTGCTCAGAGTTAAGTCCATGAAGGGGGGTTACCATGAAGAAGGTGGGAGTTCTCTCAAATATCCACAACTCTGAGATCCTCCAAAAACACAGATGAGGATAATGAGTTTCTAATGTATCCTGGAATTTTAAAGAGTAAGCCTGCCTGATGAGAAGTTTATCTTGAACGATACAGTATTTTCTTTTAAAGAAGGGATGTGATTGTGCTCAGCGGGGATGAGTTCAACCCACATCTGGTGGCACGCCGTTTGTCAGGGCTCCCGATGCATGCCACACAGTCTGAGTCAGCCTGCATAGAGACAGCAGACAAACCCACCTGGAGAAAACAGCCTGAGTTTGCCTACAGCCTTCGAAGATACGGGTGCCACAAAAGATGAAGAAGAAGATGCAAATGGAGAGAAACTTAGCACGTAACTAACTGTGATGTGTGACCCCAACATACTGTCTTGGCTCAGTAAAATTTGATTGTGAACTGTAGACCTAAATCTTAAAACTGTAACCATGGTGATATGAGAGAACATCTTTGTTCTTAGGAAATATGCCCTGAAGTGTCTAGAAATAAAATGGCATTGGGTCTACAATTGCCTTCAAATAGTGCATGGGGCGGGGTATATACACATATACTTACATTTGTAGCTAGGGAGAAAATACATCAAAGCAAGTAAAATTAATTGATGGGTCTGGGTGAAGAGTATAAAAGAATGGCTTTGCACTGTTTTTGCAAAATTTCCTCTAAATTTTAAACCATTTAAAAGTAAAAAAAAAATCTTTTAAGCAAAAACTTTTAATGCAAAACGTAAAAGTTTTGTTTAGATTTAGTGGTGATGGGAGGCATTTGGAACTAATGTGTGACCATACTCAAAATGGTTCGATGATATAGCTAGTCCAGCTCTCCTTTACCCAGATGTCAGTCATTGCCTCAGTCACTGCCCTCCCACAAGTCGGCCCACAGCGGGATGGTAGCACTTGAACTGCTCCCACTTTCCACACAGTGTCCCTGGGCCAGGACCTTCCCAGAGGATGAATCCAGCTCCCTGGCAGAAAGCTTCAAAGGGTGATGGCTGATGAGTGGTCTCTCTGGACACAGGGTAAGTTCTGCGCTAGTACCTCCCAAAGACTCTTAAGGAAGCCAGGTGGCACCCCGTGTACAAAACAGGTGTCTGAATGGGTGTGAGCTGTTCTATTTTCCTTTCTGTCATAGAAACTTTGTCAAGCCCTGTCTTAAACACTGAACAATGAAAACTGCACTGTGCTGTGGGATGGTGCAGGAGGCCAAGACAGGGGACTGCTCTCTGAAAATAATGGTGAGATGTATGTATACACATCCTTGATCCTTACTGTTCACACTCCAGATTTCTCAGGAAAGTGCCTGCTGTCCCCATATTATTTATTCTTAAAAGCATGTAAGGAAATTACTCAACTTGCTAAGATGCTGAAGATCCTAAGGGGAGAGCCAGGCGCGTTGAGCTGGTATGTTCTTAACATTCTGAGCATGTGCAGGGTTTTCTGGGGAGGTACAGGTCTGCCTCCGTCCTACAGGCTGTTTTCTCAGCTTGTGGGAATTAGGGGCCTGACCATCCTCTCTAGGTCAAGCCATGTGGTGGATAAACATTGCTAGGAATGGGACCACACACCCTCCTGTTTTCTTACACAGTGAGACTCATGCCCAGCTCCCCACATCAGGGGACACTTAGAGAGGAAATCTAGACTACGATCTGGTCTTATAAGTGAAAGGGAACTATGAAACTATTAGAATCAAATGACTCTCTAGTCCACAGCACGACTTTTGTAGGATGGTTCAGAAAAATGGCAGCTTACCTTCTCTTCCTTCCTTGGCAGCTTGGGCAGTCTGGAGGGCAGGGTGGGCCTTGGTGATTTACTCTGTTTAACGAGAATAGCCCTTTTGGAGTTTCTCTGTTGGGTATCTTCGTAATCACTCATATTCCAAGCAAGAAAAGCACGACTGTATCCTCCTTGCTTGTCCAAGACTGAAGGCTTCGGTTGCCTGTGAGAGGAACAAGTGAGTTGGGTCATATGGGAAAAGATCTAGAAACAGCTACCAGTCTTCAGTGGGCCACATTAGTTCATAGGACCAAGGAGATCTGAAAACCTGGCCTGCGTGCCTCTCACCAAGAAGGTTCTGCCTGTTTCCCCACTCTGCATCTCCAGATGTCCAGCTGCTGGACATACCAGGAAGATCGCACCACAGGAGCACCTGACATGAACACACCCAGCTCCCCATTGCCCCTAGAGCCCAGTCAACCCCGTGTGGAAGACAAGGGAAGCCGAGACCTAGTAAGACTGCTGGGTGTGTGATGACTGAGAAGGTTTCCTGGACATCCCAAAAGTGCAGGGCTGTAAAGTCCAGCTTAAGTACTTTAGCAAGCAAATCTCCTACTCATGGATTTTGGGTCAGGTTTACAGTAGTGTAGCCTGTAGAATGGGCTTCAATCCAACCAGAAGATGGCTATCTCCGTAACAGTCACACTTTAATGCCAGTGGTACAGATTGCCTGGCAGGCTGGTGGTGTAACTTGTAGGTTCCACAGCTGGATAGATTATTAATTGTTCTCCCCAGCATCCTGCCTAGCGCCTCCCAGCACTTGAAACCTAGTCAGCAGGGAGGAAGCACTGACCCAGTTACAACTTGACTTCTCTGTGTCCTGCAACCTAAATGACATAGTCTCTTCAGAAATAGGATCTTCTCATCTAGTTCTGGTGGACAACCAAGAGCATTGGGCCTGTGGCCTGTGCAGTTTTGGGTGCCTCTGGAACCTCCCTACTGAGTAACACAGAAGGAAGAGTCCCACACCTTTCCTTGGCTTTGATCTCCATAGTTTCTGCTGAGAAGGCAGCTTTTGAGTCTCTATGCATTATGTCCCTATCCTTTAGCTGTTTTTCATATTCTGTCTTTGCTTTTGCCATTCAACTTTGACCTGGTATGTATGGCTGTTTATCATGGATTCTGCTGAGTTTCCAGAACACCTTACTCTACTGTTTTTAGCCAGCGATGACGCTGATTGCATCTAAAGTGCCGTATGTGTCCCCCGAAGTTTCTGCTCGCTTCGTTCAGCGGTCAGCCTCTGATGGCCGGAGTTTCTGAACCTCACTGAATGAGTGGGGCTTCTGGTCCACTGTGGGGAGGTCTGTGGCCGTGTCCCGGCAGGCAGGTTACTCTGCATGTGCTTTAACATCAGCCGAGTGAGAGGTCAGGGTGAACTCAGGCCCTGCTGACCTGAACACTGTCCTCGGTTTCTAGAGGTATGTTGACACTTGTCACAATCCTCTATGCGCATCCCATTCTCTCATTTTTCCTTTTAAGATTTTTGCTCAGCTGCTGCTTGCCCCAACTTGTTGCCCCACCCACAGCTGTGATATTGGATAGCTGCTGCTGATTTACTTTTGAGAAAAGTAAATGCAAAATCAGCCCCCAACATTAAAAATTCTGAGAAAGGAGCTTTTCCTAGGATTTCCAAACCGGTTAATTGTGACAGTTCTCTGTGCGGGGCTGTCCCAGGGTCTTCAAACCTGTGTTCCACCGCCAATGGTTGTAGACAGCTGTTTCTCGTGGTTCTTGTCTTTTAAGGCAGGTGGTTTTCAAGCCTGCCTGGAGGTATGAAGAAAAAGTGCAGGCATCTCAGCCTCATACTTCTTGAGGATCCCAGGCACTGTCATTTTTCTTCAATGTACTGATTTTTCTTAATTCCTGTGATGGTTCACTTTTTTATGTTTTTTTAAAATGGTAATTTTTATGGGTTGCTTTTGTTTGGTTGGGTGGGTGGTGGTTTTTGTTGTTGCTGTTGTTGTTTTTTCTTTTTCCAGTGTTCTTGTTTGTTGTTTGATTTGTTTTGCACAAGCATATTGTTGAAGGTCCTTCCTCCATTTCTAAGGTGTCCCCAAAGTTGAATCACTATAAAACCAAGTAGAAATTAAAAGATTTATTTGAAGATTAGCTGTCTCTTCTGTGTCCCTCCTCCACACGTTGTGCTTGGCCTTGAGTTCCAGTTAGGGCACTGTGGTGGCTCTTAGCCTCCTGCCTGCTGGACTGAGCCTGGTCCTCCTCCTGCAAGGGAGTCCTTATGCTTTGTGTTTCCGATCTCTTCTGCAGCAGTGCTAACTTCTCAGATTATTATACTTACTTTTTTTTCAAGTACATTTATTTCTTTGTGTGCACCTGTGTGCCATGGTATGTGGACGGCCTGAAGACGTCAGTTCCCTTTTGCCATGTAGGTCCCCGAGATCAATCCCAAGCCATCAGGCTTGGTGGCCAGTGCCTTACCTGCTGAGCCATCTCTCCCACCTCATTACATTCTTTGGGTACTACTTACTGTTTTCTTTAATTCTTTCTGCCCTGTTAACATTGGCACTACCTTGAATTTTACCTGATTCTCATATTTTTCTCTTTAAGATTAAAAATTTTGTGTGTATGAGCGTTTTACTTGTACATATATGCAGGACCTGCAGAAGCCAGAAGAGTTACGGATGGTTGTGAGCTGCCCTGTGGGTTCTAAGAACCAAACTCAGGTCCTCTGCGAAAGCACCAAGTGCTCTTAACTGCTGAGCCATACTTCTAGAACGTGTGTGTGTGTGTGAGGACTGAGCCAAGAGAATCATCCATCTCTATTATTCATGTTCTCTACCACTAAGTCACAGCCCCAGTCCCCTTCTTAAGTTTCTGTCTTCTGTGTCCCCATGGTCAGTCATTTCTGACATTTATAGAACTCATTTACAGTCTATTTTGTTCACATCAATAAAAATACAAAAACAAAAAAGTATTTTTTCCTATCTCCGCTGAGAGCCTGCGATATTGCCCACCGTGAGGGGTTTGACAAAAACACTGGAACTGATTTTAAATTGACTGTTTCTTTTGCTATTTAAATTATTTTTATTACACAACAATGTTTAGATTTTCCTCTATAACAGCCAGTTCAGAGATGACCAACTTTTTCCTAGCAGCCTGAATATCAATGAGCTGAGGAGAGAAACTAGGCCTCAGAGCTGAGGGAAGACTGGCTGGCCCTTGCTTACATAAGGATCTATATCTGACAGGACAAACTTGGTTTTCATGGGGACGCTTCTGTCAAAGAAAACACCCGGGGTGTTGGAGAGGGGCCTTGAGGATGGGCTGTGCTTACTCTAGGCGTCTAACCTTCTGGGATGAGCTGGGACCACTGTGGACTCCGTGGCTGCTCTGATTCATGAGCAAACATTTCAGTGACCTCTTGGTATGTTAGTCAAATAGCTGTCTTGAATGAATGTTTTCGTAAGATGACTGAAGCAGCTGGTTATTCTGAAGCACTGAGTGCCCAGCACCCATGGTGCCTGAAGTCGCCTTTTCTCTTCTGGCTGGTGCCCTGACCCACATCTTGTGAGTTCTGTCTGGCAACCTAAAAATACTTCTACTAAATGCTTAAATGGCTGTCTTTTGGATTCTGAGGTTAAATTTACAACGTGACTGTTTGACGTTCCAGTGAGTCAGCCCTCCCACCTGATCATAGCGCCGTAAGTTACTCCCTTGGGTTTCAAATAGACACTCCCCGTTGGGCCTTTGCATTTTCCACATGCACCGTGAAGTGATACACTTATGTGTACACAAGCTTTTAGCTTTTGCTGAGGACCCTAAGGACCTGTTTTCTTGGGTTGTTGGCTCCTTCAGTGGTTGCTTCCTCAGGAATCATCAATGCTTGCACTTTCTGCTTCTGGAAGTAATAAAAAGTCCCACTGGCAGATGGCAGGTTGTGAGATACGCATGCAGAAACAGGCTGTTCCCTCTGTTCTCCGCTTGCAATACTTAAAAGGAAACCTTTATTTCTTCAGATCTTTTAGCATCGATGGTGCAGCCCACACTTACCATCCCCTCAAGGAGAGCTTTAAGATACATTTCTTCATGTTTTCCTTTTTCAACCTAGCCTTCTACATAAAGGGATGGGGCAGGGATGGGGGTTGCCGTGATGACCAGCAACAGATGGGGTGAGAGTTCAGAGGTGCTGGCTGCTCGAGAAGATCCTTCCTACTCTTAGTGTGGATGCTATTCATCCCAGCACCAGAGACCAGGCTGGGCTTGAATACAGCCAGACATCACCACCCAGCCCTCAGGAGCAGAGGCTTTGAAGGATGAAACAGGATTCCAAGATGTTCCAAATAAGTGCTGGACATATCGTAAGACAGTTGAGCCGACTTCTTTATTGTAGTTGACTCTCCATCTTCACTCACCACCCTGAAATCATTTATGATTAATGCTGTACTTGATGTCCTAAACATTTCATCTTTTGGATAACACTTAGTTGATCCTTGATCAGTGGCTTATCATAGACATCATTTAACAACATGAAGGGTATATGTATGTGTATATACATATATATGTATATATGTATACACACATACACACACGTGTATAACCAGACCAAAAGAATATACATATTTGACAGTTACTAGTAGGGAAACTTTTAAATGCAAAGGGGTTATCCTAGAATAAATATTGCTTGGTGGAAAGAGGAAAGGGCTTAAAGAAAGAAGCTATCCTTTTAAGGGTAATTTATCTTAGTTTATTTTCATTTAGCTGTCTATGTGTGTCTGTGAGCATGTGGCTAGTGTTGCCCTTGGAAGCCAGAAGATGGTACTGCAGCAAGAATTATGGGCAATTCTGGGCTTTCTAACATGATTCGAACTGAACACTGGTCCTTTGCAAGAACAGCAAGTGTTCTTAACCACTGAGCCATCTCTCCAGTTCCAAGAAGCTCCTCCTCCTCCTACATGTGTGCATGTTTTACCTAAATGTATGTGTATGTACCATGTGCATGCCATGTACACAAGGAGCCAGAAGAAGGTGTCAGATTCCCTGGAGCTGGAGTTAAAGATGATTGTGAGGGCATCTATATGGGTGCTGGGAACTGGACCCAGGTCCTCTGTAGGTGCAACAAATGCTTTTAACTAATGAGCAATATTTCCAGCTCTGCTCCTCCCATGCTAAGTTGTGCTTAATAGGCAAAATCCTGAGTGACTTAGAGTTCTCTGGAAGGCATGTGCCATACTTGTTTTTATGACTGTGCTTCAGGATGCCAGAAAAACCGAGGGTCTATCTTTGAGTTAATATAAGGCCAAAAAATAATATTGAATCAAAAATTAAGACAAGATGAGACAGTTGGTAGCCCCCAAGGCCCCAAAAGCTGTTCCCTCGTGTATTTGCAGCTTCTGCAAAGGGTGGCATGCATCTGTACTGCGACCCTTGGGTGTGATGACCTGCTTTCTCGGCAACCTGTTCCTTCAGGTTTTGTTTTATTGTTTTCCTCAATGTCAGCAATGTCTTGTTGTTTCTGTCATTAAATGGTAGATGCCTTAGCCAGATTTGACAGTATGAGCATATATCCAGTATGTGCTCAAGGACCTACCAGATGTCCCTGTCGTGTAGACAAAGATACACACAGGGATAGGAATAAGCATTTTTTTTTCCTGCTGTACCTAGAAGCAAGTGAAATGGGCACTAAGGGATTATGTGAATGTTAACCTTTCAAGTATAATCATTCCTGATGAAGCATGGAAGAGCTGTGCTTATGTTATTATGCATGCACGTGTTCACATGTGTACACGTTGCATGGAGACGGGTGATCAGTGTGGAGTGTTTCCCTCAGTTGTTCTACACCTTAATTTTTTTGTAGTCAGGGTCTCTGACTGAACTCAGACACTAGCTTGCTAGTGAGCCCTGGGGATCCTGCTGTGTTGGACCCTCTGATGGCCTCTGTCCCCTCCCCTCCTCTGTGCTGTGGTTACAGGTGTGTACTGCCACGTCCGGCTTGTGTGTGGATCTGCACTCAGTTTAGCACTCATGTTTGCTGAGCAAGCATGTTATTTCCTGAGCCATCTTCTCACCTGCGACTCTTTTGTTCTTAGTTTTCTCTATCCCACATAAAAAAAAAATGTCTACAGTTATCATATCATTAATAGTTCAAAAGACAGATTTATGAAATGGCTCGCAGAAATCATCTTGAAGAGGCAGGTAGAACAGAGATTATTTAAATATAAACAAAATTGTGTAATCCCATGTAGCACAAAATATATCCTGTTGAAAAGATCAAAATCAAATTGTTCCCTCAAAGAATGCATGTGGGGAAGTACAAGAGGGTTCCCCAAGTTGCCCATCTGACTACAGCAAACATCCAAATGGCTAGAAAGCATCTCTTAACAGAAAGAGGCAGTGGATGTATAGATTTTGTTTTCCCTCTTGGAACAAAGCACCCACTCTCTTGGACTCTGCTTCTTTAAAGAGAGTGTTCAATCCTGAGCATGTAAGCGTCAAATCTAGTGTTGGGATCATTTGCGTTTGATTGATTGCTTTTATTTCCCAGGAAGCATGACCACTTTATTTTAAAGGCTTGTTAAACATTCTTCCACTAGACTGAAATAAAGAATTGAAACAAGAATCGTCTCTATGCCCTGCGTGAACACGTCTTCATTAATTTCCCAGGCTGGCTTCCCTCCCTGAGCTCCAGAATGTGAGTAATGATGTCACCAGCACATTGCTGGTTGCCCTTCTGGACTCCAGCTGGGCTTCCCCTAAGCAGGCTATGCAATCTCCTCCAACCAGTCCTCGGGCACAGAACAACACCACACTGCAGAAACGACCATTGCCAAGAACGTGCTTGCGATGTAGAGACACACAGAGGCATTGACTGCTTTTCATTCGGTATTTTAAAGTGACTTGTATGAAGTGACCATTGCATCGAGAATTCTCATGCATGTGGCCTCAGAACAGGTGTCCAAATGCCTAATAAAATTCACCATGCTAGGTTGTCTGGGGTCCCTATTAGGAATGCAGTGTCACTCCTAACATTGGCACATAAGATGCCCAGGGCTTCTGCCAGCTTCAGCAGCCAAGGCTTCCTCTATTTGTGCTAGTGCTTCCTGGACATCCCTTGCTTCTTTGTGAGTGGCAGGGGAAGAAAGGAAAGGCGTGTTTGCTGTAGCTGCTTGGTGTCAGTTTGGAGAATGTTCCTCTCTCCAGATGGGAAATCTGTGCCCGCATTAACTTCAGTGGAAGGCGGTGCACTTTGTCTCACTTCTTTAGGAAACAGAAGTGCACACAATGGACAAAATGACCATAGCCCAGTTCTCATCCTTCAGCTCGGCAGGCATCGGTTGACAAGCTCTTATTTCCCCTCTCTCTTCATTACCCATCCCCTCCAGGACATGCTATCTCACTGACATCATATACTTTATACACAACCCCCCCACCAACAATAGTCACCAAATAATCACCTTCCAAAAGCCTAGCTGTCTCCTAACTTTTGAACTGTCAGGAAGTCCAAATTAGTCTCACACCTCTTTGATGATCTCGGGAGCTTTTTATTAATGTCTAATTTCTCTTTTGTGAAAGAAACTGGGTTGTGACCTAGAGAGGTGTCTCGATGGTCAAAAGCAATGGCTGCTCTTCCAGAGGACCTGGGTTCAATTCCCAGCACCCACATCCATCTCACAACTGTCTGTAACTCTGGTTCCAGACGATCCGACCCCCTCACATAGACACACACAGGCAAAACACCAATGCCCATAAAACAAATAAATCTTAAAGCAGCTGGGCTGTTTGTACTATAAAACGTCCACACCACATCTTCTGCTACTCTTTTCTGAGGCCATCTGACGTTTTCCCACGTCGTCTCATTTCTACACATTGTCGGTGGGAGTCGGAGAGTTGGAGCCTGGTCTGAGTCACGCTGAGTTCTGTGGCAAGGCTACGCTGTGGCTCTGCCAGGGCTACCATAACAAAGCACTACAAGCTGGTAACCTAAACAGCAGCAAGGTAGACGTGTCTTTCTATGTGTCTTGCGGTTCTTCTGGACCTGTGTCCCAATGACCCCTTCTTATAAAGAGGGCACCCCATTTCCCTTTTTGTGGTATTGTATGCTATTTTTGTCTTGTGATGCTAGAAGCTGAGCCTGTAGCTTCTTGCATGCTAGGCAAGGGCTTTATCAGTGAGCAACACTCCGATCCTAATTTCTCCCTAAAATCCCATCATTAGAGGTTGGGAAGCTGGCTCCACGGGTAAAGTACTTGCTGTGCATGCATGCACATAAAAGCTGGACATATGTTTGTAATCCTGGTGCTAGAAGGGGAGGGTGGAGACACAGATCCCAGCTAACTCCACCAAAGCTGATGTGGGACGTCCTGTATATCTATTGTTCTTATTGGTTAATGAATAAAGCTGCTTTGGCCTATGGCAAGGCAGAATATAGCCAGGCTGGAAGAGATATAGAGAGAAGTAGGTGGAGTCAAGGAGATGCCATGTAGCTGCTGAAGGAAAAAGGCACCAGAACCTTACCAGTAGGCCACAGCCTTGTGGTGATACACAGATTAATAGAAACGGGTTAATTGAACATGTAAGAGCTAGCTAAGAATATGCCTAAGCTATTAACAAAACTGTTGTAATTAATATAGTTTCTGTGTAATTATTTGAGTCTGGGCAACCAGGAAACCAATGTGCAACCTCTGCTTACAGCTTATGACTGGGCCCCGCATAATTTCTTCTCTGCATTTTGATTTGTTGTGAGTTTTCTGTTATGATCACTTTCATAAAAAATTTACTTTTATGAGTTTTATAAGAACTACACTTATCTGGTGGTATAAAGATTAATATTTACTGTAGTAAGGAGGGTGCTAGTTAGTCCCCAGCTGCTTAACCCCAAAATAACCACACAAATACTATATTAATTAAATCACTGCTCGGCCCATAGCTCTAGCTTCTTATTGGCTAATTCTTACATCTGAATTTAACCCATTTCTAGTAATCTGTGTATTGCCATGTGGCTGTGGCTTACCCGGTAAAGTTCTGTCTGGCTCCAGCAGGGCTACATGGCTTCTCTCTGACTCCGCCCTGCTATAGGCCCAAAGCAGTTCCTTTATTAACCAATGGTAATCACAGCATACAGAGGAAAATCCCATGTCAATTTACAATCTAGTTAGGGATTCTGCTACCTCAGTAAAGAGTTTGGTATAGTGGCAGCTGTAGGTTCTTCAGAATCATACCCTTATTAGTGCCGTGTGGTTTGCTAGCTTTCCAATACCAGGCATAGTTTCCTTGTTGCACTGGCCATGAAACCAGTTAGAAAGATGATGGCTACTGCCAAGGTATTCATGTCATTATTGTCCCCTTAGAGCCACTGTGCTTTACTGATGGTGGTTGTGGTTCATTGCTATGGGATAATGTTCTTGTACTCTGTAAAGATTTGTCACTCATATTGGTTTAATTAAGTGCTGATTGGCCAGTAGCCAGGCAGGATGCATAGCCAGGGCAACCAGACTAGGAGAATTCTGGGGAGAGGAAAGGCTGGGTCTGCAGTTGCCAGCCAGATGCAGAGGAAGCAAGATGAGAATGCCTCATTGATAAAAGGTACCAAGCCCTGTGGCTAACATAGACAAGAATTATGGGTTAATTTAAGATGTAAACATTAGTGAATAATAAGTCTGAGTTAATAGACCAAGCTTTATAGTTTGTGTGATTATTCAGGTCTGGATGGCAGGGAAACGAACAAGCAGTCTCTACTTACACAAAACTGTTCAGGTTTCATCAAAGGCTGTCTGTCATCAACTTCTGCCCATCTCTTTAGGGGAGAGAGAGGGGAGGGGAGAGACTGGGGACTGGGGGTGGAGAGAAAGACGCACACATGCACACATACACACAGAGAGAGAGAGAGCCTGCACAGCAGAGGAGGAGAGGAGGGGGGATAACTTTTTAAAGTCCCACTAAGGGTGGAGTTAGTTAGGACTCTCAATGACATTTGAATTGAAGGTCTACCTCCATAGACGGTCATATTCTAGTGTACTAAAGTAACTTCTTTACTGTATAAATCTGGAAAGGAGAGCAGGGAGGAGTTCAGTGATAGTGTACATGCTTAGCCTGCACAAGCACCCTCAGTCATTAAAAGAAATCTAGAGAGGGACCCCCTTCACAAGGCACATACCTTAATAAGGCGCACCTACAGTCCGCTCACCCCACTTGCCATGCATGATCCTGGCAGCCTCTGAGCACCAGCGCTTACAAGGCTTTTAGGCTTTGCAAGGTGGTGGTGGCTTCATTTCTTTGTTCCTTTGTCATTCATTGGCTGGATGCTTTAGATTTCCTTTTTAAAAGGCACCTCGCATTTCTGTGTGGTTAGATAGTGGTGTGCTTTTATTGCAAAAGTGGAATTCATACTTATTTCCCCTTATTTACTTCTTTCAAAGTTGGCTCATTGGAGTGCTCCAAAGGATCCTCTATACTGTTTCATTTGTTATAGTGTTAGGGATGGAACCCAAGGCCTCCTGGTTGCTAGGCAACTGCTCTATCCCTAATCCATAAAAATCTCTTCAAGTATGTCTCCTCTATTCCCTTGGGACTTGAGAGTTTTTTGTTGCTGTTTTTTGTTTTTTGAGAGGAGTGATGTGTAGATGTGGGTGTATATTTTCAGAGGTCATGGGGCTACTTTGTGAAAGCTGGTCTCTCCTTCCACCTTTAGACAGGTGTAGAGCGCACACTCCACTAGTAATTCTTACATGGCTGTCACCCTTTCCTGCGGAGACACCTCACTAGCTCTACAGTGGGTTTTGACAGCTTTCTTGCCGTCTGTCAGGTCTTGCTGCATGGCCTGTTGAGATGCTTCAGGCTCATCTTTTTTTGTTTCCTTCTCCAGAGTCATAGTTAGCCACTTCTCCAGGATGCCCTGATTTTTTCTGGTGCGAAGATATTTGAATAATCTATGCACTAAACTAGGTGGAGGGTGTCTGCTTGTTATCTCAGCACTCGGGAGACTGAGGCAAGAGTTTATGAAATCTGAGAACCAACAAGGGGGAACAATAGTGAGCTCAAGACTAGCCTGAACTACATAGTGTACGATAGTGAGTTCAAGGCTAGCCTGAGCTACATAGTGTACCCAGTTCCCCAAACAAACTGAAAACATCTGAGTTCCAAGGGAGCTCACAGCTACTGAATCGGCCCCCTATGTCTAGGTCTTTATAGTGAAGAGAATATGGGGGGGTATAAACATACACAATCCACATAGTAGTAGTAGTGTGTGTGCATGCATGAATTCATACAGTCCTGTGCATATATGAGCAATGTTTAAATAAATTTTCATCTCTTTTCCCAGCTGTAATGTCCCCCCTCCTCCAAGAATCCTGGTACTCTTTCAAAACAGGAATGCCTGAATGAGAATCTCACATGGTTGTTCATCAGCCCTAACCCATGAAACATCCACAATAGGATCAGAGTAAAAATATCATGATTTCCACCGAGCTTTGTGATGCTCTTTTTGTTCTAATAGTGTAACCCAATAGTGATGATAAAACCATCTGTAAGTCCAGTCCAGAAGTCCTAATGCCCTCGTAGTGCTTAAAATCCCTTGGAGGGATGGGGAGAGCTTACCTAGAGCACGCGAGGCCTTGGGTTGATCCCCAGCACTGAAAATGCAATCCCTTGGAATAATTCTTGTCCTTGGGTTAAACCATAAACTGGAAATACCTTAAGTTTTAAAAAAAATTTTATGTTTAAAATGACTTATTTTGGTATAAGGGATGATCTAACCATGGCCGCGAGCCATGCGGACTTCCTGTTTTTGTTCTTGATGTTGTCATGACCATATGTGTTGAGGTGGGACTGAGGGGGAGGCGCCACCTCGGCAGAGTCTTACCGAACAGCTGCAAAGAGCTTCTGGGAGAAATGTCTCCAAGGCCTCAGCTCTGCTGGGTGAAGAAGACATTTGTTCTGCCACCCACCATGTAATCCATCCTTGAATTTTAATGAGTTAGCCTTTGGGCTGCTAGACAGAAAACAAGCCCCGGCATCCTACATCTTCGCGTGCTGCCTCTGAGACTCGAGACGTACTGGTTTTATTGTCAAATACATGATAATTGTGCTCAAAGGGAATTTGTCTGAACATGCAAATTGCCCATATAAAGAGCAGCACTTTGGACTCTAAATCCAGCTGCTCTCAAGCTGAGCCTACCTATCCTTCAGTTCTAGGAGACGTGTCTAGACTCCCTGGTTCCTGCCCAAAGTTAAACTTTCAGATGTGAGCTTCCAACTGTCTTTCAAAGTCCTGTTGTAACTGATACTGAACTGTTAGGTTATTACTATCTGAACCAGCACCAAGTACACTGCCCACAAATACCGGTTGCTTCAAATATTCCTATTGCTGCACACTGTTCATCGACTGTAGTGTTATCTCATCTGTGTCTGCTCCCCTGCCCCTAACCGGTCCCCTGCTATGTAATCTCTTCAAGGCACAGAGCATCACCTTTCCTTGGTTCTGTGTGTTTGTACTTGGGATGGAATAAAAAAAAAAAGTACAAGTGATGTTGGACAAAAGACTCTGGATGATAGTGGATGAGCACAAGATGCTGTTGAGAATAATGCATGCACAAGAGCTGGCATCTACAGACAAGGTGCTGAGTGGCATACAACCCCCCCACGATAATTCTACAGTCTCACTTTTGCCTCCACAGACTCTGTAAACATTTGTGTATATGTTTTCAAATCTCGCTTTGAAAGCTGTTCACTGTTTAGGCCAGCTGGAGCTTTGTGGACTATGTGCTCTGAGGACTAACTGTAATATTATGTTTACTAAAAGATTATACCCCATGGCTCCCGGTTCAGTTTTTCAATGGGCTCTCCATCAAGGTTGCTTATCTTAGAGCAAGTGGAAAACCTTGTTCATGTGAACACAGGGACTCTGGCTTCTGGTCTCTGCCCTCCAGCCTCCCCCTAGAATCCAGCCTCTCTCCAGCCTCTGGTCTCTGGCCTCCAGCAGTCCTTTGGGAAAAGACAGAACAGTGGGCCTCTGGCTGGTCACTCTTCAGTAGCTATCTCAGACTTGCCTTGAATTCTCAAGACCCCTCTTCCCTCCAGACTGCCAATACTCTCGCATCAGTCCTTGACAGGAGAGAGTCTTGAGACTTACTATTGCATTGTACTCTTAATTATTAAAAGCACATTAAATTGGGGCAAGACCAAGCCCCCCCCTTCGCCTTAAGACTGAGCATGGTATCCCGCCATAGGGAATGGGTTCCAATTAGCTAGCTCATGCATGAGGGATAGATCCTGGTCCTACTGCCGGGTGCCTCACAGATAGTTTAAGCTTCACCACTGTCTCCCACATATGGAGAGCGAAGTTCAGTCCCATGGAGGCTCCACAGCTGCCATTCTAGAATTTATGAGTTTCCACGAGCATTGTTCAGCTGTCTCTGTAGATTTCTCCATCATGATCCTAACCTCCCTTGCACATATAATGCCTCCTCCCTCTCTTCGATTGGATTCCCAGAGCTCTGTGGTTTTGGATCTCTGCATTTGGTTCTGTCAGTTGCTAGATGCAGGCTCTATGATGCTAGTTGGGGTATTCACCAATCTGATTACAGGGGAAGGCCTTTTCGGGCTCGCTCTCCACTATTGCTAGGAGTCATAACTGGGGTCATTGTTGTGGATTCTTTGGAATTTCCCTAGCACCAGGTTACTCCCTAACCCCATAATGGCTCTCTTTATCAAGATCTTTGATTTTTCTCCTTCTCCATCCCTCTCCCCGCTCAACCATCCCCCATCTCCCATCTCTTCCCCTTTACTGCCTCCTTCGCCCCCAAGTTTAGCCATGAGATCTCATCTAATTCCCGTTCCCTGGGTGATCCATGTGTCCTTCTTAGGGTCTTCCTTGTTACCTAGCTTCTCTGGAGCTATGAATTGTAGTCTGGTTATCCTTTGCTTTACATCTGATATCCATTTATGAGTGAGTACATACTGTGTTTGTCTTTCCAAATCTGGGTTACCTAACTCAGGATGTTTTTTTCTAGTTCCATTCATTTGCGTGCAAATTTCATGATGTCATTTTTTACAGCTCAGTAATACTCCATTGTGTAAATGTACCACATTTTCTTTATCCATCCTTCTCATGGGAGCCCTTACCTACTGGGAGGTGTTTGGGCTGGGGGGGAGGGGGGAGGAGGGGTGGGCGGAAACTGGATGAAATGTAAAATGAAATAAAAAATAAATTAAATCCTTGTTTGTATAGTGGTAAAAAAAATAAAGAATTTAACATGGAAGTAAAAAAATTATTAAAAGCATGAGTCTTCTGTTATATCTATTTTACCACCACTTAAAACAAACCAAAACCAAACCACACATTTACAAATACACACACAGACAACTTCCTGGAGAACACCAAGGCATCAGACCTAAGGGCCACCAATCCCCGCCTCACACATGCACTTGCACACTGGCTCCTTTCAGTCTGAGGACGAGGGCACTTTCTGCTCTCCAAGGCCACCTTCACCTGTGTTCTTGAGTCTGCAAATGTATCCCCTGCCCAAAGCGCCACTCCACAGCCTTTGCTATGTCAAATCGCCTCACACCCCAGCAGCTGGGGTCCTTCTGCTGCTCGCATGCTCTTCCCTCTCATCCAGTTTTCAAAATCAACGTTGTGTGCGTGCATGTGTGCATGCGTGTGAGTGTGCGTGTTTTCCACTTACCTGCCACTCCCCCTTTGTGTTTCTGTCCCCCCAGAATTTCCTCCTTCCCCCACATTGTTCTATCCTGGCTTAGACCATTTTCAGCTTCCTTTCTCCTTTCTTCAGCAGACGCTGTTCTGTTCATGGTTTATATTAATTTTGAATGACAGTCTTCCCAATTTCTCTGTTTTTGTTTTTTTATTTCTCTTTTTTGTAACCCGTTTCCATCTTATCACATATTTTCAATGTGACTCAACCCAGCAAGCATGGAGCTTCCCACCACCAGGACACACTAGAGATGCTTCAGAAACCCCCAAACTCACCGTCTCATGCCCCTTCCTCTAGTCAAGGAGGTGCTCCTGTGCCCGGCCTGAGCTTGCACAACTGTCCAGGCATTCAAACTACAAGTAGGGTTTTCATTGTCTGACCTTTGTCTTTGTCAACTATATTTAATACTGAACTCTTGCTAATTTTGTTATTTTCTCTTGTTGCCTTTAATTTTAAAATTTAAATTATTTCTGTGTATATGTGTGGGCGAACCTACTTGTCTGTAGTACACCTCATGTGTGCAGTAGCCATGGAGGCCAGGTGTTGGGGTCCCTGGAACTAGAATCACCAGCAGTTGTAAGCAACCTGACATTAAGATATAAGAATTATCTAAAGCAGCCATGGTCGCATCATGTCCCTGGCTTTAAAAGATTGAATTGAGCCAGGCAGTGGTGGCATGCACCTTTAATCTCAGCCCTCGGGAGGCAAAGACAGGCAGATCTCTGTGAGTTTGAGGTCAGCCTCTCTACATAGCGAGTTCTAGGACAGGCACCAAAGATACACAGAGAAACCCTGTCTCGAAAACCCAAAGCCAGCCAAACAAAATTGAGTAGACGATCAGGAAGTGAAAACCTGGATACCCTGTCCTAGCCAGCTTTAACTGTCAGCTCATTCCAGAGTCACCTGATAAAGGGATCTCAATTGAGGGGCTGCTCAGACAAGACTGGCCTGTGGGGATGTCTATGGAAGACTGTCTTAATTGTCCATGCGTCAGGAGCTTTCTTAGACGGCCCAGGACACCAGTGAGCCAGCAAGGAACATTCCCCCATGGTTTCTGCTTCAGGTTCTCGAGGTGGATTTCTGTCTTGATTTCCCCTAATGATACCAGGAAGTGTAAACCAAATGACTCCTTTTCCTTCCCCAAGTTGCTTTTGGTCAGTGCTTATAGCAGCGACAGAAACTAGAATCTACCCACACCGTACACCTTTTTTCCTTTTTCCTTTTGCTTTCTCTGATCTCTTTTCTGTCCTAAGCTATTTGGCTGGGACTTCAGTGCAGCTGTTTATCTGTAGATTGCACTCCTTGCTTTGATGGCCAGGGACCATTTTGTAAGGTCCTGCATCTGCTCCCTGGGCAGTCGTGCAGTGCCTGAGTGCAGCAGTTCTTGTGTCTGGGATGCGGCAGGAGGTAGAGGGCAGGCCAGGGAGCAGACAGTCCCTCTTTCTTAATACCCACCACAGACAGGTTAACTCCCACTGTCTGCGTAACCAAGAATTGGCAGGGAAAGGCCATGTTCTGAAATGAACTGGATTTTTCCTCATTTAGGCGACCACTAATAGACTCGTACATTTTCTTAAGAGTGACATCGCCTTCTTCCTTAGTTAGCTGCCTCCATTTCTCGCGAATAGCCCTTCAAAGCCAGTTGCATCTTGTCCTTTTGCTCTAGTGATGATGAGGACATTCATTCATTCAACAAACACGCACATCCATCCTGCATTGGTTTCTCATGGCGTGCCCTGGGATTGTAATTAAATCATCAGTTATGTATCTGATTGATCCTGCCCTGTGAAATATGGGATGGTGGAAGCTATGGCTGTCTCCTGAGTCTTTGGGCCTAGCAAGTGCCTGGTGCCGTACTTAGCACTTGGCTTTTTTATTCTAAACTTTCTTTTTAAAAATTGTTATTGCATTTAAGTGTGCCTGTATGTGTGTATGTATGTGCGTGTGTGTAAAATTTGTGTGTGAAAATACACGACCCAGCTCATGTGTGGAGATCAGAGAACAGCAACACCGGGAGATAGCTCTCTCCTTCCACTCTGTGGGTCCCAGAAATTGAAGCCAATGCCTGAGGGTTGGTTGCAAGCACCTTTTCTCACTGATCCATCTCCTTGGCCCCTTGGCAATCCACACCAACAAGGCCTTGCATCCACAGGAGACTGGGATGGGCCTGCTACCAGATAAGCATCCAGGGAACTCTTTCCCCAGCACTTCCCTGGACAGAGGCAAGAATGGGAGAAGGGGCGCAGAAGAACAGGGAGAAAGGTTTTAGGTGAGAGAGACCCAAAGAGCCAGCATAAAAATGGACAATGATGTCCTCAAAACAACTGCCGAACTTATTTTAGGAAATGAGCATGCTGTCCAAGTGCCTTCTAGATCTCTGCAGTGATGCCCACCATTCAGTGAAGCCTCTTTTAGCAGTCAAAGAGGAGATGCAGAGCTGGTCCCAGTGCTGAGAGTAAGAGACCCAGAGCTCAGCCCTGAAAGGGACATCTACATCCTACATCAACCCCTCCTCCACCACCCAGGCTCGGGGCACATCACAGAAAAGGAGCAGGAAAGAATGTACAAGCCGCTGGATGGGAAAGTGTTGGGTGCTGTCTTCCGTGGCTAGCAATCAGGAACTCATGGCAGCTGTGGTTACTTATGCAAGAGAAAGCCAGTCAAAATCCCAGCCCTGATGGGTGGATGAGCTCCCACCCCTCATCGAGGAGCTACTGGGGGGGGGCAGCTGCTGGGGGAGGGAAAAAATCATTCCTTTTTGAGGGTGCTCCCACTAGGTTTCCCAAGCTGCACTGGATGGTCCCACACCCATGTGCATATGGGCAGCACCAAACTCCATGGCTTATTAAAAAGAAAAAAGAAAAAAGACAAAGTTGAGAAGGGATGTGTTGGAGAGGATATAGGAAGAGCTGAAGGGTGAAAATTCAGAGTCAGTAGGATCATATTTCATTGTATACATGTATGTAGTTCTTAGAAGCAGAGAAAAAATTTTAAAGGAAAAAGGAAATAAGTTGTTGTATAAGAAAAAAAATGGTAGAATTTTGCTACTTTGTTTCTGAAAATCTCCTCAATGCTCCAGACCCTGACAATCTTAAAAATATTAAACATAGAAAGCTGTCAAAATTTATGGATGTTTTGAGGAAAATAACTCCACGAAACAAGCGCACATTTATCTCCCAATACATTTTTAAATAGTGGCTGTCATTAAGTCTGCTAGCTTAACAACTGGTTTTGGCAGGGTTTCTTAAGAATAACAGGCGCGGTTCTAATGGCACCCAGCTAATGCTAAATAAGGAACACTGTACACCTGTCTGAAGAAACAGAAAGCCTTCCTTCTTCAAGCCCGAGAATGTTTCCTTGGCACCAAAAGTCCTGGTTTGAGCTGGAAATTTTCTTCAATTTAGGAGTTCCAATGAATACAGTTCTATTGCTCTTTTCCCTATACAGATTATTATTTTTGTCAAGCACAATATTTTTACATGCACTTAAAATGGTCCTTTTAATCATTATTTTTTACAGAGGAATTTAAATATACAATGCCTCTAAGTCACACTAAAACACTCCCCTTTCTCTACTACTCTTCCCAGCATTCTTCCCCCCCCAAAGCAGCTATGAGCCCTCTTGTCTGGAGGACCTCACTTTGCCTACTCTGTCTACACGGATGCTTCTCCAGGTCCTGGGCTGGCTGCGTTCCAGGCTCTTTTCATTTAGCACCATCTGAGTAAACACTTCGGCTGCCATGCTTGTTGGTACCTTGTCTCCCAACTCGTGTCCTTTCTTTGTCCTTGTGTCTCTTGTTGGCTATATAATACCGTCCCCTCATTTTCTGAGAGAAATACTTGATGGTACACAGCCTTTAGTTTTACGATTTTGAAAATACCCATTTTTTTCTCTCCTCACGTGATCACTGGATGAACCTGGAATTCTACGTGGCAGGTCTTGTCTACTACTGGGGGCCACACTACAGCAGATGGGACAGCTAAGGTGCTGCTAGTGGCTCCTGCTCTCCTGGACATACCTGCTTTCCTCTATTTCCTGAACTCTCTTCACCCTCACGAAGTTTCTCAGTGACACCTCAGCGCCATGCATTCGTTTTTAGTAACATTTGATGAATGCTTTCAATCTGGAAATCATTTCGTTCCCTTGTGGGACATTTTCTTGAATTACTGTTTTTCTCATTTCTGTTTCCCCTGGTCTCTTTCTGGACCTTTGATTCATCAAGTATTAGAAACTTTAATGTCTATATGTTTTCTTCATTTCTCTTTCATATCCTGAAGTTTTTTGTTATACCTTTTGGGGGAATCAACTCTGTTAGCCGCATATTGTGAATTTTTTTATACTACATCTAATCTTTGTACTGATTGCTTTCATCTAATCCTGAGGATTTTAAAATAGCCTTCCCATGTCACGTGACAATTTCATACATGCACACAGTGTAATCTGATCCCTCTCGCGCTTCCTCAAGATCCCCAAACATCTCCTTCCCATCCATTTTCACGCCCTACTCTTTTGATTTGTAACTCACCAAATCCAACTCCTGCTCCCTGCTAAAATGTCGCGTTATCTTGTTGCTTTGCTCTTCTGTGGATAACCATAGTTTTAGTGAGTTTATGGCTTCAATAGCCAGGTCATGTCCAGAAGAGAGCATTTCACCGCACCCCTCCCCATCTTCCTGCTCTAACATTCTTTCTGTTCCTTCTTCATTGAAACTACCTGACCCTTGGGGGAAGAGTTGACAGGGATGTCCCCTGTAGGGTTAAGAGCAGCCAATAGCCACATATTCCCCGTCCTTTGACCAGCGTGAGTTGCCACATTAAATGCTGCCCACTACTGAAAGGAGTTCTCAACAAGGTTGAGAGTATACTAATCTGTGGGCAATGATATTTGGAAGGCAGTTTGGTAGCATGTTCATTTAGCAGCAGGTGTAGGTTTGCCCCACCCCAAGGCCTATGACCTACTGAGCCTTGGTCTTTCAGCCAGATTTACAGTACCCAAGTGTGAATTCCTTCCTATGGGATAGGCCTCAAATTCAATAAGAAAGTGGGTGGTTACCCCATAAACTTCATGTCACTGGTGCACCAGTGTGTGCACATCATCTACCAGGTCAGTAGGGTAGTATGTAGCATATCCTCCTGGGTACACTTAGGACTTTTCTCCCCTATGGCCTGTGTAATACTTTGTAATACTACAAAAGCTAGCAAGCAGGCAGGAAGGCTTGAGGTCAGTTTCAGCTTGATTTCTTTCTGTCTTGCAACAAAATGTATTTCATCTTTAGCAATAGAATCTTAGAGTCTAGCTACTTAGTAATGGTGGACAAAGAAGAGCAATGGCAATAGACTTATGTTTGGGGAAGCTTCTAGAACTGATATATCTTACAGTGAGGACTTTAACAGTTGCATTTTATTATTTTAAAGCACTTCATTAACTGAGAAATAATATTCATAAATCGAGTGCCTGGTTTGTTAATCATAGTTTCGGTTTGTCTGTTGTCCTAGATACTCATTCATTGCTTCCTCTTACACCCTTGAGATTGTTTTGGGTGGCAAATGTATGGTCATATTACCCATTGAGTCCCTTATATATACAAAACACTGTCCTAAGTGCTATACTTGTGACAATGCAATCTATACCATAACCCTACATAGGAGATTCTGCTACCATCACTTTAAAGATTGGGAAACTGAGGCCTCGAATAGCATGTCTCAAATGTTGCAGCCAGTAGGTGGTAGATACCAAGAACTGGTTAAGTGTAAGGGAAGTAATGAAAAACAGAAATGCTTCTATGTCTTACAGGGAGGACGAACATGCAACAAAAGGGAGCCCATCTCGAAAGCAGAGCTGACTCTTGTCTTCATGATGCTGATGGGCAAGCATGCAGCTAGGTGACACTGCTCCAAATCATGCTACTACCCACACTGCTGTGCTGAAAACCCTGATAGCTGCAAGGGTGCCTCGGCTGTGTTCTCCTTGCTCTCAGATTCCTCATTCACTGCTGTCCTTCTCCAGGGACCTGCTGGAAGGCTCCCTGGCTTGCATCAGTGTCTTCCATGTAGTTGGCCCTTGTGTGAGAAACCCTGCTCCCAAGGCTTAGACTTTCTCCCCGCTGTCAAATCTTGGGGTTCTTAGTTCTGGCTGCTCAACGTAGGCAGTAAGGAAGATTAAAAAAAGAAAAAAAGAAAAACCCAAGCCCAGATACCAGCCTAAATCAGTGGGATCAGCCAACTTAGACTGAAATATTAGCTTGGTGATTCAGCTTCTTTACCAGGAATCTTTGGTAACATGGCCTATGCTTTATGGGCTTATGGTATCTATGTGCTCACTGGCTCTCATCATTACCGACAGTCCACCTAATTGAAAAGCTCATTTGGCTCCCAGCCCTCTCTAACCACACTTAATTTTGCTTTGTCTGGAGACCCAAGATGGGTCTGTACAAGTGAAATGTCTCCTAGCTGATCTTGTCACGACTGTTCCTGTCACTTCCCACCCATTTCCCACACAGCATTCCACCTTTCTAAGAGTGACCTTAGCAAAAGGATGCAGAAAGTGTTTCTGCTGACTTAACCCCTCCCAGTGAGCTCACGCTGTTTGCAGATTAAAATCCAAATGCTCCAAACAGGTCCACACGTTTCCAGCAAGTCTATCCCCTGCCTTCCCACTCGCCTGGGACTTCCTGGGGTCCAGGCGTGGATTCTAGTTGGATGTGCTTTTCCTGCCTGGTTCAAGTAGCTTCCAGTGCCAGGATGAGAGCACATTCACCCTTTCAACATCACCCTGATAGCAGATTAAATTCATAATTGTCTATGAGCTTATTAATGAGGGGAGATAATCCCAGCACTCCGGAAGCAGAGACAGGTGGATCTCTGTGAGTTCAAGGTTAATCTGTTCTACAGAGTGAGTTTCAGGACAAGCCAGGACTGTTTCACAGAGAAACCCTGTCTTGCAAGACAAAAACAAACAAACAAACCAACAACGAAACATTCCTGGGTTAACCAACATGGACGTTCTGTAAAGCAGTATCCGTTTGCTTCTGCAGAGACCATTCAACCCTTCAAATCTTAGCCCAGATTCTTTCAATTTTTAAAAATTTATTGTACACCCTGACTTCAGTCTTCCCTCCCTCCTTTCCTCCCACTCCATCCTCCCATCTCCTTTCTGTACCCCCCACCCCCAGTCCCCATGACTGTTTAAAACAGTGTCTTGCTACACAGCCTCAGTTGTCTTGATACTCAGTAGATAGCTCAAGCTGAGAAACTTGCAGTGGTCTGGGACTGGAATGATGACTCAGTGATGAAGAGCACTGGCTGCTCTTCCAGAGGATTCAGATTCAATTCCCAGCACCCACATGGCAGCTCACAGCTTACAGTAACTCCAGTTCTGTATCAGATGCCCTGTTTGGCCTCACCATGTACCAAGCATTGCACATGGTACACAGATATACATGTAGGCAAATCACCCATATGCATAAAAGAAAAATTAAGGTTAAAAGTGTTTTAACAAAAAAGTATGCTTGTTCCCCAATACCACATACACACAACACCAAAAAAAAAAGCATGAATGTTGCCTTTTTAAAAAAGGCATATAGTTCTTTTAATCCCCCCCTCACACACACACATCCTCTAGAATACAAATTACAAGGAAAGTATGCACTAAGCCTGGCTCGCTTGCTCTTGTGATTATGGACTCTAGCCAGACTTTCAATTGAGGAAGCGCTGAATTTGGGTACCACTGGTGCCCTAAGAAACAAAGCACAGAAACTAGCTGGGAGGCTGAACATTGTCTTGCCCAGAAAAGAGAAACCCTCAATCCAGCCGAAAACATAGGACTGAACACCTCTGTACCCATCTGAGTTTAGTACCCTAACCAAAGTATCTTGACAGCTCAAGAGTGAGGTAGAAACTCTCTAAGCATGTGTGTTTTGCATCACAAGACAGATGTGTCTTCCAAGGTACTTGTGCCCGACTTGATAGAACCAGGACCTCCCTTAGAGGTCATAGAAGAATCTAGAAACTCCAAACATTTAAGAAATTTCAACTTCTTTTCTAGTTATGGTTCTGTTTATTAATTTGTACTTGTTATGGTTTAAGTAAGTAGTCCCCTAAGGCTCGTAAGTTAAAGATTTGGTCCCCAGTCTGTGTGGTGGCTGAGCCTTTACGGGGCTAGGAGCATATATATAGCTCAGTGGTATAAAGGGAGGTCATGGTTAAGACCCTGGACTTGGTCCCTAGGATCCCAAAAATGGAGGAGAAGGAGGAGGAAGAGAAGGAAGAAAGATAAAAAGAGGTAAGACAAGAATGAGAAAGGAAAAAAAAGTAATACCTAGAACCTCATAAGAGGTCTTCTGGCCACTGGGTGTATGCCCTCAACTGGATCTTGGGACATTGGTTCTTTCTTCTTTTATGGGTAAATGACTTTGCTCTACCATGAGATTTCCACCATGATATACAGCTTTGCCTAAACCAACAACTCTAACTGATCATGTACTGGAGCCTTTACAATTCTGAGCCAGGATGACTCTGTTCTCTCAATAAGCTAGCTGTCCCTCAGCTCTTTATCATAGTAATAGAAACTAACACAGCAGCCACACAGGCAGATCAGTTTATGCTCAGTTTCCCAACTTCACTCACAATCCCCTAAGGACAAGGATTTTCTTTCATAAACAGTTTGCATCCTTATGACAGAATAGTCCCTAGAAATAAAGGTAGCCTTTCCTCTCTAGGAATATGGTTCACAGCTTCAGTGTTTCTCAGATGCTTTCCAAGAAGGTGTTTCTATTAGTACATTCACACCTTTTTCACCAGGAGTTGTTAAAGGTGTCCTTGGTGTCCAATATCCTCTCTCTGCTAGTTTTCTTTGCGGAGAAATAGTTGATGCAAGCAATGCTGTTCAAAGGAATTTCTCACATAGAATATGTGTTTTTCATGCACTGCAGTGTGACTCTTCCTGTGTGGCTTGACATAGGAGCAGTGACTGTGCCTAGCCAGTCACAGATGTTGTCCAGGACAACAAAGATCTTCTGGACGGCACCTGGTCGACTTTTTAAAATATTGATTTGATTCTATTTTCTCTCCATGAGTGCTTTGCCTGCATGTATATTTGAGACCCATGTTTGTGCTTGGTGCCCGAGAGATCAGAACAGGGCATCAAGTCTTCTGGAACCAGTACTACAGATGGTTGTGAGCCACCATGTTGGTGCTGGGAACCAAACCCAGGTCCTCTACAAGAGCTGGAAATACTCGTAACTACGAAGCTGTCTTTCCAGCTGCCGTCCAATAGTCTTTTGACAAGAGGGCTTAAAGTCTCTTTCTATGTGATATATTTTATGTTAATAGAAGAGACAAAACCTAATATTTTTGTACATGCTAATAAGTATATTCTTCAAGAATGAAGGCTGGAGAAAACCCTTCCCCCATAAATCCATAGAGATGACACTATTATATCTCTAGTTTGGCCTTCTCCTTTGGGCATCTAGATTGTGCTCCGTTTAGACAAGAGCCCAATATTTACTCTTTCCCCCTAATTTAACACACCTGGAGCTACACATGTTTAATTTTTGTTAGCAGCTACTTTAAGGCAACATGAATTCAAGCCATTATGTGACTTTGGTAAAATTATGCTTATTAACCAAGGCTACATATTATTGTGGTTTCTAGGCCAACAGCATGAACTAAGGTATTTTCAACAACATATCTATGTTTTCCCACAGAAAGCATACATACAGTCTGGCATCTCTTTCCCTCTCTATAATCTAGCACATTCTTTACTATGTTACTTTGCTTTGTCCCTTCCCTAACTAGGCTGGAAGAAAGTAAAATTTATGTTATTCATTAGAAATAAAAATTTGTGGTTTTTTTCTCTCACACAAATCTACATGAAGCAATAAAAATACAATGATAATGTGATTTTCAAGACTGGGAAAATAAGCTGCCCCTAACTTAGGAAAGAATCCCATTACTCATTTAAAATACATCCCCATGTACTTACCATGGGTTTTGATAACGGTGGGTTAGTTTGTCAGTCGCGTAAAGACTTAGCTCTCCAAGCTGCAAAAGGAGAAAAACTAATTCAGAGATGGGACCCACGTGTCTGAAGTCTGAGCATCTATATTCCTCCTCTAAAGGGAAGTCAGGCTAGAAAATGGAGTAGGGATGCTAAATTCAGATAAAAGAAAATCAGCGGGTGCCACTCACCAGGGTCACTTGCCCTGGACCAGGGAAGACAAACCTACCTGACATGTGCCATTATGGTGAGCCAATAAATAGTGGGGTGTGTGTGAGAGAGGGGGCAGATCTGAAGAGGTGAAGGTGGTGAGGAACAGGCTAATGTAGGAGGCCTGCTTGTCACCATGGTAAGCCTAGACATGGGTCTGTGGCCCCTCTGCAGCCGGGGTCTGTGTTACCGCCAAAGGCCGCAAGGATGCTGGGGTTCTGGGCTACCACTATGACCCTGTTGGGGTCTGAGGGACATGTTGCTGCAGGGCCATGCTGATCTGAGTGACCTGTGCTGTCACCCAGGGCCATGGAAGCGTCTGGGCCTCTATTGCAGCCAGGGTATGAGTTGATGTCTATGGCTCCTGTTACCACTAAAGGCTGCTCAGATGTCCGGGGTCTGGTCTGACACCTGAGGCTATGTTGGTGCCTGAGGGTCAGACTGCTGCTGGGGCCCTACAAATCAGGGTGGCCTGTGCTGCCACCTGGGGCCATAGTGACATCAGGGCCCACGCTGCAGCCAGCCAGGGGTTGTGTCTGGGTTCATAGTCCTGCCACAGCCAGCATCTATACTGATGTCCATGGCTCTGCTCCTGTTACCATCGAGGTCTGGGCCAACACCCAGGGCCAATTTGGAGTCCAGGGACAACATTGCTGCTGAGGCCATTTGGATCTGAGAGGCACCTGAGTGTCACCCAGGGTCATGGAGACAACTAGACCCAAGCTGCTGGTGGTGGCCATGTCTCGGTCCACGGTCCCCATGCAGCTGGGATCTGTGTTGATGTCTATTGTCCATGTTGCCACCAGGGCTCATGCAAACCAAGTGTTGAACAATGTCTTGGAATCCTAGAGCCGTGCTGAGCTGGTCCCACTCCCCACCATGGGATTGAGAGAGCTGGCTCTGCCCCTCGGAGGGCGCTGGTCCCAACACCCGACTGAGCAGCTCAGCTCCCGTCCAGACACACATCCAGGACTTCGTATTGGCACTCTCCGACATCTATCCTATCTACATCCTGCTGCAGCACATGAAGGGACTGGTCCTGGGGAATCATAGCTGCAGGGTCTCCATGACTGGGGCAACAGAAGGCTATCTGAGGTGATTCAGTGAGGGTCTAGTATTATTGGTACACCAGAAGCCAGTGGCCTTGAACCAGACCAGCAACACAGGACACAATGAACATTTGCAAGTAAAGCTATTCGGACAAAAGGGAATAGGGCATGATACACTGAGCTCCCGGGGCCACTGCGATGAATGAAGAGGTGATGGAGGAGTGGGGAAGATGGAGGAACAAAGTGGTTTTTGTTTGTTTAATATTCTTATTTGCATTTTTAAATGTTTATTATTTCAAGTTTTCCTTGGCATGGCATGGGTGGAGAACGCTACAAGAATGAAGGGCGGATACCAAGGGACGGGAAATGAGTGCGATTTGGGCACACGGTATGAAATTCCCAAGGAATAAAAAAAAAAAAGTTATGTTTAAAATTTTAAAAAAGAAAATCAGTGGAGATGATCACTGTTGCTTCCTGGCCTGAGAGGAAACAGTCACTATGAGCTCCACTCCCTGTGTGAATGAGAAGGGCTGCCAGAGACTGGGCACAGGCCAGGCTCCCTGGCTGCTCCCGTGTCTGACTCTCTAAGGAAGCAGCACTGTGGGCTGTCAGTCATCATTTAAGTGGGCAGTTGAGGGCTCTGCAGAGTTAGCCAATGTGTCAGTGGGGTAGGGAAGAGCTGGCATTAGATCCCTGTAGCAGATCTGAAAACTCTCAGATAGTTGAGAATCTATTCGGTAGCTAAGTATCAGTTTTGCATTTAAAGAAAAAAAGAGAGAGAAAGCATGAAATCCCACACCCACCCTCCTGTGTACGCTTGAATGTTGTATTATTCCTGAATGAATGCTCTCTATGTTCCAGTTCCTTTCCCCGTCTTAGAAAGCAAGGGGGAAACAAGGGTGTCATGTTCATATTCAGAGGGTTTTAGGACTACAATCACGTCTCAGTTTTCTGGGCTAGGTTGAAATTACAACATGAAAACATAAAAAGTATTTCACTTCTGCTTCGGAATGCGTTTTAAAAATTTATATTGACAGGAGGTGCCAGATTCATAACAGCTCAAAAATAGCAATAACCATGAAACTGCAGCAGCAATCGGCAACCCCGGATGTTCTCACATCCTCCCCTCTTCCTCTTGCCCAAACTTTGGCTTGGAACGACTTTGCTGCCAGCCTGCCTAACAGTCGTTTCTGCTCTATTTCCTTAATGAACCTGCCTGCTCAGGTGACCCAAGATGGCAGTCTTGACCTCCCACACAGCAAGCAACAGTACAAAGGAAGGGCTCGATTAAGAGTTTAATGCAGAGCTGGCCATTAGTTAACAGGCAATGCAGGAGTAGTGATCTCCCAACAATGGAAAGTTCATGGTATCGGTTGATCCCTAGCATACAAATCCCTGAAAAGCAGTTGACGCACTAATTCAAAAATAAGTTTACTATTTTCTTTGGATGCTCTTCTTTGGTCTTTTGCTATTCAAAGTTTAATAACAAAAGCACAACATCTTCTTGTTAGAAATGCTAAGATGTCTTTGCTTCTCTTAGAGCTACGGTGTTCATGTCAAAAACCTTGTTATTGCCGGGCGGTGGTGGCATATGCCTTTAATACCAGCACTCAGGAGGCAGAGGCAGGTGGATCTCTGAGTTCGAGGCCAGCCTGGTCTACAAGAGTTAGTTCCAGGACAGGCTCCAAAGTTACAGTGAAACGCTGTCTCGAAAAACAGAACAAAACACACAAAAAAAAACTTGTTATCTTAAATACACTCACCCTTTTGCATTTTAATTTATTAACACACTATGACTTATTGGAGTAGCAATGCTCACCAAGGTACTAAACCTAATGAATTCACAATTATATAAAACATTTATATTGGTCCATCATTCATAATAAAGAAAATATTGATCTAGAGATTAGTCCCCTGGGGATGTCACTCAAGAGTAGAGCACTTGCCTGATAGGCACAAGGTCCTACATTTCATCCCAAAATTACAAATAAATAAAATTCTAACATTTTTATACAATTCACAAATACATGTTTTTGTGAAAGTTTTATATATTAAAATTTTCAGTAACAAATATAATTATAGGTCAAAATTAAACATTTCCTATGAAACCATGTTTAAACAAGTCTAGGGATTAGTAAAAAGGAAATGCAAGCTAGCCACTGTGAGTGAAACACATTTTTTGGCTAAGATTGAGTTAAATTAATTGCATACGTCTGGGGCTAGTTCTAAGGACAAGGCCACTGTGTACAATGGGCTAGTTGTAGGGACAAAGCCACTGTGTACAATGGGCTAGTTCTAGGGACAAAGCCACTGTGTACAATGGGCTAGTTCTAGGGACAAAGCCACTGTGTACAATGGGCTAGTTCTAGGGACAAAGCCATTTCCCCTTTTATTTCCCACCCACCTCTAGTGTAGCCCTGCCATGCTCAGGTGACCTGTGGGACTGTTTTCCAGAGAAATCCTTGCTTTGTTAGGATATTCCATAATGCTTTTTCGAGGGTATCTGATGGAGCTTTCCTTACTGGAAGGGCCGGTGTTACCCATTTCTGTCGCTAGGGGCTTTCTTATCAGTAGAGCGGACGCAATGCGATGTATTTTGAGAACGTGTACACACTAAGGTTTTCTTCTGCAGCCTCCTTCCTTGGTAACACTGGGCTCCCAGTACCCCCACAGTACCCCTTCCGGCGATCTTTTGTTATGCTAATGTGTTTGTTCTCTACTCGCCTCAATTTGCAAAATATTACTGTTAACCCCTTAGGTGTCTTTCTTCCCACAGCCTGTGATAAGCACCCGCATTGTTGTGACTGAGCCACTAAACTGCATAATGTCACCTATTTTAGACTGGAATTACTGAATCAAGGAGGGCATAAAGGCCTTTGCAAGAATTGGGCATCTGAAGTATTCATTATATATTCAGTGCAAGGGTTGAAACAAAACAGTTCTTTCTGGAAAATGTCAGAGTCTCAGGTTTAGACTCTGCGATGCACTTTTCCTGTAAAAAGAAAGAGCAATGCAGAGACCCACATTGTATTCTATGCCCCGTTACAGATGAGCCTGAATGTTTTTGCCATTGTTGTTTGACTACAATGTTTCAAATAATCTGAACCAATTAATCAACTTTAAGCACGCAGTAAACACTGGGCTTTGTGAGTGTGTTAACTTTAGAGCCAGAACTGCTGCTTCCTGGTGTGTATCCAAGTGGTGTGCAAATTCTGTCATGGCTCTACCATGCCTATAGCACTGCAGTTGTAAAAGATGGGCAGATAGAAACATGAAAGCCCCTGGAATCCATTTGTTGAGCCCTGCTGGGTGAAACACTATGCCAGCATCATGCACACATACCTCACTTAATCCAGAGAACAAAACTCTGAGGGTTTGTTATTAACCCTGTGGTAGGCCGAGTTCCCATGGCCCCCTGAATTTTCATTTCCTGGTAAACGTGCTTTCTTCCAGATATTCCATCAAATATCTACACACAGGGTGTCGCTGATGGGGGATTTTGTAAGTATAATCAAGACCCTAAATTCTTTGAATTTAAGAAAGGATTTGCCCAGTGTGGTGGCCATAGGCTTGTAGTGCCAGTTACTTGAGAGGCTGAGGCAGGAGAATCACAATTTCTACTTCTGCCTAGGCTACAGAGTGAGCTCAAGGATAGTCTAATCAAGCCTTGTAGCTATGTTACGGAGTACTTGCCTAGCATCATGCATGAGGCTGCGCGTGCGCGCACACACACACACACACACAGAGAGAGAGAGAGAGAGAGAGAGAGAGAGAGAGGAGAGAGAGAGATTTAGGTTTAGTGAACCTAACCTAACAGTTTTTAGAAGACCCTAATGTTCTTGACAAAGAGACTGCAAATGCTGAGGGCATGAGACCTGAGGGAGATTTCTCTAGTAGCCTTAAGCGTGAAAGAGTCATGTGATTAGGAATCTGGGCATTCTCCAGGAGAATGGCTCCTGGCTAACACCCATCCCTACAACCACAACGCAGCAGACTGCCACAACCACATGAACATGAAAGAGATGACAGAGATACTCTGATGTCAGCTTTGGGAGACCTGAGCAGCAAGGCAGCCATGCCATCCCCAGACTTTAGATCTGTAGATCTGGAAGCAGATACATGGTACGCTATTAAATTTCTGAATTTGTGGCTATTTGTTATGTAGCAGTAGAAAACCAATATAATCTCCATTTTATAGGAAGAAACTTAAGGCATTATGAAAATACTAGTAAATAAATCTGACAGAAAAGAGGGAAGATAAAGATCCTTCAGCTTTGGCCATTTAGCAGATTCACAGTCGTAGGCTCTGCCCTAGGGCCTATGACCTACCTAGACACAGGGTCTTGGTCTCCACAGCAGTGCCACACATGAGTTCCATCTTGGGTAGCAGGCCTTAAATCTAGTCAGAAAGTGGTTGGTTACTCTCATAACATTCGTGCCACTATTGCACCTGCCGCATCTCCTGCCAGCTTGGTTGTTACGGCAGCTTGCAGGTTTTACAGCTGGGTAAGACTGATGACTACTTTTCTCTTCTGGTAGCATGTACAGCAGGCACCATCCAGCACTGTAAATGCTATCCAGTGGGTATGGCGCTTCCTCATCAGGACCAGCTTGATTTCTACATGTTCTATGTCGCAAGTATGTGTTGTCTTTAGCAATAGGGTCTCACTGTCAGGTTCTGGAGGGTGACCAAGAGCAATGGCAATAGCCTGTAACATTTTGAGGTCTATGGGACCCCACTTAATAAACAGCTCCTGGCGTGGGCTTTATATTTAATAGCTTTTGGTGTCTAGATGAGGTATTGTTCCTCTTCCCCTTTTATAAGGTGCCTCCTTTTAAATACACTAGAACTTTCTTTTAGAGAGAAACCAGACCCTTCTTTGTTGGAGTAGTTCTGATAACTGGCCTTCTAATGTCAACCCTGTAGCCGATATTCCGCTGGTGATTCCCATCAGAGCCTGAACTTGAGCAGACTCTACACTTGAAGCTACCAGGAGCTTCCCAAATCTCCAAGGGCACCACTGTAGTTTCTGAAATATAACCAGGTACCTCATTTGCAATTGTATTCATGCTTGGATTTGTGTAATGTGTCGATTACATTGCTTCTGCTGTTGATTCTGAAGTTAAAAAGTAAGTTTCTAGACATTTAATTGTCTAATTAGCCCTACAGCTAGGAGCAGAGGCTCCCTCATTGTGAAAAGTATTTTCCAAGGTAGGAAAAAAAATAGTTTTCAAACAATTGTATTCAACTAGCTGGGAGTAGAATGGTTACTAATCTAACGCACACTTAAAAATTCTTTTCTCTCTGTGAATAGCAAAGACTCTGCATGAGAACAAAAGCAACCTTGGTTTTTGTGTCTCATCGTTTCTGGATCAGCATCTACCCCGTGCTAAGCTCCAGGATGGAGATGTGAGTGCTATTGATATTCTCGGTAGAACGTCAAACACAAAGAAGCTACTCACAGCCCTATGGAGTACGGCTTGGGACCACAGTGCCTTCAGCAATAACCACTATTAAACCTGAGGTTTTCAAGAGAAAGACTAGTTCCACAATTTTTGAGCCAAATTGGAAGCAAGCGTCAATTACATACTGGCCAGGAATGACGGGTTCTGGTTAGGACCATTCCGGGGTTCTCAGGAAATGGGTCTGAGTCACATTTTGCAGAGGCTAATAAAGGCAAACCCATCAGGACTCTGTATCTCCCATCAGGGGTGAGCATATATCCAGGCCTACTTCCTGCCTACCTCTCTCCTACATCCAATCAGGGGCAAGCGTACTTCTGATATTTCCTGCCTACATGTGATCAAGCACACCCAATACAGTTGTGGCAAACAAACTTGTTTTAGAGGAATGAAAATATAAACAATAATATTGTCATTTCCATCACATCTGAGCCCCACAGTCGTCAGCATTCAGGCAAAATGCTTAGTCACCCTAGGTGCTAGCATTTCCGGGGTCCCATGGCCGCGCATGCACCATCCGCAATTAGGCAAACTGCCTAGTCACCCTAGGACCTTACGTCCTACATAATCTATGCACATGCGCAGCTTGGCCACGTAATCTATATGTATGCGTGCCGTGGCCATGTAAGCCTCTATAGGCCTGTGCTGAGCTACCTTTAGTAAGCGGACATGCCCGCCCCATGTTCTCTTTCGAAGCCTGTGCACCCCTCGCTTTCCTTTCTTTTTATTAACAAAAACTCTTAAAGTGGGTTTCATTGTATATCTGCGGTCCGTTCTCATGCACGGTAGTATCAAACAGCCTGCAGCGTTTCAGAAATTATCTGTCCTTGGGCAAGGGGCTTACAGGTTAGAGGCGTTTTTGTTTCATTTATCTCTTAAGAACAAACAGTAATTAAAACATTTTGGCTCTCACACAACACCACAGAGCAAAGCCCCCTCGCCAATGAATTCTTCCCTACTGAGGGAGGTTCTGAAACATTCATTTGTAGCACTATTTTCTTTGTGCCCAGACACAGAGCTGGGGCCACATGCATAAGGTCCTTCTACTTTAACGAATTCTTCCTAACCTGCTTGGCTGAGGTTCCGTGGCTTGCAGGATTCAAATGTGGGGAAGCATAGAGAATGCCACACGTCTGGTCTCATTCGCTCCACATTCTCTGCATTTTTGTCGCCATAGCTCTGCAAGTGTTGTCCACAGAGGAAGCAATCACTGCAAGCTTATCATGCTTTAAGGACCTCCCTCCAGTGACCTTAAGAGAGGATCAAAGCCAGATTTAGAAAACAGATGTCCTGGCATTTGATCCATCTGTGCTTGTGATATTAGATCATGTACAGACTGCAGAATTCTTCAACAATAGACCGAAAAGTTAACTGTGGAGTCAGACCCACTTTTGCTAGAGCATATTCTAAGCTCATCAATCCGTTCTCAGCTTCTGGTGTTCTTGGCATTATCCACTAATGTCAGCTGAAAGTCGATGGAGTGCGCGTAATTCTGACTTTAAGAAGCTTATTTTTATTGTTTGGTGGAAAAGTTAATGCTTACATTAGAAATACACTCAAGATTTTCTATCAGGCCCTGTAATAATCCAGGCACTTTAAGCTATCTTTATAATTAAGGGATAACCTCTCCCACAGGTTCATAGGGTTTTTTTTTCTTCCCATATTTTCACATCATAATAAAAAAATGATAGAAAACAGGGATGTACTTTTCGATTGATCAACCGCTGTCTGCAAAAGTCACATCCTTAAGTGAGGAAAGGGGCCAGTTTAGCCAAGAGACCAGGCCTCTGGCTGCTCTGATACCCAGAGAGCCATGCTTGTTTCCAAGTGAACTACTTTTTTAAACTACCAGTTGTATTTTCGTCTTACCGAAATTTGAGAATGCAGAGATTGCACTCAGTGCACTGGATATACTACATAGAGGAGTTAGGTCAGTTGCTTACTGCCGCTTAACTCCAACGCAGTATCCACCGATCAACCCACCTCAGCCTGTTGTCGGTTATTTTCTGCCCTTTTGGAGGGCCTGCCACCCAGCTCCCAAATAAATCACACACGGAGGCTTATTCTTACTTACAATTGTCCAGCCTTAGCTTGGCTTGTTTCTGGTCAGCTCTTCTTAACTTAAATTGTCTGAGATTTTTCCTTTTCTTCTGTATATCTTACTTTCACTCTTACTCCATGGCTGGCTTTGTGGCTGGCCCCTGACACCCTCCTGCCCTTGATCTCTAGTTGCTCCCTCTTGCTCCTCCTGTCTCCTTCTATTTATACCCTCTGCCTGCCAGCCCCACCTGTCCTTTCTTCTGTCTCACTATTGGCTGTTCAGCTCTTTATTAGACCATCAGGTGTGTTACACAGGCAAAGAATCACAGCTTCACAGAGTTAAACAAATGCAGCATAAACAAAAGCAACACATGTTGACATCATTAAACAAATGTTCCACAGCATAAACAAAAGTAACACACCTTAAAGTAATATTCCACAACATCAACTCCCTAAGTCTCTGGTAACCACACTTCATTAGCTTCTATGAGATCAACACTTGGGGATTCTGGCTGTGAGTGAGATTACATGTCTTTCTGTTCCTGGGTGACACGAACATGCTTTTCGTCATACACCTATCTTGACCATAGGATGGGGCATGCACACCATCTACACAGGATCAGACATACATGTATTTTTCTGGAGATTCGACTAAGATTTTTATAAGAAAATTACTTTTTTCTACTTATTTGAGGAACTCTATAAATTCAAACTTTGTAAAACGGCAGAAAACAACATCAGGGTTGAAGAAGGTAAATGGTGTTACTATATTATTTTCAAGGAAAAGAGAGGTTTCTCCTTCCTCACAAGCAATCGACACGTGGCACACCAAGCACTTCCTGGGATGGATGAAAGTGTGTTACTATATCCAGCACTTGAGAATGAAGGTGTTAATATAATAATCATTTTTATATTAAACCCCAAACTCTTAGGTGCACATAACTCTTAAGAAGTAAAGTTGAGACCTGAACACTGAACACATCCAATCTCAGAAAGAACAAAGCACTCCAAAGGCATAGCTGTCTTAAGACTTGTTTTTTATTACTGAACATTGTGTGTGAGAGAGTGCAGGTGTCCATAGAGACTGGAGGGTCAGATGCCCTGGAGCTGGGGTGCAGACACTTGGGAGCTGCCTTCAGTGGGCGTTGGGAACCGCAATAGCGGCGTGTACTCTTGACTGGTGAGCCATTTCTTTAGCCCAGGCACAACTGTTTTAGAAAAACCATTTTCTATTTTTCTTTTATAACTTGGTTGGAGGGGGAAGCAGCTTTATACTGTGTCTAAAATCTCCGACATTGGGGTTAAAGTTGTGCGCTTGCCTGGCACGCAGGAAGCCCTAGGTTCAGTCCTTAGCGCCACCATAGAGGGCTCAAGCTGGGGACTATTTACGGTTATTCCAAATGAACCCACAGATAGATGCGAGTCATTGGAAAGTGGAGAAAACCCCCGAGTTCTGAAATATGTGTTCTGATGTGTTCTATATTTTTAGCAGCTCCACACTGGCAACATTTTTTTTGTAATTGGATTTGAGAAAGAGGAGACTGATGTTTCACTGCACAGGGACAAAGAAAGATAGTGTCGTCTGCTGAGAGGCCCTGTCTTTCTGGCCCCTATAATACTACTGATAATACCTGATTTGTTTCAAAGGGCTTAAATTTGTTTCGAATGCATCTTAAATTAAATTTTCAAAGGTAAACATAGCCAAATTATTATTCCATCCACTATCTGCCTAGTCCCTATGAACAACTTCATATTACAGACGAGGTGTACTTATGTGTAAACAATACTGAGTGGGAAGTTGGAAGAACACTGACAGAATTACGGTGAAAAAGCTACATGCTTTAGCCAAGTAGTGACTAGATCTGGCACGGCAGAACACTGGCCACAGGGATGTGATGTTACTGGGGCAACTGGAGCCCGGCCTTGCATTCCCTACATCTTATTCTCTCCGTGTGTGATTGACATAACTGGGTGGAACCCTGGCTCTGTCGGTCAGTACCTGTGGCCTCAGGAATGGGGTTCACCTGCCCGTAGCACAGTCTCCTCATCTGCTAAATGTTAATAATAGAGAGGACTGCAGTGTGTTCTCATTAAACTATCCTGGGTAGCTCTCTTCTTGTTTATCGTCCCTGAGTTATTCTCTAGTGAGGAAAATGCCCAACAAAGCAACCAATTTAGGATAAACTGTCATGAAGGACTTCAACATCTTAACAGAAATTTGTTCAACTGTCATTAAACTGTCAAAAGAAGCCCCACCTAGAGCATTCTGATCGAATTTGTGGTGGTTAAAATGGACAGAATTATCAAAGCCTGGGAAAAGAATGTATTAACCACCTCATGTATGCATATACAGGTGAATTTCTATATTTAAAACACAATGGTTGCAATACATTTTGTGGCGAACTGATTTAATGTTGTCCTGGGGATCATACCAATGAAGAATGGCTGACCAAGTCCAACATGACATCATTTCTGTGGGGAAAGCAACTGACTTAAATCAATTCACTATGAGGTCAGAGTGCAGGAGCAGAAAACGGGCATCAGGAAGTCAGCTGACCTTGCTGAGGTCTGGGTTCAAGCAAGGCCAGGGGTGAGGAGGCAGACCACTGGAGAGGCCATTAGAATGCCACAGACATTGTTTCATTTGGCTCCAGATATTACTGTAGAAATGACATACATAGTTTGACAGAGGCCAAATCCATTTAAACAAGAAGAATGCACTGCTCTTAAATCTGAAATAATAGCAAAAGTAATGGGCTTTTCTGGTTGATATATGCATGCATTACCATGGTACTGTAACACATATACTAGAAATAGCTACACACACACACACACACACACACACACACACACACACGAGGCAGGACTCTCTTATGAGTTTATTTCACTGACCTCTACAGTGTGGCAAGTGTTTAAATGTTCTGGTTGTCATTTGGCACTGCTCAATCCAGATGACGTATCACAGGATCTGTGGAGCCCCCTTTTCGCTCTAAATATGAGGCTCCACGTAGAGGGCAGCTTCCCAGGGCACCTTTGCAGGAGTCCCTTCAGGTGCCTGAGCACCCTGGCTGCTGGTCTCAGACAGACCTGGAGCTTAAGTTAGGAAGCACAGCTGCTAGAGCTATAAAAACATTCAATGAAGGTCTGTGTGAAAAGCGCAGTTCGGAGCCATCACACGCTACACTCTGAGGAGCTATCACACGCTACACTCTGAGGAGTGGCCACAGCCAGACATGAAAAGTGGCCATTTTGATGTGAAATAGGATGGGAAAGGAATGGCTACAGATGGGGGGAGGGAGGGTTGTAGGAGTTAAAAGGCATTGGAGAAATAATAGGCAGTGGACTGAGACATCACGTAAGTGGCACCTTTTGTGCTCTCTAAGGTGACCTCAGTTGACATCACCACTCCTCTCCTCTCATTCCTTCTCCCTAGACCTCTCTCTCTACCTCGATTGCATCTCTTTCTCCCTTTTTTCCTCTTTCCTCTTTCTCTCCTCCCCTCCTTGTCTTCCCTCTCCTCCTGTCCTTGCCTCTCCCTCTCTCCATCCCCTATTTTCCTCGGCCCTCTCATTCTCTCTTTTCTCTCTACATGGCCCAGGTTGGCCTTGAATTTGTGATTCCCCTGCCTCAGCCTCCCAAGCACTTGGATTACAGGTCTGTCCCATTGGATCTGATTCCTTACACCTCATGAACTTTGTAGCAGGTTTGTGTGCACGGAACTGGTGTGTATATCTCAAATGCAAATTCATGTCCTGGATCTGAGCGGTGGAAGTAAATGGGTTCACAAGGAACTGAAACCTGGTCTAGACTTAAGGTTTGACCTTGGATGCACGGGAAATCAGGGCTGGGATTTGGAGGGGAAGATTGGCAGCCCCAGCCAAGGGCTTCGTGGGTAGGTCAATTGTAGGTGGTTCCTGCTAATAGGTGCATCTTCTCCAGTTACCACACGCCATCACTCTCAGATGCTTTCCTTCCTATATAGCTCTATGTCCCTTAAAGAAGTGTCGAAGATTAAAGAGGAGGAGGCCAGGAATTTGAGAATGCCAACTTTGGGGGTGGGCACATACGAGGAGTTGGATGAAGGAAAGTAAAGGGAGAAACATGGCATAATTATATTTTAATTAAAAGGAAAGAAAACTTTCACAGAAACCGGGTAAAAATAAGGTGTTTTGAAATTATTATTGCTTTCTAGTTAGGAGTTCTAGAGAATGTGGGTGGGGGGAACGACAGTTGTTATTAAATATTCATTTTATAATTTTTATTCACTGCCTATATAAAGTTGGGTCTTAAACACTTTCTCTTAGAGAGAGAGAGCAAAGGCTGGCCTCACCTGTCTAGACTGTTGATAGCACAGCAGAGAGGGGAATCAGGCTTCCTTTGGGGTGCAAATGTGTGAAGCCAGGGAGCTGGTCCGGCCTCTTATAAAAGTGGGCCAAGTGGGGGGCTTAGGTGTGGGGATCCAGCTGTGGAGGGTACTTGTAGGGCAAAACATTCTTCAGAAATTTATGGCTCCCTTACCCTGGGACTGCTTGCCCAAGCAAAGCCGGCTAACTGCCTCAGGAAAGAGACCTTTCTGGAAGACAGATGTGGCTCACTGCTGACCGTAATAAGAGTAAGACTGTTTTCTGGGGCTGGGGCATTCTATCAGTTACAACGTATTTGTTAATGTTCACCATGCTCCAAGGCATATTTGCTAACTATTTCTATAATGTACCCTTATAAAAATGTCTTATTTAAGTTGGATAGTTTTGATATGGGTGGGCTTTGCTTATTTGATCGTTTCTCATAAGCCCTCCAAACACCTTCTGTGGACTCCTCATGCGTGCTTTTTCCCTTGTCCGGAAAAGCTTGGCTGGTCAATACCGAAGGCACTCACTTCACTTGCCTAAGAACTGTAATAACTCCTAGTTTCCCGGCCTTTTTAAAAAATAAAATATAGCTGGGCGGTGGTGGCGCACACCTTTAATCCCAGCACTCAGAAGGCAGGGGCAGGCGGATCTCTGTGAGTTCGAGGCCAGCCTGGTCTACAGAGTGAGTTCCAGGACAGGTTTCATGGTTACCGAGAAACCCTGTCTTGAAAACAAAAATAAAATAAAATAAAACATGAAGACAAAATATCATAAGGCAAAAAAGGAATCTGTTTAAGATTGTTTCGAGAGACAGGTGGACCTATGAAAAGAATTACTGTTAAGACAGCAGCACCAAGAAAAAGTGGACAGACAGCACCATGGCTTAAAGCCTCTGCCAAGCAAGACCAGTCTCTGTGCAACACACACACACAGCACATCACATACCTCTACAGACACACCATATCCATACATACACACCACACACATCACCCCCCTCACACACCACATACACACATCACACACACTCATCACACACACAAATTTCAAAAAGCAATTTGAGGAAATCTGGAAATGTAGCCACTGTGTGATGCTATCTCCATCACCCGCGTATAGAAGGTGCTAAGGCCTGTCTGTAAATGCACTGGCCTTCTCAGACACCGCTTCTAAAGTCACTTCCATTTCTTTCTGTGTTTGAGATGACCATGTGGGCACCTGCCTCGGCCCACACCATCCAAAGGAAACAAGATAGGGCTTTTAGACTGCAGAGCCCTGGTCACTGACACAGCACGCTCAGCACAGTGACATTCAAGATCTGACACTCAGTGGCTTTCTGCTTTGTAGATTGAGATTCAGCACCACCTTCTTCCCCGACACGGCCCACGCACCGAGCAGAGCCAGCACGAGGAACATGTGCAGCTGCCCCCGCACACATGTGACCCGGGGACATTCCCATCGCTGAGCAGAGATGCGCTCTGATGGTGGCGCTGTCTTTGTGCCTCCCCTCTCGTCTATTGGGCTAAAGGCCATGCTGCTACTAAGTGCATTTATCACCAACACCAGCAGTTTCTTCCTGCAGAACTCAAATGCCATTACTTCTCAGTGTGGTTAAGGGCCTGATGTTACCTACGAGGCAAACTCGCAGTGAATCAGCTTACATCAGAACACAGGAGCCTATGAAGACTGAAATTAAGAGCAGTACCTTGATTTGAAAGCAGCTCTCCAATCGTGATCTGTTGATGAAACTGTACTCCGGTATCCCCCAGCCAATTCCACCAACATACTCGTGTTTATATTTTGCCGGCAGGCTTCGGTTTGGGGCAGATCTCAATAAATATCTGAGATCTCCAGTTTTCTCTAACGCTGGACGCTTTTCTCCTATGTAGGCAGTATGCTGGTGGACTTTAGGCAAGTGGTCTTTGATGTAGTCTGGACCTTAGGGAGACAGAAGGAAAGCATGTTATAACCTTCTTCACGTTATTCTCTCTCTCTCTCTCTCTCTCTCTCTCTCTCTCTCTCTCTCTCTCTTTCTCTCTCTCGTGTATGTGTGTGGGAGGTATCTCAGCCCAGTTTACAAGGTACAGAGGATTGAACTCTGAGATGCCTTCACTTCAATTGTGGAGTTAATACTATGGCATGTCCTAATGTTCCTGGGTGTGCTTATCAGCCATTTAAATGGGTTAAATCAATGAATCTTTATTAAGAGCTGTTAAAGATAGACTTTAACCCCCTACCCCGTTTAAGATAGGGAAAGGGAGTCTCATAAAGATTGGTTCTTTGTTCAGAGTCAAAGCAAACAAGCTCTCCACACTGTCAGGCTGCCTTCTTAATGGCTCCACTGAGCTACTGTGTTTGTAATTAATTCAAGAGAGACACATTTCAATTCTAAAGTTCCTCATCCATGACATATTGGTGAGGGCTTAGCCTTCAGATCCGAGGGTATTTGCTTTACATCTATGGCTTCTTAAATGGGGTGAAAACACCCCAAATGTGTTAGAAGCCATTAGAAAACTGAGAAAATGACGAGACGGAACAGCTCTAACAGATGATAACCCAAGGCAGGGGGAGCTAGCATCAGCATTTGGAATGTAAACCAATAAAAGCAATCAATGAAATGAGAGACACAAACAGGAATCCCAGATCTGGGCAGAGATCACTCAGGTCTACACTTGGAAGCTGATGATGTGTGTGGCAAAGGACAAGCCTCTCTGGAAGAATGCTACAGGTTGCAAAGGAACAACAGGTTTAGTTGCCCAGGAAACAGCTTTAAAGTCCTAGAGCCAAACTTGGTACTAGATTGGTAAAGGAAGCCATTAGGAGCGGTGAGCGGGAAGGGACACACACACACACACACACACACACACACACACACACACACACCTCTGGGGCCATTTGCCCTAGGCAGAGAGAAGAAACCACCACGACCACCCAGTTCCGGGCACCATGACGGTGGGCAAATATATGGTGGACATGAGAGACAGGATGGTTTGTAGAGAGAGGCAGATCTGAATAGTGAAGGCCAGGAAGGGGCTGATGTGGAAGGCCTGCTTGCCACCTGGTGCCTTGGTAACATTTGGACCTTAGGCCGCTGCCAAGGGCCATGTTTGGGTCTGTGACCCTACTGCAGCCAAGGTCTGTGTTGATATTCACAGTGCCTGTTACCATTGCAAGTCATGTGGATGCCCAGGGCCTGGGCCAACACCTGAGGCTGTGTTGGTATCCGAGGGTCATGCTGCCATTGGGGCGATACAGAGCTAAGTGCCCTGCCCTGCCATCTGGGTCTCCATGGTGACATCCGGCTGAGTTGCTGCTATTGGCCTTGTCTGGGTCTGTGGTTCTGCCACATATGAGGTCTAGGTTGATATCCATTGACCATGTTACCACAGGCACACCTGTTGTAGGAGGAGCCGGCTGCTTGTTCTTCCCGGCCTCCCGGCTCGCTTAACCCCCGAAATAACCACACAGAAATTGTATTAATTAAATCACTGCCTGGCCCATTAGCTCTAGCCTCTTATTGGCTAACTTTCACATCTTGATTAACCCATTTCTATTAAAATCTCTGTAGCACCATGTGACTGTGGCTTACCGGCAAGATTCTAACCTACGTCCATCTCAGGCAGGAGATTCATGGCATCTGCCACACTTCCCTTCCTCCCAGCATTCTGTTCTGTCTTCTCCACCTATCTAAGTTCTGCCCCATTAAAAGACCAAGGCAGTTTCTTTATTCAACCAATGAAAACACATAGTCAGAAGGACCTCCTGTACCACACATGTGTTGAAGTACAAGGGCTGTGCTGAGCTGACCTCACCTCTCCTCAGCCCTGAGACGGGGAGAGCTGCCCCTCCCTGGGGAAAGCTGGCCCCACCCTCACGATGGGTACTGAGGGGGCTGTGCTGTGGGACAATCTTTATACACTGTAAATATGTATTATTCTCATTGGTTACTAAAGACCCGATTGGCCTACAGCTGGGCAGGAAGAGATTGGGCGGAAGACCTAGACTAGGAGGATGCTGGGAAGAAGGAGGGCAGAGTCTGAGTCGTCTCATGCCAGACACAGAGGAAGTAGGACATGTAGAAAATGAGGTAACAAGCCACGAGCCACATAGTAGTACTTACATAAGAAATATGGGTTAATTTAAGTTGTAAGAGCTAGTTAGTAACAGGTAAGCATTTAAAATTAATATTATGTCTCTGTGCAGTTATTTGGGACTTGCTGCCAGTACACAGAAAAGTCTACCTACAGGGGTGGTCCCAGGGGCCCAGTCAGACCATCTCAGCTACCACCCAGACACACATCTGCGCCTTTGAGCTGACACTCCCCAACATCTGTCCCATCTATGACCTGCTAGAGCTTGGGAAGAGCCTGGTCCTGTGGCACCATAGCTGCAGCATCTCCATGACTGGGCAACAGCAGGGTAGCTGACAGGAGATTCGGTGAGGCTCTGGTATTGTTGGGGTACCAGAAGCCAGTGGCCTTGAACCTGATCAACACCTTACATAATGAGCCTTTGCAAGTAAAGCTGTTTGGACATAAAGGAACAGTGCACAATACGCAGCAGGTCCCAAAGCAACGGAGATGAGCGAAGAGTGAACGAGAGGCAGGAAAGATGGGGGAGCAAAGTAGTTTTGTTTGTATGCTTGCTTTTATTTGGTTAGTGTTTTTACTTTTTGTTTTGTTGTTTGTTTATTTTTATGTTTATCTTATTTTTAATATTTCTTTTTCAGTTTTCCTTTGGGGGAGACACTACAAGGGTGAAGAGCAGATACAGAGAGACTAGGAGATGAGTGGGATTGGGATGTGTGAGGTGGGATTCCCAACGAATCAATAAAAATAAATTGTTTAAAAAGACTGATGAAGGGCTAACAGGCCCAAACATTGCAAACATGCCCTCTACCTCCCCACGCCCCTCCACAGATTTTGTCCTTCCCACTCCTTTACCTTGTTAAAGCCTTCGATGGCATTCCTAAAGTTAGCCTCCAAGGTCTGTTTCCTTACTTGGCCCCCCGAACTCATCCCTGAGACTAAACGCGGGTCCAGCAATCAAAATTTATTATTTGGCTACAGGGGCTACCCTGTCCAATCAGGACTCGCTAACTCACCCTAGCACAGACTTCCGCTTTTTCTCCTGGAAAAACCACTTTTGTAGACACACCTGCTGCCGCCTTGACCAAAGGAGGCAGGTACAAACCCTCGTCTGTTGTGCCCGCCCCACCCCCACCCCTCTGAGGCAATAAATCTTTGTGCTGAGAATTTGGCTTCTGACCCCTGGGGACTCCAAGCACCCCCCCCACTACAGTTGGGTGTGCATTTGGAGACCCAAAGATCTTCATTTCTATCAGCACGGCAACAGCCTAAGACTGCGGCTCTGCTCATCAAGAGCTTGGTGTTTGGGGAATCTAGGGAAGGCAAAGCCACGGGTAGGGTGCGTTTGTTACATTCCCCACAGGCTAGTGTGTTTCAACACTTGGTCCTCATGTAGAAAGGCTGTTTTGGAAGGGTCTGCCTGCCCCTGCACTGCCGAGGACACACTGTAACCTGCTGGTTTTCACCCAGTTCAGTGGCTGCCCCTTAAGCAACTGCTGTCCTGATCCCCAGCTACAGCTCCGTTGCTACCAGCAGCAGTTAGGACACAAGGGTCGCAGCCTGCGGGATTCTGTGGCTCCCTTAAAGCCACTAAGGGAAACTTTATCTAGATCTCTCCCCCTCTAATAGAACTCAGGATTCAAAGATTGAGGTGAAATTCAGAGAGGCGCACTCTCAAGTAGCTAACCTTCTCTCCTTGCTGCCTTACCCTCAGAGTTCTTCTCTACCTGCCAGCCCCGCCTGTCCTTTCTCCTGCCTTGCTCTTTATTATTGGCCGTCCAGCTCTTTATTAGACCACCAGGTATTTTAGACAAGCAAAGAATCACAGCTTCACAGAGTTAAACAAAGGCAACATAAACAAAAGCAACACAACTTTACATCATTAAAACAAATGTTGCACAGCATAAACAGGAGAAACACACCTTAAAATAATATTCTACAACAGTAGCCAGCTTTGGAAGCCTTGCCTTCCCTGCCAAGATGGGTGACCTCTCAAACTGTAGCCAAAAGAACCCCCTCCTCCCATAGGTTGCTCTTGTCAAGTGTTTGATCACAGGAATGAGAACCCTAACAACCAATGGGAGGACTGGGGTTCTTAAGCTGGACTAGTAAATTGTATTGTGCCAGATGGAGGCCGCGCCCCGGTGTACTTGGGAACAGCGCCTGCAACATTTGCCTTGCAGATAGTCAACAAAAGTAGGCTCGGCACTCTGCGTAGTTCAATGGCAAGCAAAAATGTTTATAATTATGGTTTTGGTTTTCTCGGTTGTTGTTTTTGTTTTATAGCAGTCACTTGCATCCACCCCACAGTCACTGAGAGGTTTAGGGAGATAATCAGCCTCCACGAGCTCCGAGCTTCGGTTGTGGTTAATAAAGGGGCTGCAGGTGGAGCTGAGTGGAGCGCACTTGCCTAGCGAGCATGTGCAAGAGCCAGGGCTCATCCCCAGCATCATAAGAGAAAAGAGTTGTGGTTGTGAGGGTTTTTGTTTTGTGTGGGGTAGAACCCAGGGTCATCCACACTCTACCTTAAAGTGGCACCCAGACAAGATCACAGTGTTGAGCCTAATCCTGGTGGTGTCCAGAGCCAGCTGTGTGAGCCAGGGAAGGTCACCCAACTTGTGCACCTGGCGCCACATCTGCAGTGCTGGCTGCCACTCCGAGGAGAAAGAGAGGAGTTTTACATAACACAGTGTTTAGTCCAAAATCTGATCCATGTGCCCCAATCTTTTCTCTGATTTGTGGGCCTTTTCACGTGAGCCTTTTCTTAGCTGTTGCAGTTCTGTATTTGTATCTTGGGAACCAATGGACTTGCTAGTGTTCTGGGGTATTTTTATTTTATTTTATTTTATTTTATTTTTTTGTCTGTTTGTTTGTTTTGAGACAAGGTTTTTCTGAATAGCCTTGGCTGTCCTGTCCTGGAACTTACTCTGTAGACCAGGCTGGCCTCAAACAAAGATTCGCCTGCCTCTGCCTCTGGAGTGCTGGGATTAAAGGTGTGCACCACCACCAACTGGCTTGATATTTTTCTTATTGTGAACAAATTTCAAATCCTTCAGAACTCGTTGAGATTAAAGATCATCAAATATTTTTTTTTGTAAAGGCCAGAAAGGAAATTGTTTTGGGTTTGCTGTCCATTAAAATCTGTTTCACCAACTCAATTTTGCCCTTATAGGTCAAAAGCAGCCATGGGAAAAGAGGAAAACAATAGCTATGCATGTATTTCAATAAAACGTTATGAGAGGGGCTGAGGAGATAGCCCAGTTGGTTGAGTGCTTGTCTATCATGCCGGGCTCCATACTCAGCACTGCAAAACCTGAGTGTCAGGGGGAAATGCACATAAAATCCCAGGTACCAGAGGTGGAGGCAGGAGGAAGAGAGGCTCAAAGTCATCTTTGGCTACATAAGGAATTGGAGGTTAGCTTGGACTACATAAGAAAGACCCTGTAACAAAATGCACATGCACATGCATGCATACATACACACACACACTTTATGGTGCTCTCTGCTTTCACAGTAGACTCTGGAGGTGAACAGAGCCACACAATGTACAACTTGCACATCCATCCACTGCAAACGGATTGTGGAGAACATGGCTGGGACAGGAATGCAAAAAAAAAATTGCTTAAGTATGAACACCTGGATAAGCTGGCTCTGGATTCCTACTCGTGACACTACTTTAATAAGAAAAACCCTTGGAACCTATTCTCTATGGATGATATCTTGCTCAGCTTATATATAGTAGGGCGAGCCTTGGACCTTCCCCAAAGCAATGTGCCTTAACCTCTCTGAGGATTGGATGGGGGTGGGATGGGAGGGTGTGTGGAGGGAATGGGAGGAGTGGAGGGAGTGGGAACTTGGATTGGTATGTATAATGAAAAAATGTAGTTTGTTTTCTTGAAAGAAAGAAAGAAAGAAAGAAAGAGAGAGAGAGAGAGAGAGAAAGAGAGAAAGAAAGAGAGAAAAGAAAAGAAAAGCCCTACTTGGTTCGTGATGTCCTCAGCTGTGTGCTTAGTGAACCTGCAGGGAGGTTCACATCTCACAAGTCACCCATTCCAGCAGCAGGCATGTGAAATAGGAAGAGTAGAGGCCAGTTCCCAGTGACAAAGTCACGGAGCTAGTGATAGGACCGTTCTTCCAGGACCTCTTACTTAGAGAGTTCAATCAGAATCCACTCACCCAACCTACATTTCAGGAGGTCAACCCAGAAAGGGTTGGAAGAGGCACCAAAAGGAAATACTCTTATTTTTTTTATTCTTTTTCCTACCTTGATGTCTTTAATATACTTGAACGTATTCTGACTTAAACCTGTGATGCTCTTATGTATTGCATTATTATTTATCTGCGTGTACCATTCATGTTCAGGTACTCATGGAGTTTAGAGAGGATGATGGATCCCTGGAGTTACAGGGATGGGTGCTGGGAACCAAACTCAGGTCCTCTGGGACAGTAGCAAACAATCTTAGCCAGACCTACTCTTTCTTTCTTTAAAAAAAAATTGTATCTTTAGGAAATGTCTAATTTCTCTTGTAGCATTTATGAAATAGCTAAAGGTAAATAAAGCAGAGGGATTGCTACAGTGTTTCATAAAGGGTCATCATGTTTCTGAGTTTTTCTCAGTGAACACACAAGTACATTGCACCTTGCACTCTTCTTCTTGTTCGCAAACTGATTGTTCGATAAGGTAAATTGCTTTATGTTTATTCAGTTACATGAATCTTAAATTTATTTAGGACCTTTATTTTTGGAGATCGAAGTTTTTTCTTTTTCTTTCCTAAAATTTTATTTAGTTTTATTTTCTAAACTAAAAAACATGTAAGAGTTTTGCCCGCATGGATGTGTATGCATCATGTGCATGCCGGATGCTCTGGGAAGCCAGAAGAAAGATGCCCTGGGACTGGAGCTACAGACCTGGCTGTGAGTCATCATGTGAGTCCAGGAAACTGAACCCAGCTGCTCTGTAAGGAGCAGGTGCTCCTAACTGCCGAGCCATCCCTCTAGCACCCAGAAGAAACTTTTTGGTATAAAATCATACTCATTAAATGTTTTGGGTGAAATATCATTTTTTCCTTCTGATTTCACCAACTTCCTAAGGAAATAATCAGCATGATTATTGTCAAACTTTATCAGATAGAACTATTGTAGAAAGCATGTTGTCATGCAGAAATTTAAATAAATTAATTTGGTGTCATTTATATCCTAGGTTCGATGGGATCTAAAAAAAAGCCATGGGATCTAAAAATTTTTTTTAGGGCAACAAGATTGTATATAAATTTCATTCGCTATGAAATATTGTTTTTCATTTTCTCACAATCACTTAAAAGGAAGAAAAACTGTTCTTGACTTCTGGGTAAATTTCAGACTAGAAGTTGGCTCCTATGACTTGGTGAAGGAAGGGCGTCAAGTTAGGTAAAAATAGATGGTGTTTCAGAGGAGGAGAGAGAGTTTGGGACATTCCTGAAAGGAAGGAATAGGACAGCTGGAAACCGAAAAGCAACAGAAGCCGTGATGCACTGCTGAGAAGAAGGACCAGCTGCTGGGGAAGAGGAAGCAGAGGCTTATGTAAAAGATAAGCCGGGTGGCCCTGGTGAAATGAGGCTGGCTGTTCTATCCAGAGGACAAGCTCCTGGTTTCCTCCAGCCTCAAATCCAGTTACAAATTGTGGTGGTTTGAATAGGTATGGCTCCCAACAACTCACATGTTTGAATGCTTGGCCCATAGGAAGTGGCACTATGAGGAGGTGTGGCCTTGTTGGAGGAAGTGTGTCACTGTGGAGGCGGGCTTTGAGGTCTTGTATGCTCAAACTATGCCCAGAGTAGCACACAGTCTCCTTCTGCTGCCTGCGGGTCAAGCTGTAGAACTCTCAGCTCCTTCTCCAGCACCATGTCTGCCTGCATGGCACCATGAAGATAATAGGCTAAACCTCTGAACTATAAGCCAGCCCCCCCCCCATTAAATGTGTTCCTTTGTAAGAATTGCCATGACCATGGTGTCTCTTCACAGCAATAGAAACCCTAAAACATAAGTCTTGCAGAAACAGTGACTTCCTCTGTTGAATGGGTCATCAGCAGAGATGTTCCCCAGGCTCAAATGGTTGTTGCCAGGTGCCATCTTTAGAAGGAACCCGGACTACCATGAAGTCCTGAGAGCAGGGAACAGTCACAATTCAGGGAAACTGTGTTCAGCTGACCACAGCTGCAGGATAGAAGCCAGTCCTGGGGAAGCAGTTATGCAGGATGGGAAAGACCCAAGGCTGCCAAGCTCCGAAGCGTGGGCAGCAGGAGGCTCAGCTCAGATACTGAAATGCATAGGAATACGTAGCCTTTTCCTTGGTGGCCTGGGGCAGATGTCATCAGCTGAGAATAACGCTTCTGTTTGATAACCAGGGGCCTGAGGTCAGCAAAAGGACCAACCACCCCTGCAGCCTCCTGTCCGTGTCATTGTGTGTGCAGGCTGAGCGCTGCTGGCCGCTGCAGATCCACCCGTCATTTTCTGCGGTGTGAAGACAGGTAGGTGTACACGTATAAACCCCACCGTGCTGGTCGCTTCCCTCGCTTTCAATCCATTTGTGGGGACATCCTCTTTTTGGAACATTCATTATCCCAGAGGCTTCAACTGTGAGTCTCAGGAGGGTGGGAGAACCTGCCTAGCCCACAGACTATAGAAGTAAGTCAGCAGCAGCTCCTGACACACAGAGAAAGGAGACCATAAAGTGAAGACGGCTCTGTCAGCTGACTGACACTTGTCCAGAATGGGCTCAGCATAAATCATAGGGAAGACAGATGCTGTCAGCAAAGGACCACCACCCACACGCTTGGGTGTTTTCAATTTTCAAGAACTCAGAAGGAAACTTTCCTTTCTTTCTTTCTTTCTTTCTTTCTTTCTTTCTTTCTTTCTTTCTTTCTTTCTCTTTTATTTTTATTTTTATTTTTTGAGACAGGGTTTCTCCGTGTAACAGTCCTAGCTGTCCTGGAGCTCATTTTGTAGACCAGGCTGGCCTCGAACTCACAGAGATCAGCCTGCCTCTGCCTCCCAAGTACTGGGATTACAGGCGTGAGCCACCACTGCCCAGCTCACATAGCTTTAGGTATTGAAATTGTGTCCTGAAATGTGTGAAAACAAGTTATATGCAATGAATCTCCTTTATATGGTTGAATTAATAATACAAGCACCTGTCAGCTTATATACACTCTTAGAATGCCACTTTGCCAAGTAACTCCTGAGTGGCAGAGGTGGCCTATGCCGTCCAGAGAGGCTGCTTGCCCCCGCCTCAATCTTGCCTCATCAAGTAACTACCATAGACTGTTCGCTAGATGACACACATTTATTTTGAAAGTATTATGATCTTTAAATTTCTACAACTTGATATTTTTAAAATATGTAACACACAGTTTCCATAACTCCAGATTTAGGATTATTAAGTGGAGTGCGTTAGTCCTTCAAGGGACCCCAGTGACATCTGGAGACATTTGGAGCTGTTACAAGTGAGTCAGAGCTGCTGCTGTGGCCCAGTGGGTCGAGACCAGGAGTCTGCAAAATGTGCTCAGTGCACGGGCCGTCCTCCTCCAGCAGAGAATGGGCTGGCCCCAAGCGGCAGCAGCCACAGCTGAGAACTAAAGCACGAGGCAACACAAGGTGCTATCCAAGGAGAAGGTTGTTAGTTAGAGACACTTCTACCCCCACTGGTGGTGGATTGTAGCGCTTTTCCAAAGCAAGAAGACAGGGTGCCATGGCATTAACCGCGCATCCACAGAACTGGCTGTGGAGTCCGGAGCAAAGAATGCCATCCGACCAGTTCTGACAAGTCTGAGCTTAGGTCGTGAAGTATAAAACCAACACTTGTAGAAATGTAGCTCAGAGATCATCTTTATCTAGTCTGTATGAGACTCAGCTTCAAACCTCAGCACTGAAAAAAAAGTATCACACACACACACATCTTCTTTCTCTCTCTGTCTCTCTCTCTCTCTCTCTCTCACACACACACACACATACACACATGTGCACACACAACCAGAAATGTCCTAGAAGTGTTTTGAGAAATATTAAATGCGGAGATGTTTCTAAGGTCTTAGAACAGTAGCTGGTATTCAAGAAAATCACAGTCAATATTAACCATTAGAAATGGATGTTTGTTTCTTTTTCTTTTCTTTCTTTCCCAAATAAGCATTTTATCTACACTGCTGGACTGCCCAAGTCCTGGACATTTCCTGCTATGAAACCTGCCTGTCCTTGAACTCTCTCCCTCTCTCTCTCTCTCTCTCTGGGATTCTGAGTGCTTTAGCTCTGTCTCACAGTCTCATGCTGAGGTCTATGAAGGAGGCTGTTCTGGCTGTTCTTTCTCACACGGAGGAGACAAATCAGGATGCTTTTCTGTAATAGTCTCCTTTTCAGTCGCTAGTGACAGGGTCCTAGACGTGACTTGTTCTTCTCCATACCGAAGCTACACTTAGGGAGGCAGGCAACATCCCCTATTGTGTCCACAGCTCTTCTTCCAGAATGCTGGCGGGACTCCCTGCAGAGGATGGGCATGCTATATTCTAATGTTACTCTTTATGTGAGGAACTGCAGTTCAAATGACAAGATTCTCATCTGCAGCCACAAGCCACAAGGAAGTGGATCAATTTTTTTTACTTTTACTCTCTAAAGAAAAGAACTATTCTATACCCAGCTATACTGCTTTTTAACAGATTACGGAAAATAAAGGGTATTTTCAGATAAAAGAAAAACTAGATGAAAGCATTATTTGTGTAGCAGCCGCCTTCCTAAAGACTGGTTATTGAAAGCCCTGAAACAGAAAGAAAGGGTTCCGAAGAAAATCTGTGGCAGCAAAGACGACATTTGGTTTTAAAAGAGAAGGACAAGAACTCGTGGGGGAAATGCCTGTCATTGTGTCGTATGGCCTCGGGAGGCCAGTCTTTTACTTCAGGACCAAAATGAAACACACCACAGAAATAAATGAAAAGGAATGCGGAGGAATGTGGAAATGAGAATTTTAATAAGTTTTGTGATAGTCAAATGACAATGTGGGCATAAATTGGAATTACAAATGTGTATCCAGTCAAGGCAAGGGGCAGAAGATGGGGGAATGTGAAATGAACCCTAAAGGATGCAATGATGTGTGCTAACAGCGGCCAGCTGATCACAGCAGAGGGTAGACACCAGGCAGAAATGTGTGCTGTGCATTGGAGTTCTCTCAAATGATGTACCTTCTTAAGGATCTGTCGGGGACCCTGAATTTCTCGTAAACAACTTGTTACGCTTGCAGTTGCTCTGAGCAAAACAACTTGTTTTCCTGTGTTTGCAGCTGCTCTGAGCACGAGACCCTCAGGAGTTCCTGATGGCAGGGGAGTGGTTTCTGGTGGGTTTGGCTGGGGCGTGGCTATCAGTTAAGGATCCCTATATAAGCTGCCTTGGATCTCAATAAAGGAGGCATTCTTGCTTCAAGGATGATTCCAGTCTCTGTCTCTCTATATCTGTGTGTTTCAATCTCCAGCCCATTGCTCGCAAACAGTCAGGTCTGTAGTGGTATGCTACAGGCATAGTACAGTAGTACACGTAGTCCAGGCGCTACAGGACCATGGTACACATAGAGCAGGCGTGTTTTACAAGGATCCTTAGGCTAAGCAGCCAAAAAGCCAAGTGCTAGTAGCAGAGCCCGTGTGATAAGCAGGCACAGAATTGTAGGTTTGAACTCTGAGTGCAAAACATCAGAGATGCCACCTGCCTGATACTTTTGCCTCTTTCAAGTAGCATTGAGAACACCTTCCTATGTACTTGATCTGGGGCAATGTGAGCAGGATTTGATACAGTGTGACTGCTTTTCTGGTTTTCCATTAAAAGACCATGTTGTGTCCTATTGGACATGCTTTCTGCTCTTCAGAACAGATGACGGTAGCCCTGATACCAGGCTACATTCGGGGCAGAGCCTCTCACTATCACAAGGACGTTCCATACTATTGCTGATCCCTAGGATGGGAGGAGAAAGACTGCCGACCCAAATCATCATGGCCAAATTAATCAAAACAAGCAATTAATTACGTAAAGCAAGCTTTTTTATTCGAGTATATGGACTATCTCCCCCTAACGTGGAGTTCAAGAGCTCAGTATTGGATATGAGTAAGACAAGGTTTTTATAGGGGTTTCCAAATGGGGGCTTTGGAAGACAAAAGAGGCAGGGCTACAGGAGCAGAGCAAACAAGTTAGTCCTCATGACCTCTTGAAACAAAGACATGGCTGCAAGGTAGTCATAGTAGTAACAAAGGTGACCATCTAAGCAGTTTGAAACAAAAGTAGGATAACTTCTTGAAGCAAAGACGTGATTGCCATTCCTGGAACAGGCAGTACAGAACCATTTGGAGTTAAGGTGACAGGTGAAGCATAGCCCAGTCCTTGAGAAACAGAGGTTTAATTATAAACAGGAATGAACCTAGTTTGTCTTTACTAAGCCTAAAACGGAGGCAGGCTGGTTCCTGGTTATGAAAGTGCTCTCTGTGAGCCAGACCCCAGTCCTGTGTGTGCCTGTGCTTAATCAGCAAAGAAATCCTTTCTAGAAAATTCCAGATAAATTCCTCCCTTTTGTCTTCTCTGTGGTTGAGTTATGCATCTGTTTCTAAAATCAAGCCCAGGCAAGAACGTGTGAATCTTGATGACAGCCCTGGTGTGAATCAGGATTAACCCTGAGGCCCATGAGGTAAAGGCAGACTCTCAACTACAATGAGGTTATCTGACAGTAGGGGAGAGGGCACTGACCTCTAGACTGTCAGCTAAGAGACACAGACGGAAATGTCTCTCCTGACGCACATGACAGCCCTGCTGCCTCCCTTACCATCACCTTCTCCAAATGCAGAGTTGGGTGACGTCAGTACCGCTCCCCTTTGGTTCTTTGTGTGTTGTAATCAGGTTGCTGGTTGTACTATTATACCCGAGGAGAGAGCTTTATACTGAAAGACTAAGAAGGAACGCTCTTTGCAAAACAAAACGTAAGGGAGAGAGCAATTGCTCCTAGCGTTCCTCAGCGGGCACAGTGTGTGTCTCAAGCAGAGATCCACCCTCTGCTGTGAGGCGTTAATAGCAGCCGTGTCTGCCTTGCAGGCCAGAGCACTCCCATGCAACTACAGGTCCAGAGCAGACATACTCAACAGAATGATCCGAACACGTACACGCTGATGCTGGAGACAGGAGCCGGGGCTCCACACATGTCGGGCACAGACTCTGCCACTGAGCCACACCCCCAGCCCTGAACCAGAATTGTATCTGTGTGTCACAGATCGTCTTTTATGAATCACCAAATACTGTATTCTTTTGTTTCTCAAATCGCTTACAAAAATGGGAGCATTCTTCGGCAATTTTATTCATGTACAAGTATATTTGACTGTATTCCCCCTCGTCACTGCCCATTGTCGCCAATCTGTTTCACTTAACCCCTTTTTCCCCAACTAGTCCATCTCCTTTTCTAATGTGGGTGTGTGTGTGTGAGAGAGAGAGTTCTGATTTTTCTAGACTGCTCACATGAGCACAGATGTGACACACAGCACAGCAGACACAGCTACACCACTGGAAAAAACGCTCCCCCTCCCGCAATGGTCAGCTGCCAGTAGCGCCTCAGGGAGGGGCGGGGCCTCACAAGCCCCTCCCCATCCACGAGGGAATGCTGAAGAGCCCAGACTTGTGCAGGTCTTGTGAGGCAGTCATAGTTTCTGTGAGTCACGCGTGCGATGTCAATGTCACGTCAGGAAGACACCGTTTTCCAGCACGCATTCCTACCTTGTTTCTGTCACCTCTTCCGTAGGGCCTTAGAGAGAGAGGGTGATGTACGCGTCTCACTTGTCCATCCCTTGTTTTCAGTACTTTCCACTGTAAAGAGAAATTCTCAGACCACAGCTGGGGTCTGCAGGAGCAGCAGTCGCTGCCAAGGGTGGGGACGTGGTCCCTCAGACTAATGTTAAAATGTCTATATTAGTACATATCACTTCTACCTCATTGTGCTGGATAGCATTCTGTCAACTTAACACAAGCTAATCATTTGAGAGGGGATCTCAATAAGAAAATGTTCCCATTAGCTCAGGCTGTAGGCAAGCCTGTAGGGCATGTTCTTAATTAGTGATTGATCAGGGAGAGCCCTGCCCATTGTGGGTGGGGACATCCCTGGGCTGGCGGTCCTGGGTGCTGTAAGAAAGCTGACTAAGCAATCCATGGGAAGGAAGACAGTAAGCAGCGCCCTCCATGGCCTCTGCATCAGTTTCTGCCTCCAGGTTCCTATCCTGTGAGTTCCTGTCCAGACCTCCTTCAGGTTGCTTTGAGTTGCTTTGGTCACAGTGTTTCATCATAGCAATAGCCACCCAAACGAAGACGATCATAATGGGTTTCACCGTGTTATTTTATATACACATCATGAATTTGGATCATATTCATTCTTCCTGTCCCTCATTGCTCTCCCACTCCTGCAAATCCCCTTCTTGTTCTGAGCTAGTCCCCTTCCACTTTTACTGCTTGATGTGTGTGTGTGTGTGTGTGTGTGTGTGTGTGTATGTGTGTGTGTGTGTCCCAGTGTGTTCTACTAGGGTGCTTGCCAGGACTATGTGGGAGGGGGTTGCTTAAGGAGCAGGGCCACCTTATCAGAGCCACACCACTCAAGAAAATGCCTCTCTTTCCCTGTCCACCAGCTTCAGGGAGGGCTGGCGCCTCATGAGTTCCTCCATCCCCTTGGCGGGATGTCGATGGGCCCCATTTTATTCAGGTCTTGAGCGGGTGTCACAGCTGCTGTGAGCTCAAGCGTGCAATGGTCCCATCATGCCCGGACGCGGGATTCCCATACCGCTCCCCCTCTTCCCCTGGCTCTGACACACTTTCCGACCTTTCTTCTGTGATAGTCCCTGAGCAGAAAGATCACCTTTAGCTATAAAAAACCAAACAGTAGATTTGGCCCACAAGCCACCATCCACTAACCTCTGACCTAAAGGAGTCATCGCATTTACTTTTATTTCTCGCCTCCTCTATGCGTATTTCAGTTAGCAAGATTTTTAAATTGGTCAGTTCTATCACTGAGAAAATAGGGATTTCACCTAAATGCAGAGTTTTGCAGCCTGGCAAACGAGTGCATTTTTACAAATCTGTATTTTTAAATCAATTTTGCTGTTTGTTGTTATGAAGATTAAACCTCAGCCATACGCTGAGAACTCATTCTACCATGGAGCTACATAGCTAGCTGAAGACTGCATTATTCACTTAGCTACTGATGAGAATAAGGTGCCTGACTGGAGGTTTCTATCTTTTACCTTGCTTTCAAGTTAGGACTCATCTCATTTGACTGTGTGGGTTTTTTTGTTTCTTTGTTTTGTTTTAGATTTACTCTGGTTTTGGTTGCTTGTTTGTATTTGGTTATATTTTGAGACTGGGTCTCTCTACATAGCCCCGACTGTCCTGGAAGGAATTTGCTACGTAGATCAGGTTGACCTTGAACTCACAGAGACAGTCTGCTCTGCCTCCTGCGTTCTGGGATCAGAGACGCGTACCACAGTGCCCAGCAGATTTATTTTGTTTTGATTTATATGTACATGTGTGTCGGTGTATGGGCACATGTGTGTGAGTGCTTGGAGGACTTGGAGGGAGCTGGACTTGCAGGAGGTTATGAGCCAGCTGATAGAGGAGCTGGGAACTGAGTTAGGGTCCTCTGCAAGGGCGGTGTGTGCTCTTAACTGCCGAGCCATCTATCATTTGACTCTGTGATAAATGGTTTCTATTTTCTTAATAGAGCTGAATATATGACCAATGAGAAAATGCAAATTTGAAATAAATTTGCCAGTGGGGGAAAAATGAAAATAAAAGGGGGCATGTAGCAAATTGTCCATTGGAAATGATCCCATCAGGTAAGAACTGGAAACCATGGAGACAGCGCGTGTGTGATGCTCCTTCCCATTTAGAGTAAGACCTGCAATTACCACTGAGTCAAAGAGAAGACGGCTCCGACTGTGCATAACAGCGACCTCCAATGCTCCATACCCTGTGCTACTAGAGCTGCCAGAGTATTGCTGACCTAATACAAGCTTGGCTTCCTTCAGAAAAAAGAAATCTACCACTGTAAATGTAGGCTCTGACCTAAAGAAGATCACTGGCAAGTTAAAAGTGTAATTTATTAAAATGGCACTAATTAGCCTGGGGGAAAAATATGGCAATTCTCTCCTTGAGTCCCAGGATAAACAATGCCTGTGGAAAGAAATGCTTGTCAGCTCCCAAATGGCAGCGAGTGACTTCAATCAGAGAGGGCAATTTAGACAGTAAGCGGCGTTTCTCAGTCTTTTGAATTATGGAACAAAGCAAATGGCCAAAGGTACCCTGAAAGAGAAACAGGCAGACTGCGGTCTGCGTTACTGAGAAGCAGCTAAGGGCAGAAAGTGAGTGAGCAATTACACAGGGCTGCTCTTTCTTTCGTCTCTTTGCGGCACCTTCACCTCCTGTGCTTGCAGCGGGGAGAGCCTGGCTGAGTTTCCAGGGCAGTAGGAAGGCTAAGGTGGGGTGGCCCCAGGGTGGATTCCACCAAGAGTTCTGAGAGCTCCTAACAGATCTTTCCGGTACTTTCACCAGGTGCTTTGGAAGTAGCTCCTTCTAGCCTGTACCTTTATTTTCTTCCTTTTAACTCTCTCTTATGAAGAAAAGAAGTTTTAATTTTTGTCCAATACATGAATATTTGTTTAATGAACCATATTAGATGCTGTATCTTAAAAACCTTTACCTAACCCAAGGTGACAAAGATTTTCTCCTAGAAATTTCGTACTTTAAAGTGTAAGGTTTGTTGTTGTTTTTCAGTTTTTGAGGCAGTTATGTTAGCCCAGGCTGACCTCCAACTTGTGATTCTCCAGCCTTGACATCCAGAGTGCTGGAACTGCAGGCATGTGTTCCCACACCTGTCCTTAGTTGTAGGTTTCATGTATAGGTCAATACACAAGTCAGTTCTTTTGCATATGACATATTTCGAGTAGTTTTTTACATGTAATGAGAGACACAGATTTCAGTTCATTTTTTAATTTGCATGTAGGTTTACCATCATTTGTAAAAGACTCTACTTTCTCCACAGTACATTGTATGCTTGCTTCAGCAATACATATTAACACAAGTGCATACACTCGCGCGTGCACACCCCACACCACACATGCTGTTTGCTGGCTGGCTCCCTGCATTGTGTGTTTCTGACTGTGGGTGTATTGCCCCCCCTTAATGGCTACCTGCATTACTGTAATGTTCCTGTCCTCTGTCCTCCATCATCCTCATCTGTCACATCTACACATTTCCTCCTTCCTACTTTGTCAATTTCCACTCTTCCTTCAAGATTTCACCTTCTGCAGAACCACATATTTATGGTCACTGCAGGGAACCGTTGATTTTGACGGTTCTTCAATTTTCCTCTCCTCTCTGCTAGAGAAGGAAATGGCGAGGCATTTTATTTCTGCCTGCATTTATATCACCCTCACTGTGTAATTCACACTCTGCCCTTTCACCCAGTGTTTCTCATGGCTTGCAGCAAAACCATTTCCCCTTTCATTTGTTTTGGTTCATTGAGGGCAGCATGATGTGGAGAAAAGTGGGCCACACCTCATCTGAACTCTGCTTCACCATAGGCTCAAACGCAGCTGCTGCGGCTGGGTCTCTGCATCCCAAACACAAAACTGTGCTAACAGCTTTCCATGTTTGTCGTCAACATTAAGCAAGATATCATTGTTAATACTTTTCCTGCTCCCACCCCAGGCATGTGGATGCCTAATGCCTAATGGATGTCCTATTTTGTGTCTTCCAACCATTCTAAACAGAATGCCACTATTAGAAATGCTAGCCTCAAGGACAAGAGAGAATAATATGAAGGGTGTTTTCTGCACGTGTGATAATTAATAGTGAAACTCTTATTGTATTCAATTAATAACATGCTAATAAGATTTTAAATTACTGCTGAGTACTACCATTAGAGGTAATATTTATTTTCTCAAAAAAATAATCTGCTAGCCTCCCAACCTAAGTGATCAGAGCTATCTATATAATATATAATATTATATATATACTATAATATATATATATAATCCACCATTCCCCAGGACCTGCTAGTCAAAAACTAACAATATTTTAAGATTGCTGATAGTGCAGAAATATTATAACTTAGGATAAAGTAGAAGATTTTGGGTCCCAAAAGGGATTATCCAAATCTACTCTAGATTTGTTCTGCTTTTAAATACTAAAATAGCCAAGAACTACATTCTAAATCCCAAGATTCCTAGCCCAGCAAAAATTACCAAAATTGAGACCATTGAAATTCTAGCCTCTAACTTCTAGCCATATCACAACTTTAATAATTTTTTTTTGCAGTCCTGAGGTTTGAACCCAGGGCTTTCCATATGCTACACAAGTGTTCCACCCCTAAGCTATATATATATATCTCAACCTGCTGTGGGACAAGGGTCTTATATTGTTTTAAAAAAACACTGATTGGCCTGTAGCCAGGCAGGAAGTATGGGCGGGGTTACCAGGCAGAAAGTAGAAGTGGGGAAATGAGAAAAGGAAAATTCTGAGAAGAGGACGCAGTCTGCAGTTGTCACAGAGGAAGCCAGGCACAGAGGAAGCAAGATGAGAATGTCTCACTGATTAAAGGGACCAAGCCACGTGGCCAACACAGACAAGAATAATGGGCTAATTTAGATGTAAGAATTAGTTAATAAGAAGCCTGAGCTAATAGGCAAACCAGTTTATAATTAATGTAGACCTCTGTGTGTTTCTTTGGGACTGAATGGCTGCAGAACTGGGTGGGACAGAAACCTCCGTCAACACCAACCCCAATTCATTTTTATTCATGCACAGTAAACTTCTAAAATGGACCCAGTGAGTCAGGTCTATAATCCCAGATAATCAGGAGAGGAAGGTAGGAAGACCAAGTTCCAAGTCTGACAAAGGTTAAGAGTACATTCAAGACCAGCCTGGGAAACTTAGTGAGTGTCTCAAGATAGAATGGGGAAAGGGGGCTGGCGAGACGCTTCAGTGGTAGAGTTCTTGTCTAGCATGCACAAGGGCCTAAATTTATACCCATCAGCAAAAGGAAAAAACTGAAAAAGCTTCTAAGCACTCTGTTAAAGCTAATTGAAGCTACTAGGTCAAGGATGTTTAATTAATGATTCTAGGAACTTACTTAAAACCCCAGCAGCTGGGTTGTTTGGATCTTTGGCTGCTCCAAGCTAGCATTAACCCAAGTCTTATTTAACAAATGTTTAGCTGCACTTGCCAATGAAGGAGCCGCTAGTCACGTGTGACTTGCTTTGTGTGACAGATAAGCTGTAAGCAAAAGGGTTTTAAAGAGTCCCAAAGAAAAAAATAAAGTGTTTGTTACTAGAGTCACAGTTAATGAAATGATAACATTTTGGAAATACTGGATTAAATGTATCATTGTAGTCATTCTTAATTTTTTTTTGTTTGTTTTTTAAATGTTGGTCATAGAGCTAGAAAGATGGTTTGGTGGTTAAAGCATTGGCTATTTGACAGCCAGAACACTGGGGTTCTATTCCCAGTGTTCACGTGGCGGCTCACAAACATCTTTAACTCCAATCCCAGGGGATCCAAGTGCTTCTTCTGGACTTCATGGGCACCAGACACGAATGTGGTATACACACCTACACACACACATAAAAATACAGAAATAACTTTAAAATGTGGTTCATTATTTTTTTATTGTCTGTGTGTGGTTCCCACTTTGTTTCTATGGAACAGCGCTAGTCTACAGCTCAGAAACGTGCGAAAGACTGTGCTACATAGAGCTGGTGGATAATTATAGCTGTGGCTCATTACGATTTAGCAAACACATTGTAATGTCATTAGTGAGATGGAGGTACTCGGCGCACATGCGGTTGCCCAAGCAATCAGACAGGGTGGTACAGAAGTTCATGCACGAGACACAAAAGGAATTTGAGCCCCCACATTTCTGCAGACGAAATGCTAGCGGCTCAAGCTGAGGACACATGTGCACACCCTGCCAACACGAGACGTCACATACAGTTTGTTACTCTTCCCTGAAACCTGCCCCCCAGGGTTCTGCCACTAATTGCTCACAGTGGGCTCCCTTTTAAAGTGAGATTACACTCCCTCCATGATCTGTTGCACACGCTGACTTCCTGAGAGTTCCTAGTTTTTCACTCAACCTAATACCCGTTTTTACTCCTGTCTTGGCTTTGAAGGGTGCGTTATGGATGACGGTATGAGGTGATCGATAGAATCATCAGGGTTTTCTTTTCTAGTTATGATAAAATATGAGTGTCTAAAACAAACAAAGACAGAAATCTTTTCCATTATGGAAGCCAGTTTGGTTGGCCTTCAAAAAGTGAAAATAGAAGGACCATATAGAAACTAGAACGCCCAGGTTACCTCTCAGGAATGAATACACCTGAAGGATTCTAAGTCCACATGCCACAGGGATGTTTGCACATCTGTGTTTACCACAGCTCATTCCACAAGAGCTAAGTTACGGAATCATCCTAAGTGCACACTGACAAAAATGGACAATGATGTAGGGAATAACACACAGTGGAGCTTTCAGCTGTGCATAAGGATGAAATGATGTCATTTGCAGGAAGATGGATGTTGGTTATCATGCTAATTGAAATAGGCAAGACTCAAAAGACAGATGTCACATTTCCTTTCATATGCAGAATCTAGATTCAAATACATATATATAAAAGGAGAGGGTAATCTTTTGATTTGAGGTAGAGGACGTCGGGGGTGTGATGGAAATGGAGGGGGTAAATATGAGGAAAGAACAATGGTGTATGTATGTGAAACATTGCGATGAAATCCATTATTTTTAGATGCTAATTAAAACAGAGAAGTTTTAATGCTAGAGCCATCATACTGACACTATAATAACAGATAAATGAAAACTATGTCAAACATAGGGAGGTAAACCTTATGCAAGTATAGAAAGTGGAGGTCAGAGGGAAAAGCCCTGGTAGCATCCACCTACTCTGAGAAAGGAATTGGGGATTTACAGTTCCAGACACGAACATTAGCACTGGTCAGCTCAGAGGGGCTTACTGAGACTAACCCGGTATTTGATGTTTCCCCAAACGCCAGTGTTGACCTTGTCCCATCCTCCCACGAAGGTACTGATGCAGGCAGGGTTTCCCCCTAATATTTAGTTGAAATCTATTTAAGAATATACTGACTCTATAATACTAATGCAGATGTTATCAGTACATGTACTTAAGAAACTCTATTGAGGGCTGGAGAGATGGCTCAGTGGTTAAGAGCACTGACTACTCTTCTAGAGGTCCTGAGTTCAGTTCCCAGCAACCACATGGTGGCTCACAACCATCTCTAGTAGGAGCTGATGCTCTCTTCTGGAATAAAGACATACATGAAGATAGAGCACTCATACATAAATGGAATAAATAAATCATTAAAAAATTATTTAAAAAAAGAAAGTCTATTGAAATTTTAGGACTTGCGTGAGGTCATCCAGCACATGAACACACTCTATACTCACTTGAGTACCAAAGGTCAGGAAACCGTTCCTGTGACTGAGTATTGTTATCTATAAAATGGAGATTAAAATGCACCTGTCTTACAGAATTTTGTAGGAGCTAAATGAAATAACTCATGGAAAGAGTTAACAATAGTGCCCATTAGAAGCAGCCTAGGTATTGTTACTCAGTGAGGAAGGAGATGGTGAACTGGGGTATACATTGAGGGCTCGCTGGTCTATGCTCATTTTCATGTATAATTTTAATGCATATTTATAAAATGTTGGCCATTTATTAGTTCAGACATTTAGTATATGAAATCATAGTTCTTTATGTCCTTTAATCCAAGAATGTACTTTATTTCCCAAATTCCACTCGTTGCAAACCTTTCCACACACTGTAATTGAAAAAGTATTGCTATGGTCATGCAGCCAGGGCTCAGGATGTATCCGTTAAAGCATGAATGAAGTGAATTAGAGAACCCTGTGTTAGACATCAGGTTGTCTAGCATGTTCTTTCTGTTCTGAGCCTATAGCAATGGTAAATTTACTGGTAAATGTTTGAAACCAGTGAGCAACGGAAAAAGCTGTGTCTTCAACATTCAACCATTAGGGAAGTAAAGAGGCTGGGGGCGGGTTGAGGAGAGGGACAAGAGAGGGTGGTGGGGGTGAATATGATCAAAGTACATTTTAAACATTTATAAAAATGTCCTAATGAAATTGTTAATTTTTGCAATTAATATATGAGGATAAAAGCAGGAAATAAAATATAGTATACTGCATCTGATGGAGCCTTCACAGCAATTAAAAAGAAAAACTGCCTGGACCAGCATGGGAAAGACCCCCAGCCATGCTATTAGGTTATTTTGGTTTTTTGGTTTTTTAAACAGGATTTTACTGAGGAGACCCAGCTGGCCTAGAACTCACTATATAGACCAGGTTTGCCTTGAACTCAGAGATCTGCTTGTCTTTGCCTCGTGAGTACTGGATTAAAGGAGTGTGCCACCGTGCCTGGATCAAGGTGCCACTTTCAGAAAAACAAAACCTAAACTGAAACATCTAGATCAAGATCCCTAAAATTAGACATTTAGGAAAAAAAATTCTGACTCTAGCCAATTTCAGATTATCTATTTGATGTCACTGAGTATGATGTCAGAAGGAGACACAGTTGATAACTGGCCCCCTAAAGCAGGAATAAGCTGCCTCTCACACACTGCTCAGGTCAATTCTCCACCCTTGGTTTGCTTATAACACGGTGTCTTAGGCAGCACTGTGCTGACCTGTTCACTTCGCTAATAGGTCTTAAATTGTGGTCTCCCAGCCAAAAGCATAAGCATCATCTAAGAACCCCTGAAAAGGGCAAACTCTTCGGCTCCACCTCATGTTTCTTCGACAGCCTGAGACCCACCATCCCACAAAAGGATACCAATGCTGTGTTTGAGAATCACTGCTGGCCGCCATTGCTGTTGTTTCTGAAGCGACGGAGTCCCAAGCAGCTTTTTACCGCGTTAATCAGGGCACCAACACTAGTGTTGTTTTTCTGGTTCAGATGTCTAATTGTAGGTTCTAAAATTGTAGCTCCTACAATTCCCAGAATCGGAGACATGTCTGGGCTCCCTGATTCACCTTCACACATGCGCAATAGTCAAGGAAATGGAGCGTTCCCTCATCTGATGAACAAAGGAAACTGAGGTACTATTCAGCCACAAAGAAGATGGAGTCTTGTCATGCACAACACCGCAGACGAAACTGGGGTTGATTTGCTGCATTAAATAAGCCAGACACAGAACAAGATGTCATGATGTTGCTCCTGTGTAGAATGCAAAACATTTGATCTCATGGAAATTGACAGTAGAATGTTGGTTACCACAGGCTGGAGAGAGTAGGCGGGGCGGAGCAATGGGGGAGGTTAACCCACTGGCACAAGTTCCACAGAGCAGCAAGAGGCTCACTATATATTATTAACGCACTGCACATTTCAGAAAGCTAAAAGAAAGATTTCATACTATTTTACTACAAAGAAACAATAAATAGAGAGATCGGTGTGTTTAACCTGATTTAAACACTATACAATGAATATATGTGTTCAAATGCCATATGCTTCACATTATCATATAGAGGTCTATGTTTCTATGTTTCTGTTCAAAATAAATTTAATTGACAGCAAGAGCTCCCCAGGAAGGCACGACGGCAGACACCCTCTTCATGAGGCCTGGAACAGGATCTTGCTGTAGATAAGGCTGATAATGAGACATCTACAAACTGAGAGAAAAGGTAAGAAAATGTGAGATGTAGGCTTCGGCGCTTGAGAGGGACGCCAGCATAGGGTTCAAGAGGATGAGGGCAGTGTGGAAGTAGGGTAGTGATGAGCCTGGACCACGAAGCTCTGCAGAAGGCTGGATTCTCTTTGTCACTGGAATCCATGAGGAAGCCACTAAAGAAGACATTCACAGCAAATTCAATGAGTATGGGGAAGCATCCTCAGGCATGCAAGATGCTTGAAGGGTGTACTCTAAGGATAAAACACACAGAGGCCCTGCTGTCATGGAGGGACTGAAAGATCAAGATCTGATAGGACAGTCCATCAGTGTGGACAGTCGTTTGGTTCAATGTCTACCCACGGGCAAGAGGAGACATGGCAGAAGACTTAACAAAAGTCCAGACCGGAGATGTAGCAGGCTGTTTGTCTCAAGTGGTTTTTCCACAGTTCCATTTGGCCCTTAGCAGAAGATGGGGCAGAACTTGCATTTATATTTATATGAATCTCTTACTCTATCTGATTGCTATTTTTTTCGAGTTATTCATAAATATTCCATTTTTTTATTTTCTCCATTTAAAGTTATCTTTCTGTCCTAAACACTATACAGAACTATTCACAGTGAGGCATTATGGTTTTCTAGAAAGATGTTCTCCAGGGATGGACTTCTGAATGTCAATCAGGCCCAGAGACACAAATAGGAGAGCCAGGGCAGCAGTGAGATTTTCTTATGGCTTTAGAGAATAACTATTGTGGTCCTGCTTCCTCTGTGGTGGACAAACAGATGCAATAATAGTGTCAAAAATAGACAATGTGGAATAAAGAAAGGAAAGGATGCCAAACCACTGCCCTTTGGAGCAGGAAGATAAATACTGCTTCCAGTGTCTCAATGCTTTATTAGCTGTGAGAAGCTCTGTGAATGGGGAGTTGGGAACTACTAAGTATGATCTTTTACTTCTGGAGTAAAGACCATGGGCAACATTCCTGGATTAAAATGATGTTTTGGTGACCTTATGAATTGTCTCGGTTTATTGTTTGTTTGTTTGGAAATTACATTAATGCAGCCCTAAATTCAATTATACCGTACAGCTATTGGCCGAGAAGTATAGATTTTCCAGCACACTGTGAGAGTGTTTTTGAGGAAGCTTGAAGATGTCAGAAGGCACAGCCTTCTATTCGGGTAGGGGTCTTGCTCCCAGCACATATTCATGCAACTGTGAAAATATTTTCAATAACAGAAGCATTTTCTATTTGGGGAACTTTCAATTTTTCTTCAGTGCTTTGGACTAAGAAAGATCTGACTTCCTATAACAGCCATGATTTGGCCTGAATTCTAGTAAGAACTTCTCCTCTTCCTTCCCAGTTCTGCCCTTTCTTCTCCCTCCTGTCTCTGATTCTCTTTCTCTTTCTCTCTCTCTCTCTCTCTCTCTCTCTCTCTTCTTCCCTCCCTCTTCTCTCTCTCTGTCTCTCTCTTTAAATAGTGGGAAGGCTCACAGAGGCTCTTCCACAGATCAGACTTCTCCACTCCTTTCACATGTTCTTCACACAATATATATGATTCTCAGGCTTGGCACCACGTTGTCACTTACTTATTTAATGATGGGGTCTGGCTGTACAATCCAGGCCATCCTTGAACTGCTATTCTTCTGCCTCAACCTTCCAAACACTAGGGCTATAGATACGCTCCACCATACCTGGTCCACACAGTGGCTTCCTGATGTTCTTCAATTTATTAACGTCTCCCTTAAAGTACAATCATGCAGCGCCAGGGAGATAGCACAGGGTACAATGTCATCAATCCCCAGAATGCACATAGTAGAAGGAAAGAAGTGATTACCCCAAGTTGTTCTCTGACCTACACACACACACAACACACACACACATTGAATAAATTGGGGTTCAGTTCAGACAGTCTCTTGACAAGCCCAGACAGCCATGATTTTCAGCTTGTCACAAGCACGCTACCCTCTATGCACATCTTGAGTTTACAGTCGCCCACTATCTCCACACCAAATGATTGCATCATCCTTTCCCGCCTTCTACTTGGATTGATAATTAGTTCTATGTGCGAAGTCCATCTTTGTTCCTATTGCATTATTACCTCGTTTGCTTGGATCCTGACCCCCAAACAATAGCACTCTTTTACAGTCTGTCATCTGGCTTCCTATTTTTTCTTTCTCCTGGGTTTGTGCCTTCTGCAATCCTAACAGTGTGTCTTGTCTGTCTGCATGAAATCACTGCGAACACACCTGGATAAGACAAAGCCAACTCCTTCCCTTCTCTTCTAATCAATTATTGAACGTCAAGCTTGAGAGCGGAACAGAATGCCCAGGTGGAGTACCAGATAAACATTGACTTCTGCTTGCCATTTCTCCGATGTCGCTCTCTGCTGATGTTAGCTGGAAAAGGGACAACGTAACAACTGTAATAATTCTAGGAAATGCTTAGAAAGCCAAATAGGAACCAAGTAGTTGAAATAGAGATGTTTTGGTGCATCCAGAACTAGAAATTAACAAATAGTTCAATTTAGAGCCCTTAGCCTTATTTTGAGCTATTTGAATTTTGAGGGTTTCACTGTACTAAAACCCGGTGTTAGAAAATTTGTTCTGAACTTTTAACTGAGGTATTTCATGATTATAAGCATCTTCCCCAAGTGGTTCCTTAAACATTCAAAAATTTAAATGATACAAAGAACACTTTTGGCAGACCTCTTGTTTAGCACAGCGCATCCAGCAATCAGCAGCGTTTCAGCTGCGGAGATGCCTACTCAAAAGTCCACTTGTGAGCTGTGGGCTTGTGTGGTTGTGTCAGTCCAGGGCTGAAGGAAGTACCACACATAGACACATAAAAGAGTTCAGTTCAGGGAGTACATCCGAGGTCACATCTGATCAGATACCTGCAGGGAACCGAATGAGAGAAGAATGGAAAATGTGTTTGGGGGCTGGGAAGATTGCTCAGCATTCGTTGTACAAGTGTGAGAATAGTTCAGATCCCCTGAAGCCTCATAAAGGCAGACATGGTTACGTGCATCTGTAATCCCAGTGTAATCCCATGGTGAGATGGGAGACAGAAAATCCCTGGAAGATCTTTTGTCAGCTAGCCTGGGTACAGAGTCAAACAAGGGAGCCTGTCTCAAATAAGATGGAACACCCGAGGTGCACTCTGACTTCCACATGTGCACAGTGGCAAACATATACCAGCACTTACCCACATTCACACACACACACACACACACACACACACACACACACACAGAGAGAGAGAGAGAGAGAGAGAGAGAGAGAGAGAGAGAGAGAGAAAGAGAGAGAGAGAGAGAGAGAGATTTTAAAAAAAGAAAAAATGTGTTCTCAACGGGATTCTACTTGTGTCTCTCTCCCTGCACAGAGTGGATTAAAGACTTAAATGTAAGCCTGAAAAAGACTCCATTAGCACAGAATTAACAAATATGATTACATGAAAGTCGAAAGAAAGAAAGGAAGGAAGGAAGGAAGGAAAAGAAGAAAGAAAGAAAAGAAGGAAGGAAGGAAATCAAATCAATAAATGGGCTAACAGAATAAACAATTGTCAAAAGAAAAAAGACAAATGGTACTAATACTTGAAAAGGTGTTTAGTGCTCTTGGCCTTCAGGGCAACACAATGAAAATGAGTTCCAGATTCCATCTTACCCCATTCAGAACGGGTGGCACAAGGAAGCGAATGATGGCAGGTGCTGGTAAGGTTGCTGAGGAGAATGCAAATCTGGACGGTCACGATCAAGCACTTTCCGGTACTCTTCAGCCACATCCCACATACCTTCCCCCTATTCTTAGCTCCTCTTCTTTCTCTGGTCCTTATCCTCGCTTCTTGTTAACTTATCGTTACCTTTCATAGATTCAGCTATCTCTAAAACCTTCAGACCCGAACATTATCCCAACCTTCCCCCCAGGATACTTTACCCATATTTAGAAAAATTCAATGTTGACCTAATACTTAATCTTTATTCTCATCTCCCATACTTCCCTCCTACTCCCAGTCTTAATACTAAAATCTTAATCTATGCTCTACTATCCTTGGCTGTTTATCCTCCAATGGTTATTGAAGCCAAAAGGGTCACTGGCTAGTCTAGATTTGCATAGCGGTACTATCAAGCAGCTGTGGTTGCTTTCTCAGCTAATATACAACTCAGGGAGCAATATAGAGATTGTACCAAGTACCCTAAGCTCCTGGACTATTTCAGAGCTGGGGATGAAATTTCTGGTCTCATGTGTGCTAGATCCTTATCTAGCACTGAGCTGTGTCCCCAGACTCTGAAATAATTTTTAATAAAGATAGTATCCGGAAAGCACCAAGATAGAAGCACCGAGTCACTTACAAAGGTGGAGCCATCAGAATAAAGCAGATTTATCAACTAAAATTTTACAATCTAGGAGAGGCCATTGAAGATAATGCCAGCCCAGGATAGCTATACCCAGAAAAGTAATCTGTCATAATTGATGGAAAGATAAAAATGATAAAATAGATTAAAGGGCTTTATGACAACTAAACCAATTCTTCAGGAAATAGTTGAAGAAACCTTCATACTAAAGAGAAAAAAATCCATCTCTAAGGCCCCAGGCAGCAATAAATCATACTAGAACAATAATTAAACAAGAAAAACTGGGGGGACATATACTGCAAAATTAACAGAGAGGCAGAAGTCAATATACAACTTTCAGGAATAACTATTAATGGTTTCGATTCTCCAGTCAAAAAGGCACAGACTAGGAAACTAGATTCAAAATCAGGCACCGTCTATGTGCCATTCCTGGGAAAACCAGCTCACTGTGACAGGAGATAAACAGAACCTTAAGATGAAAGCGAGAAAAGCATTCCAAGCAAATGGATCTAGAAAACAAGCAGATGTCACTGTTCTAATAAATAAAATGAGCTTTCAAACCAAAACTGGTGAGAAAAGATAAAGATCATTTCCTACCAATTAAGCGAATAACCCACAGAGAGGATGTTAGAACCGTAAATATACATGCCTTGAACACGGGAGAATCTGATTTGATAAAACAACAAAATCTAGATGTAAAATCACAAGTTAACACTAGCACAATAGTAGTGAATGACTTAGATACCCACACTCCCCACAATTGACAGGCTATCCTAACAAAACAACAATAAAAAAACCCCAAAGATTTTTATTCATGGACATCAGATAAAATTAACCTGACAGAGCAATTGATCCAAACTCTGCAAATATATGTTCTTCTCAGCAACCCACGGACCTTTCTCTTAAGTAGACCGTGTTTTAGGATGCATAGCAAACTAATTACAATGAAGTAAGACTAAAAGTCAACAAGAAAACCCCTAGAGAGGACACGAATTCAAGGAGACTAAATAACACATAATTGAACAATGAATGGGTCTGTGGAGGCATCAAGGAAGAAATAAAAAATATCCTTAGAATCAAATGCAAATGAAAGCATAATAAAAAAATAATAAAACAAACATGTGAGATACAATGAAAGTCCTAGAAGGGGAGTTTATAGCTCAAAGTGCCCGCTTAAACCAGAGAGACCCCAAATAAACCACTTAATAATGCACCTTATAGATCTGGAAAAGGAATAGGCCAAATCTCAAATTAACACAGGAAAGAAATCATGAAGATCAGGGAAAAAAATCAATGAAATGAATACAAAACAAAAAACTACAGCCACCAAAATTAATAAAACAATGTTGGTTCTTTGCAAATTAAAATGTGATAGAAAACCCTCAGCCAGGCTAACCAACAGAAAGAGACAGAAGACCCAAATTAATAAAATTAGAGGCAAAAGGCAACTATTACAATATATACCAATGAAAATCAGAAAATTAGGGCTTACCTAAAAATGTATTTAGCACATTAGAAAATCTAAAAGAGATTTATTTCTAGAAAGATATGACCTACTTAAATTAAGCCAACATGAGATAAATTATTGTCTCTTTTTCTAAATGGACATACAGCCATAGATTTGTGCTGATCTCAACATTGGTCAGGAAAGATTCTTTTTTTGTAGAAGACAATGGTTAAGGAAGTAACTCAACTGGTCAAAGTACTTAGAATAAGCAATGGCGAGGGCTCAGCCCTAAATGGGACGTTCTACCTGTTCTATTGTTGTGAGAAAATAACCGGGCGAAAAGTACTTTAGGGAGAAAAAGGTTGTTTTAGCTCAGAATTCCAGGTGGCGATCAATCATTGGAGGTTACTCATAGAGACGGGCATCTACGACAGCTGGACATACCGTATTCATAGTCAAGAGCAGAAAGAGACAAATGAAAACATTTCTTTGCTTTATTTTTTTGAGACAGAGTTCCCCAGTAGCTATGGAGACAATCCTTGAACTTGCTCTGTAGACCAGGCTGGCCTTGAACTCACAGAGATCCACCTGCCTCTGCCTCCCGAGTGCTGGGATTAAAGGTGTGAGCCACCACTGCCTGACAAATGAAAATGTTCTTTCAACTAGCTCTCACCAAGATCCAGCTGATGGAATTGTGCAGCCTACAGTGGGCTTAGTCTTTGTACATCAATTGACAATCAAAACATCCCCTTGCTATTATGTGCATAAACCAACCTAATCCAAATAATCCCTCAACTGAGTCTCTCTTTCCAGGTGATTCTAGGTTGTTTAAAGTTAAAGGTTTAAAATTAAGCACCATAATACTCCCCTGGACAACTTGATACACAAACGGACACATCACTTTTAGGTTTAATTTCTCACCCTTGTACCCATGGTCTCATGTAAATCTCATAACACTTTTACAGTCTAAAGTCTTTTAACTGTGAGTTCCTGTAAAATAAGAAACAAGTTACATACTTATTCCAAAAAGGGAAGAATGGGGCATAGCACACAAACTATTGCAATTAAGCAAAACCAAAATCCGGCACTGTAAATACCAAATCCTGTGACACAAATCCCAACAGATAGTATAAACGGAGACTTCCTGTTTGTTCCCAGCTGCCTAGACCCAAATAATCACAAAGAAACTATGTTAATTATAACACTGTTTGGCCAATTAGCTCAGGTTTCTTATTAACTAACTCTTACATCTTAAATTAGCCCTTTTCTATTAATCTGCTTCGGCCTATCGGTAAGGTTCTGGTGTCCTTTTCCTTCGACAGCTACACAGCGTCTTCTTTCTCCCTGCATTCAGCTTAGTTTTCCGTACCTAGCTCTGTTCTGCCCCACCCGCCGTAGGCCAAAGTAGCTTCTTCATGGTTTATAGTGTACAGAGGGGAATCCCACATCAATGTAGAGCTCATCTTCTGAGCCACAAAGGGCTTGGGTAGCCTCACCTCTCCAGCTCCACCGTAAGTAGTATATAATATCCCTCTTAGGTCAGGGCCCATTTCCTGCCTGCAGCTTCCCTCGGTAGACGACCCACCATCCTGGCATCTCCACTATCCTGGGGTCTCCAATGCTAACTAGGGTTTCCCTTCACCACAGACCTCTTGGCAGGGACTCCAACCAGATAACATGGTGGCAAGCCTCAGCTACTCTCTATGTCTTCCTCTGTTTTGCACTCTTCATGCCAACAAAGCAAGCATTGCTTAGATGACAGTTACATGTGCAAGCTCTGCCGAGTTGTAGCCTGGCCTCCTTGGGCACCACTGTAACTGGTGCTGTGTACCAATACCGAGGAAACAGTTTCCTCTTGTCCAGCTGAATCACAGAAGCTTAATTTCAACGATGGTGCTCTCTGTGACAGTCACATCCAGCATCATAAGCACACGACAGATCTCTAAGCCAACATATCGCATAGATATTCCCTTGTCCTGTTGACAACAAAGTCCTTGTTCCCTTCTGAAACTTAATCTGGCCCTCCACCATCAGCATGTCCCATCTCGGAAGCTTCTAGAAGAACAGGTTATTAAGCCCTGCCCACATCACTCAATGGCATTTCCAGCCCAAAGTTGTAAAATGTTTCCGTATTCTTCCAGATGATAACGTGGCTCAATTCATCACAGCAATAACCACTTTCCTGCGCCCAACCCCAGTTCTCCTGTCCCCCTGCTGCTGTGATAAAATATCCTGACAGAAAAGCAGCTTAGGGAAGAAAGGGTTTACAGTTCCGAGGCACCGTCCACAAGTCAAGGCAGAGACTCATCACATCCAAAGTCAAGAGCAAAGAGAACAAATACACACTTTCTTGCTTGCTTGATGCTTATACTCAGCTTTCTTGACTCATGTAGTTCATGGCCCAGTCAATGATATGGCATCTCCCACATATAGAGTGAGTCTTTCCCACCTCAATTAATAATCATTACAATTCCCGCAGACACGCCAACAGGCTAACCTGATCTAGACAATTCCTTCCCTGAGGCTCTGTTCTCAGGCGATTCTAAGTTTTGGCAAATTGGACATTCATAACTAACCATGACAGACATATCAACCTTCCCTACCAAGGAAGACGAGGTGAAAATAACACAAAAGCTACAGGATACCAGTGAATGCTGGGAATGCTGCCTTCTGGATTCGACACAGCTAATGTATTCAAGAATTCACAATAGCTGTGGTTAACTGAGCAGGATTAAGCCAGTCAAAATCCCGTCATGGGGAGGGGAAGGGAACATGGGCTCATGATCCCACCCCAAGCTGAGGAGCAATAGGCAACTGATGTCTTTTGAGGGGGGGGGAAAGTCATTTTTCTTTCTTTGCTCTGAGAGGTGGCCTATGTTCCAGGGGATGGCCCCATACCCATGCACATATGGGCAGCATTAGTGGGACACAGTAGGTTATAAAGAGGAGGAGGAAGAGAGAAGGAGGACGAGAAGTAGAGGAAGAGACATGGGGTTGGGAGCAGAAGTGCTAAGTCTAAGAAGGGGCACAGTGGGGATTAGGGAGGGATGGGTGGGGATCACCAAACTGCAACCTGGCGCAATGCTGCTGAGGTATTAGAATGGAATCCGATCCTGAGAAAAATGCTGTAAGATCCATTAATTCCACTGCTGGATAGACTCTCAAAGTGAAAACAAGGACATGAACAGACATTTGCATGCCCAAGAACACAGCAACATAGCCCAACAGTATAGAAGCAACTCAAGTTTCCATTTGTGAATAGTAAAGAAAGTGTACGTATTAGTCTATGAGAGATGCTATAACAAAACACCACAAACTGGGTAGCTTTACAAAACACAAAGTGTCTTCTCACGATTTGGGGAACAGAAGTCTAAGATCAAGATGCTATCAGGGTTGGTGTGCAGCAAGGCCCTCTTCCTGGTTTATAGACGACACCTTCTTGCTGTGTGTTCATGTGACCTTTCCCTCTGTGGTTGTGTGGAGGGAGAAAGTCTGGGTGTGTTCATCATCCTCTGAACACCAGTTCTGTTAGAATAGGGCCCCGTCTTTATGACCTCACTTAACACGAATTATCTGAACAAAGACCCAAAAACAGACATCTCAATCGGGGTATGAACATAAGAACTGAGTGGGGTTGAACAATTGAATCCATAACAACATAAAAAGGTAGAAATTTTCTGTTCTGGTGAGAAGGCTCAGTTGGTAAAGCATGTTCAAAGCTGTTCAAGCATGAAGATTTGAATTTAAATTTCCAGGAGCCATGTAGAAAACCATGCATGGCAGTGTGTTTCTGTTATTCCATTCCAGGGGAGGCAGAGATAGAAGGACCCCTGGGGCTTACTGGCCAGCCAGCCTAGGCAAATCAGGGAGCTCCGTGTTCAGTGACAGACCTTATCTCAGAAAGCAAGGTGAAAAAAAAAGAGAGAGACACCCAATGTTGGCCTCTGACCTCCAAACACAGACCCATAAACACACACACACACACACACACACACACATATTACAACCACACGCAAAAAGAAAATTCTGACACATTGTATGACATGGATGACCTTTGGGGACATACACTAAATGAAATAAGCTAGTCACAAAGGGCACTTGAGCAGGATTACAGTTACATGAAGTTCTTAGAGTAACCAAACTGAGACAGAAAGTAGAGAGCCAGTTGCCTGAGTTTGTGGGGAGTAGTGATGAGTTAGCATTGAAGGGTGCGGAGCTTCAGGTTTTCACAGTGAAAGAGCCATGGAGACGGATGGTGATGACGGCCACAAAACAGTGCGACACGGACGTATTGCTGGGACTGCAAGCATAAAAATGGTAGGAGCCATAAACTTCTTCATGCTGTGTACCACGATTCTGTAACAAAAGGATGCAGCTGAGCGAAGCACTCCTAGCTTACAGCGTTCCTAGTTCAGGCTGATGTTTGCAAAGGGCGCTCATTCCTGTGGAATCTGCTGCTGCAGACAAATGTGAACGTGTCCACTTTTGTCGTCATGGGTGCTTTCACCCTGTCACCTGCTAGTCAAAGATTTTGTTTAATGTGTGTCTGTGTGTGTGTGTGTGTATGCATACGTAATGCATGTGTGTTTGTGTGTGCTCGAGCATGATTTTTTCCTAACTGTATAGGGAAATTTGTCTTTCAATAAAATAAATTAAAAATTTATATATCTTTTTATAAAATCTAAATTTCCAGTGTGGATTGTAGCTTATTCTTCCCCATGTATTATCATTACAATGATGATGATTATGCATTTACTGGTTATGGGAAAAAATCAGTCTGGGGACTTCCAAATTTTGCAAGAATGTAAATAATTGAACAATATTGTCAAATGTGAATTGATGCTAAGATAACAGAACAGGAAAGTCCCAAGTGAGTGTTTCCCCTGTTTCTTTGTCTTCCCTGACTGATAGCAAAGGCAGCAAATGCTTTGGTTCTAGCCGAATAAATGTTTGTGATCAAATGAATCCATGTGTATATGAGCACATCCCAGAAAGATTTGCCATGGTGAGGGACAGGATAAACCCAGAGTCTCAGCAAACCACTGCCAGGAAGACCTGTAGGCAACACATATTTTGAGAGCATGAAATTATTGCAGGGATAATTCTCTTTTTAAATGCAGCTTTATTTCTCAAGTGTAGCCAAACATTTGGAAATAAAATTTAACTCAATGCCATTTAGTCCCTTTGCAAAGCAGGCAGAAGGAACCTGGGTGTGACTTATACACGTCTGTCTGAATGCCTTCCCGCAGACAAAATTTAAAAACCTCATAGAACAATGGTTCTCAACCTGTATGTCATGGCCCCCACAGGGTTGCATATCAGATATTTACATCATGATTCAGAATAGTAGCAAAAATTACAGTTATGAAGTAGCAATTTTATGGTTGTGGGTCACCAGAACATGAATTAAAGGGTCATGGCATGAGGAAGGCTAAGAACCTCTGGACAAGATGAAGTTGGTTCATCTGGTTAGAAAGACAAGAACTGGAGCACAGAAATATAGCTTTTTCAGTGCTTTGCATTGTAGCTTGTAAGTAAATAGGAATAATGAATTCTAAAGAGAAAAACTGACCAAAGACCAAAAGCTTAGAAATTTGAGCCATTAATATATGATGTGAGCAGCTAATAATGGAAGCTGTTTGATGGTTGTGCAGCCGCCTGGGAGGTGGAGGTCGGAAGATCAGAAGCGCAAAGCCAGCCTGGGTTATACAGCAAGTTCAAAGCTGGCATGGCGGCCACAAGAGATCCCATCTCAAAAAGCAGCACAACTGTAGGAGGTGTAAACGTTGAGTGGCGTGTTTTTTATATATACAACATTACGTTGTTTGATAGGGAGAGGAGGATAAAGTCAGGTGTGGCTCATCTTCTGGGGACCTACTAACAACCAGAAATGAAAGCAACAGAAGAAAACAAAGGCAAGCCACTCCAAGATACAGGCGGGCAAGGACTTTCTGAAAGGATTCTAACGGCGTGGGTAATAGTCTTGGGAACTGAAAAATGGGATTACATAAAATCGTAAAACGTCTGCTGTGGGAGCACATTCTACTCCTTCGGCCAATAGCCTTTAAGATACCAGCCCACTTGGGTGTGGTCTCTTATACTGTAAAAGCAGCGGTAAAGCTTGCGCCTGCTCTCTTCCTTCTGGCTGCTAGACTCTGTTCCTGTTTGTGCATAGGACAGTGATCTGTAAGTTTTAACTTCAATAAATAATCCTTTTATTGTTCATAATTCTGAACTGGTGTGGGATTATTTTGTGACTTCCATCATCATCCGGCACCCAACATGGGGCTTGAACCCACGACCCTGGAATTAAGAGTCTCATGCTCTAACCTGACTGAGCCTGCTTCCCCCTACAAACATCTATGCAGCAGAGGAAATAATTGTCAGAGTGAAGAGACAGACTACAGAATGGGAATTTTTTCCAACTATGTACCAGAGGCCTAATATCCAGAATTCATAGAGAATTTAAGAACTTAAATAATCCCTCCAAATCCAGTAATCAATGGATATGCAAATGAACTGAACAGATAATTTTTAAAAGAATTACAAAGAGCTAGTAAGTATATGACAAGGCACCCTTTGCATCAGGAAGATGAACATTATAACTAAATCGAGATCTGTTCCGATCAGAATGGATCACATTTAAAAAAGAAGAAAAAAAAAAAACAAGTTCTGGTGAGGATGGGGAAAGGCTGGTGGGAATGCAGTCTGGTGCAGGCTCTGTGGAAGTCAGTACAGAAGCTCTTCAGAAACAAAATCTAGAATCATCCTTTGACCTAGCTATACCCCTCCTCAGAGAGGACCTGCAGGAATTGAAGTGAGCATCCAGAGACACCGGCATGCCTGTATTTACGTCGGAAGCACAATAGCCAAGATACAGCTATGGCTGTCAAGACAAGGACGAGTACAGAAAACGTGGTAAATACACACAATGGAATTGTGTTCCGTCGCAAAGAAACATGAGTTCCCATCATGTGCAGAATTAATGGAAATGGAGCTCACACTGCAAAGGAAATTGAGTCAGACACAAAAGACAAAAAAAAGTAGTCTCTCACATTCAGAATCTAGGTGTGTGTGTGCATGTGTGTGTGTGTGTGTGCGTGTGTGTGTGTGTGTGTGTGTGTGTGTGTGTGTGTGTGTGATACCAGAAACTGGAGTTCACAAGGTAGCTGGACCAACATAACTTTCCTTATGTGCCAAACGTCCAGATTTGATGAATTAAGAAGCCTGCATGCTGAGTACCACCTGACCTGGAAATCCTTGAAGTGGGGACAGCAGACAGAGGCAGAAGGAGACCATAGCACAGGGATAGCCTGGGCTAACGGGTGCTGTTGTAATGTAGAAAAAACAGCATGCTAGAGAAAGACCCCATGCAACAGAGCTCATGTGGAGGGGTTTTTAATAAGAGAAAAGGAACGTAAAAAGAGGGAAGTGGAGGGGGGAAACCAGCCTTGGGAGATAGGAGCAGAGAGAGAGAGAGAGAGAGAGAGAGAGATGGGAGGGTCCTTTTAAAGGGGAACGTAGTGAATGTGCACAGGAGGGGCCTCCAGTTTACATGAAATGTCCCTGACGCAGCAACATTATTCAGAGAAGGGAACTCTGACGAAGGCTGTTCCATCCTAGCCCATGCCACAGGCTAAGCCTCCCTGACTCAGGACATGGTGAAGAACTCTCTCCTGTGGCATGTTAGGACTCTTAGCTAAGCATGCAGAATCTGACTTTATTTTTAGGTGTTGTGTTCATTTATGATAGAAACAGGTCAAACACGCAGTCAGTTTCTCATTGAACAGAAAGAAAACTTAAAGCAAAAAAAAAAAAAAAGTCTCTGAGCAAGTTTGAGAGTTCAGGATGGCCCCTTGAAAACACTGAAGTTCTGCCTGCATGGCCGGACATAGTTTGGGTAACTTCAGCTCTCTCCTTAGCGTTACAGTGGAAAGGACGGGTGGGCAGATAAACACTGACTTCAATCAAGAGGGCTAGCAGCTCCAAACAAGATGGGAAAACTAAAGCAACGGCTATCACCTGTCTGTAATTGGCAAGGTTTCGTCTGGGAGGATCCCCCTAGCCTGGAGGTTGATACAGGGGGCCTGAGCACACAGGTGTGAAGCAAAAACTGAACAATATCAGGAAACTACAGAGAAAGGAGATGAAGGAGAGGGGGATGGGGAAGGAGAAGAGAAAAGCATTTCCCATGAGAAGTGCATATCCATCGCTTTTCATCTTTCTCTGATTACAAGGAAGGCACGCCAGTAAGCGTCTATATAGGAGAAGGTCTTAGGCAAGATTCTGTTAATTATGAACACGCCTGTATCAGTCAGGGTTCTCTAGAGCTGTTAGAATACACACACACACACACACACACGCACGCACGCACGCACGCACGCACGCACGCACCCACAATGGGCTTTATTAGATGGCCTTACAGGCTGTAGTCCAACTAGTCCAAAATGATTGTCTACCAACTGGAGGTCCAAGAATCCGGTAGTAGTTCGGTCCGTGAGGCTGGATGTCTCAGCAGGTCTTCAGTAGACACTGGGATCTGGCCTGAGAGAAGTAGGCGCTAATGCCAGTGAACTGAGAGCCAGGGCAAGCAGGCAAAGAGCAAAGGCTTCCTTCCTGTCCTTTGCATAGGCTGCCACGAGAAGGTGTCCCAGATTCAGAGTGGAACTTCCGACCTCAGTGATCCAATTAACTAAAAACCTCTCCCAGGTGTGCTCAACGCCTTGGGTTTGTAGTTTATTCCAGATTAGTCAAGATGACAACCAAGAATGGCCATCAGAGTCCGTCCTGCTCGCGTTCAGCTCAGTGTTTTCCAGTGGAGGCACTGAGCTGGAGAGGCTGGTTCTGGCTAGGGTAGCAGCAGAGGTCAGAGTTAAGGTGGCCACCCTATTCCCGCGTTCCCTCTGCAAATTCAATGATCTAGAAGTCATTTCATCAGAAGCCCATTGGGAATGGGGGGCCAACCTAGATCAGAGCACATGCGTCATTGAAAGGAAGAGTTTGTCTTACTGGACAAAAAGGAGAAATTAAAGCCAGAGGGGAGGAAATGTGCGGCCATCTGGCCTGTTTTCCTTGGGTGTGTGTGAGGGGAGTAAGGGGGTGGGGAGGAGGAAGAGGGTGATCAATCAGCTGTACTCTGAAGCTGCATTCAAAGCTTCCTCCAAGATTCCCTAAATATCCTTGGGTAACAATGAAAATGCAGCGGAGACCAAAGAAGGGTTGAGATTCTCATCTGCAGTTTTATTCTTGCCCTTCCATCCTCCATAACCACAGGACAGAAAGGAGGTGAAGAGGTGAGTGAGGGCAGGGAGTAGACCTGGGGCTGAGAGACCTGCTGTGTGCGGAAGATCCTATCTAGGTTGCTAGGGTGAGCAGGCTGCTGGACTCACGGTGAGGACAGACGCTGTCTTTTAAGTGGCCTTACGTTAGAGTCACTTGTTAAAATACTACCCACTCGGCTGGCATAGACGTAGATTCTGGAGAGTGGGCCCCTGCCTTTGGGCAGGTGGGAGTGAGCCATTGTTTTTTTCTTCCATTCTTCTCGGGAGCTGCTCTCTGGACTGTGAGATATGCTTTAATAGGTGCTTCTTACTTTTCACACAATACATCATTTTCCTGTGGGCACAGCCTCAGCCTCAAGTCTGCTTCAGCTTGCAGACATCCCACACTAAGGCACCGTATGGTGACGGCAGGGGACACACAATAGTCATGTGGCTGCTTGCGTGGGTAGCTTTTACTTGGGTCGTTCGTTATTATGTGGAAATAAATGGACAAATTACTGTCCTAATTTGGGGATGTTTTTAGTAGGTGGTGGTTTTGGTTTTTCGAGACAGGGTCTTACTATGTAGCTGGCTGGCCTGAAACTTGCTATGGTAACTAGGCTGGCTCCAAACTTACAGAAATCCACCTGCCCTGCCTCCTCGGTGCAGGGATTAAAGGTGTGTTCTGACTTAAAAGGCTGGTGGTTGTGTGTAAGTACTCCACTCTTCTAGAGCTGTCCTCCAAGATCATTAAAAGAAAATTATAACAAGGGAGCAAAGAAGCAGCTTTCAACTTCTGCATGAAGATATGTGGGCCAGGACATCCGAGGCCCTGAGCTCGAAACCATACAAGCAGGACCTGCACTCCCCAGCCCTGATTTGTGAGCCACAGCTTCTCAAAGTGAGGGCTCATGCCGCACAGGGCTCATAGACGCATGCGGCAGAAACTCATTCATCAAACACTGATGAAAGGGCCGCCTGACCAACGTATCTATTAACACTGACAGCTTTTTGCATTCCTATACATAAAGCAATGGTTCTCAGCCTTCCTCATGCTGCGACATACAGTTCTGCGCGTTGTGGTAACCCCCAACCACAAAATTATTTTCGTTTCTACTTCATAACTGTAATTTTGCTACTGTTATAAATCGTAATGTAAATATCTGATTTGCTGGATATCTGATATGCAACCCTTGTAAAAAGGGTCATTTGACCACGCCCCGCCAGAGGTCAAGACCACTGAAATAAAGCAATGCACACATGCGACCCCAGTTCCGCAGAGCCTCAACTCCCCCAACGAGGAGATGGAATTCACAAATCTAAGTTTTCCACAAACTTAATCCAATCTTTATCTTCCAGTGGTTGAGTGCAATGATAAGCTATCATTTTGGGTCCACCCCAGGGAGTCTAGGATACTCCTCTTTTCAGAGGAAAGGAGAAAATGCAATCTCTGCATTTTGCACAGCAGTTGTTTGCTTTGTATCCTGGCACGTAAGATACAGCAGCTGTACACTAGACACATGGACACACACATTTCAGAGTGTGTGTGCACGTAACCCAAAGGCTAGTGATGGGAAGGGCCGGTGTGGTTCACCCATGGAGCCCGTGTTCCACATGGCCGCCAAATCCCAGCAAAGGAATTGAATGAGATGGACACACCATGAGATCATCTGTTTGGGGTTTTGTTTTTAATTTAGCCCACGTGGTTAGCATGTCTACTTGGTTCTATTTCCATTGTGTGTGTGTGTGTGTGTGTGTGTGTGCGTGCGCACGTGCGCAAAAGTGGCATTGATAACTATGTAGCTTGTAAGTTGAACAAACTCCTGAGAATCTAGAGATCTCTACAAAAAGAGATGTGGGTGGAATCAGGTCCTTTCCGGGAACAAAGAATTTATCGCACCGGGATGCCGTCAGCAGTTTTTCACTAATCTCCCCTCCTTCACTTAGCTCTGTTTGCCTTAGTTTTGACAACCTGGGTTCCTATTTATGCTGTCAACGGTGTCATCATTCACTGGGCTGAGAAACAGATTTCATTTTTGTGTAATCGTTTCCAGAAGAGGATAATGAATGCTAATTTGAATCACACAAAACGTTCCCGTTTCCTTTATTAAAAAAGATCGTGGGGTTTTAAACTATGTTTGAAATCAACCGTTGAGAGCCAGGTTCGTGGAGCCTCATCTGTGGCTCAGACAATTCAGCAGGCTGAGATGGGAGAATCACTTGAGCCCAGGACCTTGGGATCAACTGAGGCAATGTGCAAACCTTATCTAAGGAGGAGGAGTTGTGGGTCAGTCAAGGGTCTAGTCTTCTGTCTAGAGACCAGTCAGACCTAAGAAGCAATAGACTTAGCTCATGTGCGCACTTCAAGGAGCAGAGTTTGGGGAGCCCCTGTTGCTCTTGGGTCAACTATCTTTCCCACAGTGTGCACATATATGGCCGCAGTATGTCTCTATTATGCGGGTCCCAAGAACCCCTGAAAAGTGAGGTCGAAATTTGGGGAGTAGAACCTGAGAATCAGCATTCTTCGGCTTCCATAAGTAGTTCTTACTCATGTCACATTTGGGGGACTAGTGCAGTAGATTGGGGTTACAGTTAGCTGAGTCCCCTTCAGAGAGATTGTTCCATTTTATTTGATGTGTTTTCTTGACCAGTGTGTGTGTGTGTGTGTGTGTGTGTGTGTGTGTGTGTGTGTGTGCGCGCGCATGCGTGCGTGCATGCGTGCTCGTGTAAGGATGCTCCAATGGCTGGTAATCATTATTCCTTGGTCATCTGTGAGAATGTCTGCAAAGGAGACTAGCACTTGAATCGGGAGGCTAAATGAAGAAGACACCCTCCAGGGGGAGCAGGTATCATGCAATCTGTCCAGGGCCCCGACAGAACCAAGGGTGTGCCCAGGAGCGCCTGCTCTCTGTTGGGGCCTCCAGCAGCTGGACTTCTAGTATGGACTTGAATCCTGGCTTTCCTGGCTCTCTGGCTTGCAGATTACAGGTCACAAGACTTCTCAGCTTCTGTCGTCACATGAGCCAACCCCTGTCAATGAACTTCTTTATCTACTCATATATCCTGTTTGTCGACAGGAGCAGAAGGAGCCCTGAGCATCCAGCCTGAGGAGTTCTTCCAGGGACCTGCACACAGAAGACTGATCTGCACCCACAGGAAACTATTTCAGGATGGGTCACCATAGAACAGAGAGGAGTTTGTTAGCATGGATGGGGAGAGTGGCCCTCAGAAAAAGGCTGTCCTAAGTGCAGGAATGGGTCTGAGCTTATTAAAGATAGTCATATTTAAGTGGCTTGCAACAGTCAAATATACAATTGCAGTGGTTGTTTTGGTCTGGTTTGGTTTGGTTTGGGGATTTTGTTGTTATTGTTGTTGCTGTTTTTCGTTCAAGACAGGGTTTCTCTGCATTGCTCTGGTTATCCTGGAACTCACTCTGTAGACAAGTCTGGCCTCGAACTCACAGAGATCCACCTGCCTCTGCCTCCCAAGTGCTGGGATGAAAGGCATGTGCCACCACCGCGCAACTCAATTTCAGTTGTTTTTAAAAAATTGTTCATTGTGTGTGTGTGTGTTTTGCCTGAAAGTGCATATGTGCACAGTATATGTGCCTGATGCCCATGAAAGCCAGGAGAGGGGTCAGATCGCCTGACACTAAAGTTACAGAGGGTTGAAAGTCTCTCTGCAGGTGCTGGGAACCAAATCCTGGTCCTCTGCACAGCAGCCAACATCTTGTCTGCTGATCCATTTCTCCAGCCTCCAGTTTCGGTGACTTCTAAAACACATGCTCTCTCTCTTCTGTTCTCTCTCTCTCTCTCTCTCCCTTTCTCTCCCTCTCTCTCTCCCCTTCTCTCCGCCCCCCCCCCAGACACACAGACACACACATACACCTTTTTCTTTTAGTAAATGAAATGTTGAACTGGTTCCTATGGTGAGCTGGACAGGATTACAAACTAATAAGGTAAAACCACAGACTGCAAGAGTCAAGTGAATCCCGTCTATATGGAAACACAGGGAATGAGTAACTTGCTCTAATTCTGTTACATAGGTGTGCTTGCCTGTGCATGGAGGCCGGAGGACAGCGAGCGGAAACAGGTCCCCTCCTCCCACCACGTGTGTCCCTGGGATGGGACTCAAGTCCTCAGATTTGAAGCGTGTGCCATTATCTTCTGAGCTGCCCCACTGGGCCAATATCTAAAATTTAACATTAAGTTTGTAACTTTATTAAACAGACTGTCAGAAAATTGCAAAGTTACACAGGAAATAATAAAGGTTTTTTGCCCTTGGTCCTCAGGCATGGTGTGTTGCTATTTTATCTCCTGCAACTGTGTACATTCCCCCAAATTGTCTCCTTTAGTTTGGAAAGTGTTACCCCAAACAAATGATCTAACCACATTGCTTATTTGACAGCTCCTTCAGTGCCAATATTCTTGAAGGTGTGGCTAGTCTGTCCATCACAGATCATCCCTGGGGTATGCTTCTCTAAAGGGCGGTGACTGTGGTCTGAGAGGCCTTTTTGACATTTCTAATAGGTGTTAGGAAAGGATCTTCCTTTCTTGAGATAATTACTGGCAACTGCGGCTAGCTAGACAGGGAGGCATTTTATCCCTTATCTCTCACTGGGAATGAAATTGGCTGGGATTACAGGTAGCATATATCAGAGGAAAATGCCTCCTTGATAAGGTCTGCACGAGCTGTTTCTCCCCCTGGAAGAAAAGGAGGGAAGGGAGGGAAGGGAGGGGAGAGCAGGGGATGGGAGGAGAAGAAAGGAAGGGAAGGGAAGAGGAGGGGAGGGAAGGGAAATAGATCAAGAGTGGCAGACAATATGCTGCCTGAGGGGAAAATGTCTCAGTCTGAACACCCTAATGAGATCTTTGTATTCTTCCTGACCAGAGGATGGTGGGATTTCCCTCAATCAAGATTCTCCAGGATCCAGAGGCTGTGTAGCCTAGAAGCCTAGGATAGAACCAAATCTGACTAGAAAAAAAAATTAGGAGATGTAGCCCTGTGGTCCTAAGAGTGGGAAAGCCATTCCTGACCCCCACCAGCTGCAGCATTCGGGAGAGCAGGCCCCGCACCTTGCCAGAGCAGCACAGTAGAGCCGACCCTGTTAGAGCAGGTGTAGGTGAATCAGCCCCAAAGTTGTGAGCATGGAAGAATGGCCCCAATTTCTTATCTGTCTTGTGGCCTAATGAGTGGGAGGAAAGATGTCTCTCCCTCATCAATGCCTGGGACAGGTGAGAGAACGGCCTTGGGGTCATAAGAGCGGAAGAGCTGTTCCTAATCCCCACCAGCTGCAACACTCAGGAGAGCAAGCTCTGCACCTCCCCAGGGCTGCACAATAGAGTCAACCCTGTTAATGTGGGTGTGGGAAAGCCAGGCCTCAGGATATCAGCATGGAAGAGTTGCCCCATTTCTCATCTGTCTTGTGGCAGCATGGGCAGGGGAAAGAAGCCACACCCCCCGCCCGAAAGCACATGGGGCAGGTGAGAGAGCTGGCCCTGTGGTCCTAAAAGTAAGAGAGCCATCCCCCATCTCTCCCACCTGCAACACTTGGGAGAGCAGGCCCTGCACCCCGCCAGGACAGCACAACAGAGCCAACCCTGTTAGGAGAGGTGTGGGTGAGCCACCCCTGAAATCGTGAGCATGGGACAGCTCTCCCCATTTCCCATCTGGTGGACCAACCCTACAGCAGCCCCAGGCCCAGACTCAGGGTTATGAGTTGGCTTGCCCCAACATCCACCCTATCTACGATCTGCTGAAGCACGCAAGGGATCTGACCCACAGATCCAAAGCTGCAGGATCTCCACAACACTGGGCCCAGCAGGATATCCAGGAAGAGTTCTAGTGTGGACCCAGCGTCAAACATCTAGTGGAGACCAGGGGCCTTGAACCAGACCAATGACTCCTTGCAAAGAGCACTTGAAAGTAGAGATATATGGACCAAGGAATATAACAGTATGACTTGTTGGGGTTGCACTGCAGCTTCCATGACAAGATTTTTAATTCCTTCCTTAAAAAAAAAAAAATTCTCAGATTACCGCTCACGCCAGGCAAGTGCTCCACCACTGAGCTACAGCCCTAGCCCCTTAAACGCCTATCTTTAGTTTATTTAGTTGTCCCAGGTCAAAGATTTATGGTAAGAGGTTGAATACTGTGCACAGTACAGATTCCAACGACAGAACAAAGGATGACTCAAGACAAATTACACACCATGACCACAAATGAATGCAGTTTAAAATAAATAAAATATCAACAAGTAAGATGCAGCTCCACCAACCCAGGGTCTCAGCATCATGAATGTGTATGAGCTTTGCCGAGATCCCTTTCTGAAAACTGGGCTATTCCCGTCGTGGACTCTAGTCGTGAGGCATAAGCCAAGTGTGCAGCAGGAGAGCTGTCTCAGTCTTTGCTCAGACAGGAAACCACCGGCAATTCAGCGTGAAGTCACCTTCTATTTTTAAAGTAATTGAACTTGAGACATAACTATGAGTGTGACAGCTTCCCAGGGCAAAAGAGATGACTAAGGAAGAGTGAAACCTAGGCTAATGGAGCAATACTTTTGAAAATTACACATATATTTGTGCTCGTCTTCTATCACTTCCGGTTTCATCCATCATACCGGCTTCTGCTCTTTTCCTAGAGAGATTTCTGCTGCTTATTTGCTTCTAACAAAAGTCATGTGCAGCGACCACCCCTTGAGAAGGGGGAGCGCCGCAACCCTCCCGGCTTCCATGCACTGGGTTTCTAGCACACAAAAATGGCTGACTCAAAGGGTTAGCATTTTTTGCTGAGCCTGTAACCCGAATATCATGTACACAAACAACCCAGATACACAGAGGCCAGGCAGAGGCTTCCAGCCCCTCTGAACCAGGCTGTGCAAACAATCCAACAGTCCTGACCAATAGCGGCTTCATGAAAAATGCTGGGCAAAGCCAGACGATCTCTTATTGTGCTTTTGTAGTTATTAATTATTAATTTTGTATTTAATTAATTATTAATTTTCCCGAGTGGGTCTTTGCATGTTGCACAGGTTGCTTTTGCAACCCCGAGCTCAAGCAATCCTCTTGCCTCTGTTTCTGCAGCCTCTGGTGTAGTTAAGACTACAGGTGCAGTCTCAGCAAACACATGTTTTTTCTATGTCCTATATTCACTGTTCAACAACTACCTTTATTCTGAGCCAAGTGGAAATTCATGAGGAAAAAATCTGAAGTAAAGAATGTCTTTGTAAGGTCTTTGTAAGGCATGGCTGGACATGCCTGTGATCTCAGCACGGGAGGCTGAGGCAGAAAGTGTCAGTCAGTGATACAGCACAGGAAGGTTTGAAAAGTCAAGGCCAGCCTAGGGTGAATCGTGAATGCCACATTAACCTGACCACACAGGGAGCTCCTGTTTCAATCACCAAAGACCTGGGGTGAGTAAGATGGCCCAGGGGGTAAAGGCACTTGCTGTTAAGCCTAATGACCTGACTTCAATCCCTGGAACATACACGGTAGAAGGAGAGAACCAACTTTTGCAAGTTGTCCTCTGAGCACCCCACGTTCAGGCCTTAGCATCCTTGTGGGTTCCCCCATGCCAACAAAGAATGTGATATTTTGCATTTTCCTGATTGCTAAGGATGTTGAAGCATTTACTGGCCATTTATATTTCTTCTTCTGAGAATGACCTATTCAGTTCCTTAGGCTACTTACTGATCAAATGACTTGGGTTTTGAGTGTTTAAAATGTGCAGTTCTTTATAATATACATGTTTGTGTGTGTATACACACTCCACAGACACACATAGAAACATATGCAGACACACACACACACATTCATTATTTCTCTCCCAATGAGCAGCTGACAGATTCCCACCCCCATCCCATTCTGTAGGCTGTCTCTTCTCTGTAGTGATTATTTCTGTCATTATACAGATGCTCTTCAATGTCATGCGATCCTATTTGTGAATTCCTAGGATTATTTCCTTGTGCTACTGGAGTTCTCTCCAGAAACTTCTTGCCTATGCCCTAGTGGTTTCAACATTTGACTGAGGTCTTTAATCTCTTCTCGACCGATCTTATATGCTACAAATCCAACTCTATTCTTCTACCTGTAAATATGGACTTTCCCCAGCATCATGATTGAAGAAATTGTCTTTTCTCCGATGCATGTCTTTTACACAGTCTTTGCCAAAACAATGCCTGGCTGTAGCTATGTGAGTGTACAGGTAGGCTTTTTATTCTTGCTCTGTCAAAATTTTTTTTTATTACTATGGCTCTGTAATAAAATTTGATATCAGATATTTAAGCCCTATCTCTTAAAAGTCCCATTGCCTCCCAACTGTACCACTCTGTGAACCAGGCCTTTCACTTGGACATTTCCCAGACATTCCAGGTTTAAATGACAGAATAATGTTAATATCCCACAAGAGCGGAAGCTGGTTGTAACCGGGATTCTCAACGCAAACTCGGTTTGCACAGGATAAAGTGTCAAGTGAAACGACATAACAAGGAAGCGGCTGTCAAGCCTAGAACGTGAGAAGTTTGCGATGGATAGCCCAGCCTGTTTCTGCAACAATTAAGGAGTAGGAAAAAGGGGAGTAGGCCGAAAGCCCTGGAAAGACCCAGAAGAAGTGGCCAGGGAGAGCTGTGCACCATGTGCAGGCATCTTTGACTGCTCATTCTCACCGTCAGCTGTGAGAAGTTGTGTGTCGTGTGTTTGTTTGTGCATATGCACAAGTACATGGCATGCGTGTGGAGGTCAAAGATCCATGTGAGGAACCTTCCTCTACTTCTTTCCACCTTATTTTGTCCGTGTGTGTGTGTGTGTGTGTGTGTGTGTGCGCGAGCGCGTGCGTGCGTGCGTGTGTTCAAGTGTCTATGTAAATATGGGTACATATGTGCCGTGGCACTCGGGTGGAGGCCAGAAATAACCCCTGGTGCCAGTCTTGCCTTTCCCCTCTTTTGGATCCTGGGTCTCTTTGCTGTTTTTCCATTGCGTAGGATAGTTGACCCACCTGGCTAACTGGCCTTCTAGTTTCCAGGATTTTTCTGGCTCCTTTCTCCATTACCCCATAAGAACCCTGTGGGTAGAGATGTTCAAGTAATATGTTGTGGTAGTTTGAATGTAACTGGCCACCACTGGGAGTGAAATTATTAGGCGTGGCCTTTGTTGGCGTAGGCGTGGCCTTTGTTGGAGAAAGGGTGTCTCAGTTCACTTCCTGCTGTCTGTGGATTAAAGCACAGAACTCTCAGCTCCTTCTCCAGCACCGTGTCTGCCTGCATGCAGCCATGACAATAATGGAAACTGTAAGCCAGTCCCAATAAAGAGTTTTCCTTTCTAAGAGTTGCTCTGGTCATGGTGTCTCTTCACCACAGTAGAAACCCTGTCAAAGACATGCTTCTGGAAACTGAAATTTGGGTCCTCACCTTCCACAGTCAGTTCTTCTGCTCACTGAGCCATCTCTCCAGCCTCGCCTTCTTTTCTGAAACAGGGTCTCTCATGGAATCTGGAGTTCACTGATTGACTTGACTGGCTGTTTGGAGAGCTCCAGAGATCTATGTGTCTCTGCCCACCCTCTCCACCAGTGCTGAGGTTACATACGGCCACCCTACCCCAAGCCTGGGTACTGGGGATCTGAACTCGGGTCTTCATGCTTGCTCAGCAAGTTCTTTACCCACTGAGCCATCTTTCCAGCCCCTAAAATTACAGTTAGAGACAACCAGAAAAACTTAATTATGGAATAGTTATCGTGCAATGTCAAGGGATAACTGTCAATTGTATTAGCTGATACACTAATCTGTGGTTATGGAAGAGTAATTTGATCATTTTTAGGGAGGAAAAATGATATATGTAAATGATGCATCTGCATTTTGCTCTAAAATAGTTTTGTAGAAGAAACCAATGCATTGGTTAATTGTGGCAAAATTCTGGTAGCCACTGACTATGGGTGATAGATAGGTAAGAGTCCATTGGTATAAGTTTTATGCATAATAAAAATTTCAAACACTAAAGTGAAAGATTTATACATCTTTTCAAAATAACTAAAATTGCTTTTTTAAGTATTGATGAGCTTAGATACATTATTCACCATACTAGACATAAATCCCTAAAGCTTATGTCATTAGTAAGAGTTATGTATCTCTTTGTATCACATCTGCCAATTCTGCTTTCCATAAATATAAGAAAATATTAGAAAGAGGAGGTTATGGGCTGGTTCAATTAGTGAAGCGGTTGTCATACAAGCATAAGGACCTGAGTTCAATCCCCCAGACCTTACTTTAAAAGCTGGGTATTGCAGCACTGAGATCCTGCGGCTGAGAAAGAGACTGAAGGATCCAGGAGTCCCCTGGCCAGGCAGTCTGGCTGAATCAACAAGCCTCAGTGAGAAACCCTGTCTCAAAAAGTAGAGCAGGGGAAAATGGAAGAAGATGATACAGGATATTAACCTCTGGCCTCCACATGCACATGTGTGTATGCCTTGCATATTGACATGTCCACACTTGTACCTATGCACATTCATGTTACATACATACAAGCATTTACATACATGAAAAAAATAGAAAAGAGACACACAGTGAAGCAACGTATTCAAGAGAGCTGGGAATCCATCTCAGCGTTACAGCACTTCCTTGGCATGTGTGAGGCCTTGGGTTCAAGTCCCAGAACCAGTAAACTTGTAAAAAAAAAAAAGTTCATGTATTTTTAAGATTGAACATTTCTAACTTAGCTATAAAATATAGGCAAATATGAAGATGACACTGTTTCAACATGGTACCAAAGCATGAAGCTTTTCAATGGTGGTGAAGATTTGAGGTACGTAATTATATGAAACTAACTATGCACTGATAAATTTGAAGAACTCTTAAGTAACCAATAAGATTCTTACATGGTTGGCAGTGACATTTCCTCTGGAAGAGCAGTCCATGCTTTTAACCGCTGAGCTGCCTCTCCAGTACCGAAAATTATGTTTTGCTTTCATGTATGCGTGTGCACCGAGTTCCTTCCGTGCCTGCGAGGCTAGAAGAGGACGTCGGAAGTGGAGGTATAGATGCTTGTGAACTGCCGTGCGGATGCTGGGAAAGGAACCCAGCTTCACTTTAAGAGCAGCCAGGATTGCTGTTGTTCTTCATTTATTTACCTACGGACTCAGTTTCTTTGAGCTAAAAGGATCTTTATTTTGCAATTCTAATATTTTTTTTGTTTTAATATTTACACTAACATACTAACAAAAAGCTAACGCTTTGAGGTTGAGAGATTTCAGCAGAAAATCAAAGGGTAATTCTACAGCTGCCACCACTGGAGAGCAACTGGGCCAGGGCTGCTGCCAAGTGCCAGGTCTCCATCCATGCCCCTACTGCAGCCAGGGTCTGGGCTGATGTCTGGGGTTCCTGTTACCACTGAGGGCCATGTAGATGACTGGGGTCTGGTCAGCCACCTTGAATAATATCTGCATCTGAGGATCATGCCACTGCCAGGGCCTTACTGATCTGGGTGGTTGATGTTGTCACCTGGAGTCAAAGAGTCGTCTAGGCTCGGACCACTGCTTAGGGACACTGGGGCAGTGTCCATGGCTCCTGTTACCACCGAGGGCTCTGGAGATGCCCAGGTCCATCACCTAAGATCATGTTGGTGCCTGAGGGCTATGCTGCTACAGCAGCCGTACTGACCTGGGTGGCCTGTGTTTCCACCGGGCCATGGTACGTCAAGGTTGAGCTGATGCCAATGGCCATGTCTGGGTCCATGGTCCTGGTGCAGTTGGGGTCTGTGATGCTGTTCCACGGGCTGTGTTAGCGCAAGGTGTCATTGAAACCATGCTGTGCTAAGCCAGTCCTGCCCTTCACTGGCCCTCACTGGATACTGCAGAGGGGAGCTGGCCCCACCCCTCACCGCACTGATGCGCCTCACCTGGGCAGCACACTAGACCTGACCCTGTTGATCAGGGACGCAGGTGAGCCCACCCAGAGGGTGAGAGAAGAGGAGAGCTGACCCTGCCACCCCTTGGTATCCCCGCTACAACAATCAGGAGAGAGGCTGGGGAACCCGGATCTGAGGACCTGAGAGCAGGAGAACTGGCCCCGCCCCTGGCTGCCAGCTGTATTAGCTCTCCTGGGTAGTGTCGGTGAGAGAAAGCCAGGGAGCTGACCAACCCAGCTACCACCCAGGCCAGAATCAGGGTTATGAGTTGGTCCACCCCAACATCCACCCCATCTATGAACTGTGGAGCACGTGAAGGGGACGAACCTACAGATCCAAAACAGTAGGATTTCCATGATGCAGGACAACAGGATATCCAAGACCAGCCCCAGGGAGAGCCCATTATCAGTGGCATAGCAGAGCTGGAGGCCTGGAGCCAGACCAATGACTCACAGTAATGAAAGCTTACAAGTAAAAATGTATGGACTAAAGGGTAAACAGTGTGACTCAATGGGCCACACTACAGAATCCACAACAAGACTCTTCTCTGTGTGTGTGTGTCTGTCTGTCTGTCTCTCTCTCTTTCCTATTTTCTTTTCTTTTGTTTTGTTTCTTTGTTTTGCTTTGTTTTTGGCTCTTTTCTAAATCTGGTTTGGTTTTTGGGGGAGGTTGCAAAGGCAGAGGGCAGATGCCAGGGGACAGAGAGATAAGTGGAATTGGAATGCAGGATATAAAATCCACAAAGAATCAGTAAAAGTTAAAAAAACAAAAACTACAGTCTCTTTAAAAGCAAACAAATAAACAAATGCATTATAAAGGTCCAGTACAGGGCTTTCCACCCCATCTTCTGTGTTAGACAACTGGTGTCTTCCTTCCTTCAACTATACCAGCCTAAATAATCACAACAAAATTTGCTGAATTGAATGTTAATACTCCTTCACAAAAAGAAGAGATAAACAGACCACCAGCCAATTTTACATAAAAAATAAAAAGGAGATGTTTCTATTGACTGTAAAATCTCATAGCATTAAAAAATAAAAAATGTTAGGTTTGAAGAGATGGCTAAGCAATTAAGAGCACTTGAGGGCTCTTCCAGAGGTCCTTGACTTCAATTCCCAGCAACCACATAGTGGCTCACGACCATCTGTAATGGAATTTGATTCTTTCTTCTGATGTTCTTGCAGACAGAACACTTATACACATAAAATACACGAATAAGTAAATCTTTTTAAAAATAAAAAAAATTGTAAGGATGAAACAAAGATATTTTAATAAAAATATTTATAAAGATTAAGATGGATATAAGTTACAGAATAAAAAAACTAGAAAACTTTTACAAGTTATAAAGGTCCGAGTCAGTCATTTAAGGTATGTAGAGGATGAGACTTAAAGATCATATACATGATATTAAAATTTCTAAGGTCTATGATCACCAATTCAAAAAAACTGGCTAAAATGTATGTCAAAGTTTATGTTAAAATAACTGGACTTTAAACATATTACATAAGTTAAAAAATATCAACAGTTTTCCAGACACCAACAATTCATTCATCATTTGAGTTTTCCAGTCTCTCATCTCCACATGCTATTCCTTTGGATGGACATTTCCCGGTATGTAATGAAATTCCAGCCCCCTGGTTTCAGAATGAAACTCCCCTTTGAGTGGTGAAGCCCACAGTTCTAAAGAACTATGGTGGCCCTGAAGCAACCTGAGGTGCTGGTCAGCTTGCCCAGGAGGTACCCATCTGTTTGCATGAAGAAAACTTCTGAGGAACTCCTCATTGGCCATGTCTGCAGGAGGACAGGTTCAGCCAGACCTTTGAACGTTAGCCACAGCCCTGGATGACGTGGTCATCTATGGGCCTTTGTCATCCTTCTATGTTTGGACTCAGTGGTAGTATTCAGGCATCTGTACTGGCCTGCCCTTGAGGTCCCTACAGGATTCATCCTCAGCTGCAACTGCTAAGAGCACCTTCGGTACACATTCTCTATGTTCCCTTTGTAAGGTGGGCCTTGCCCACCTCCCATCTCTTCCTTTCTCTCTTTCTGCTTCTCTGTGTCTCTGTGTCTCTGTCTCTCCCCCTCCCCTCCCCTCTCCCCTTTTCCTATTCACTTTCCCCCAATAGAAACCCTCTCCACTTGAGTTCTGTCATGTGACACTTTTTAAAGTGACCGCTCTCAGTACCTGTGTTGGCCCTCCACATATGCTGACTAGAAGTCCCTCAGTTCCAGAGAGTGGGGGACACCTCTGTTGCCTATAGCAATTGTATCCTCTCTGTGTAATAACAGCCTCTGCTCATCGCATCTTCTTGCTTTGGCAGCCTTCTTTGTCATGGTTACTGCGCACCTCAAAGGTATGTCATATGGTTGTTTTGAACAACAAGTTTTCCTTAAAACTGCAACAGGCTCTTCCCAGAAAGCAGAAATTGTTTAGGTCTTACTTTAACTGGTATTTTTGCAGTACTCACTGCTCTGGCATCTCCACCTGCTTCCACAGTGTCCCTTTCCCAACCAGAGCAAGCTGCCCCTTTGGTTAAGCAGCAAATACTCTTAACCACGGAGCCATCTCTCCAGTCCTGGCAGTACTCCTGCATGTGGTTACAGATAAACAATACATGTGTTAAGAGACACGACCCATGGGGACTGGACAGAATTTTCTTATTGGTCTAATATAAAGGACTTTTATCCAAGATTCACAGAAAATTCTTAAGACTAAGCAATAAGAACCCAAAACTACCCCACTCACTCTGAAGTGGAAAAACTCGAATCTAAGACACCAACCAAGACCTTAACATGCCCAACAATGCCGACTGGTAGGGAATTAAGAAACCAGACAGCAACTGCAAATCTATTTGGATAGTTAAAAGTAAAAACAAAACAGAACAGAGAGTCCCATGTACTGACAAGGGTACAGAGCAGCCTGGGTTCCCCTTCCCTGCTAATAGGAATGCAAAATGCTAGAGTTAATTTAGAAGATATTTTGGCTGATGCTTCTTATAAGCTGTACTGGCTGCATTTCTGTTGTTCTGTTCTGTTTTCCCTTGGTGCATGCGTATGTTATCTGGAAAGTGGGAACCTCCGTTGAGAAAGTGCTTCATCAGATTGGCCTGTAGTCAAGTCAATGGGCAATTTTCTTGATTGATATGTGAGGGTCTGTTAATGGGGGGTGGTGACACCGCCCGTCCTCTGTTGTGTAAGAAAGCAGGCTGAGCAGGCCATGGGGAGCAAACCAGTAAGCAGAACTCCTCCATGGCCTCTGCTTCAGTTCCTGTCTCCAGGTTCCTGTCTTGAGTTCCTGCTCTGCCTTCCCTCAGGGATGGACTATGACCCGGGATGTGTAAGCCAGATAAACCATTCCCCTCCCCCACGGTGCTGTTGGTCACGGTGTTTATCAGGACAACACAAATCAAACTATAAAAGAAGCTAAGCATCAGACCCACCAACCCCACGCCTCAATGTACAGCAAATTGATTCTCAAATGTCTATGCAAATACATGAATATAAATATTTATAAAAGCTCATTTTCCAAGTGCCCCAGTATGGAAGAGAGTCTTCAAAAGGCAATGAATTAGCAAAAAGAAGAGTTGCCACATGTATTAGTCAGGGCTCCCTAGAGTCACAGGACTTATGGAATGAATATGTCTACACACACACACACACACACACACACACACACACACATATATGGAATTTATTGGAATGACATATAGACTATCATCTAACTAATTTAACAATTGCTAGCTGTGAATGGAAAGTCCAAGAATGTAGTAGTTTCTCAGTCCCTTGAGGCTGGTGTCTCTGTTGGTCTTCTATATTTACTGGAATCCCAAAGAAGCAGGCTCCAATGCCTATTAGAAGGAATGGATGGGCTGGCGAGGCAAGGGCAAGCAGGTGAGGAACGAATGAACCCTTCCTTCTTCCATTGTTCTTATACAGGATTCCAGCAGAAGGTGTAACCCAGATTAAAATTGTGTCTGCCCACTTTAAGATCTGGATGAAAGACCTGTGTCATCCTGCCTCAAATCAGGATCAAAGGCATGCTGTCTTTCTTCTTCAAGATCCAGATCCCAGGTGTGCCTGCCATTTCTGGATTGTAGTTCATTCCAGATAGAATCAAGTTGACAACCAAGAATAGCCACTGCACCGATACAATGTATTATTATTCATTCATTAAAAAAAATCAGCCATCATGCCATGAAAGCCCTTTCATTCATGTAACAAAAGAAAGAAACCGATCTAACAAGAACACATATGGTGTTTCTCCAGCTCCGGACATCACAGAGTGGGCAAGACTATGTATGATACATGCTTCTGGGTGCTGTTGTTTGCTTGCTTGCTTATTTTACATTTTGTTTAGGTCTCAGGCAGGGTCTCAAAATATGAGCCTGTTATTCTTTCTGTTAACAATATAAGTGGACAGGGTAGTCTCAAACCCATGGGATCCGGGGATCCTCCTACCTAACTCCGACTTAGTGGCAAGACTATAGGGTAAAATACCAGCAGTTGCCACGGACATAAGGGGAGAACAGAAGAAATGAGTGAGTGAGGCAGGGGGATTTTTTTAGAGGACTGTGAGGAGTGTGTGAACAGACGCAATGATGTAACTGTCTGGAGTGTAGTGCAGAGATAAAACCCTAAAAAAAGGAGTGTAGTGCGATACCGTGAATGTAAGGTAACGATAAGAAGGGAAGTATAAAGCCACAACCCAGAGCGAGGCAGACAGAAGCCTCCTGATGCAGCAGCGGTGGACCTTCTCCTCCGCCAGCCCCTGAAGCAAGCACCGCCCTACCTCGTCTCGGCTGGTCAAGGATCCCACAGAGCAATCCAGAGGAAGAAGTCATTCGAGCCCAATCACTGCATCGTGACAGGTATATGGAGTGGTCGATGTCCTTCATGACCACAGTACCCGGACCCTACTGATGTGTATGTGTGTGTGTGTGCTGATTTAATGTTGAATAAATGAATTAGCCACGATCATGTATGGAAACCTAATTCCTCCCTCTCCACTGAGAGGTAAGCGCTGCTGACAAGGACTGAAACCATTCTGTGTGATTCTATGCAGTGGGCATGTCCTTAAAGAATTTGTCAAAAACCTGTAGAATTTATAACACAGAGGGACAATTTAATATATGACAATAAAAAATAATTTACTTAGGCAGTGTGAGGAGGAAGATCCTAGCCAGTATTCAGATGGTGACAAAAAGAAGAAAATATCAAAACCCCATGCGACAAATGCCGGGGAGACTTCAGGAAAGGGGCTGGAGAAGAAAGGGCGCTGACTCCAGTGTCTGGAAATGGGGAGCATTTATAAGGACAGAGCCTCAAAGGGCTGCAAGGACGGGACGAACCACACTCGGTTGGTGAAGCTTTGCCCACAGGACTTCCCGTTAATAACTGATGCTGCATCCTGACCTTGAATCAAATGGCAGTGGGGAGGGGAACGTTTCTCACACTGGAGGTGAGACTCAGAGATAAGCAAAAGGAAGAGGCCAGAATGACCCCAGGAAGAGGACGATAGTTAGACACAAGATTAAAACTCTTCTTGAGGACTAGAAACAGCTCCCATGTGACTCAGGGAAGGAGGGAGAGTCAGGATAAGAAAATAGAGGTTTCCTTTAGAGCTGCGCTCTCCACAGAGATAATCTTCTTCTCCTTGATCAGGTAAGGGTCTCTGTGTTATTTACCCAACCTAAAGGAGGGAAGGTGGAAAGGTGGGCATGAAATCCCTCAGCTAGCTGAGGACTCTTGACATTCGATAGCTGCTGGGAGAGAGTTAGTTTTTGGTTTTCGTTTTGTTCTGCGTGATGTGACCCCTGGTAGGTCAATCACATGCCAGGACAGAACCTGCTCCCAAAACTAGCTGGGCAACACCAACTGGACTTGTTGGGGAAAGCAAACAGAAAGAAAGAAATGTCAAAGTTGGGTGGGAAGAGATTAGAGGGTAGAGGAAGGAATTGCAGGGGGTGATCGTGCTCAAAACGCATTATAGAGAACTCTCGAAGAGTTAGTAGAAATAGCATTAGGAAAAGAAAATATAGCCTCGATTACAAAGAGAAAAAGAAAGGAAGAGCTTCAAAGCTTCACAAAGTAGTGACAGGCCAGTGGGGAGGGACAGAGAAGAAGGGAAGTAAGCCAGCTCACCGTGGCCCCTGCCGCTGCTCTGCAGGGAGGGGGCAGATAGGCAGAAGCCTATGAGAAAGGTAAACCTTGTGGCCCTGGTGGAAAGAGACTAGCAGTTCCTCCAACAAACCCTCAAAGGCCTCAAACTCTATTGTAGGTTTTGCTGAGACAGTGACTCCTCTGGGGTGGGTCATCCGTGGGGAGGAGTTCTACTTTGCCCCTCTGTAGAACTCAGAGGGCACTGGCTGTGCACCATGTTAGAAAGGAAAAATGTTTAAAAGGGAGCTGACATAGGAACAGAGAACAGTCACAAATCAAAGACCCTGAATTGAGCCAGCCATGAACCCAGGGTAAGAGACAGCCCTGGGAAGGAGCTGTAGACTACAAGAAGGCTAAACAAGTCAGGATTGCGAGTTTGAGGCCAGCCTGGACTATAAAGTAAGAGTCTGTCTCAAATATACTCACTCATCTTGAGCTTAATATAGACACAGATTGTTGACTACTCCCAGAATTATCTATACATGCTTTTGCAAGTTAGCATGTATACACATATTTCCTTGTTCTGCTGAAATTATCTAAAAGGATCTGCCCTCCAACAGCAATAGTCATGTCTGGCACCTGATGGAAAAACCCAAAGCTCCTTAGAGAACAGTCAGCTCTAGGAGTGGAGCAGGAGGGAAAAGAAGCAAATACAAGTCAACCAACCGCATCCACTTTGATGTTTTCCAAGGTGGGCACAGCAGACAGCAGAAAGAGCACAATGGCTAAAGCTGAAACAACCGGCAACAACAAGAACCGATTAGCACTGGAGCAGAGCCCAAAGAATAAAATGAATCTTCACGAGTTTCCACTGATATAAATGAGTGAGTAAGGGAAAAGATGTTGACAAGAAGACAACCCTCTCATGCAGGTGTGGTTCAGATGATGCACGGAGAAGTTTCAGCCGCAAGGAAAAGTAGAGGCTGCACAGTAGCGGGAGGAGAGAAAACAATGATGTTGCCATGGAGACACCTGCCAGCTTCCACTGCAGCCGGGGAGCTAGGGTCAGCAGTCACAGGATAAGTCATGTTGATATTGACTTTTTGTGCAACATGATGCAAATGTCACTTTACCTCTGTGGCTTACCCAATACAATAACCCTAATTTAACAACACACACACACACACACACAAGCCCTTTCAGACAGACAGATCCAAAGGGACAGCTATGTCACACACACACACACACACACACACGAGAGAGAGAGAAAAAGAGACTGTACAGTTGTGTGTACTCTTTAAAATGACAAGGTCTAAAAGCAAGAAGACATTCATGAATTGTCACAGCCCCTTGGCTCCTGGGCAGCTGAAAGCAATATGGTAGATAAACTTCTGGAATAGAAAAGGACATTGGGCAACACTAGGAAATATGAATAAAGTGTGCCTTTTAACTAATACTGTAGCTAATAATAATGCATTGTTATTGTCCCATGAACTACAACAAGTTACCCTGCTAACAAGAAGTCCTTAAACCAGGAGAGCTAAGGTTAAAAGTCCATGCTTAGTGTTCAGAAGGCCCTGGATTCCACCCTCAGCACCAAATGGTAGAATAATTGAGGAAGCCGTGGTGGGGATATAGAAATGTTCTGTACTTCATAAATTTCCTGTAAAGCACAACTACTACCCACCCGCCCGCCCACCCCCCTTTTAAAGATTAACTGAGACGATTCTAGGAGAGGTTTCAGAGGCAGAAGGGAACACTCCGAACCAATCCTCCACCCACTGCTTTCCCAGGGCTTCTGACTTGGGCTCTTTAGCCCCCCAGCCTCCACGTGGATTCCTGGCTCTTTCTTTCAGAGTTACGTCCACAGCAGTCAAGAGTGGATTTGGACAGGCCCTGTCTTTCAGCTTGTCACTTCTGGAATCACCTGGGCAGTGATGGGGTCTTGCGCCCATCCTAAGTCAGCTGTTCTGTGGAGGGAGAGGAAGCCTGGCTAGCTTAGTCTGGTCCCTGTGCTGCACCTGCCATGAAGCCAGCCAGGAGTGAAGGAAACATTCTTCTACGCAAACTCTTAGATAGGGAAAGGTGGCTTATAAGACACGTGGCTGAGACAGACGATGGAAAGACTCGCTAGTGCTCACAGTGAACAGGCAGCGAACTGATTTCCACAAGGCTGTTAGATATGCTTGTAATTTGAAAAACAGATGAAATAAGATGAAAATTTGTTTTATGTTCTAAGGGCTTGACCCAACTGGTCATGTCTTATTTTTTTTTTAGTTGGATTGTAACTGTTCATACACACATTCACACACACACACACACACACACACACACACACACACGAGTGCCCAAATCACTGTTAAGCATAAGTGTAAGCTGAAAGAATAAAATGGAATCCAACTATTTTATGAGGTTTAACATACATCTTCTTTAAGAAAAAGTTTTATTTTGGCTCAGTGCAGTGGTGCACGCCTTTAATTCCAGCACTCAGACAGACAAAAGTGGCTCCCTATGAGTTCAAGACCAGCCTAGTTTACCTAAGGAGTGCGAGGCCAGCCAGGGCTACATAGTGAGGCTCTGTCTCAGGAAACAAAACAGCAGGAAGAATAGAATAACACTTAGAATTTTAAGACATTTATTTAAAAAGTAGTCTAATTTGGCTCAAATTCTTATCCATGAAATATGTCCAATTTTAAAAGATGCAATAAAGTGTGAGCAAGATACTTCTTACTAACATCAAGTACTTTCCCTCCCACTAACCATGACTTTATGCTAATGGAAAGCAAACTGACAGTGGCTGCTAAGACCTGTCGCTAGTACGAGGTGTCCACGATGGGACCCGCGTATAAGACAACAACAATACTGTGTTTATTTCACTGTCGAACCCTTTACGTGAGGACGAAGACGGCTTAGATCCCTGAGAAAGTGAACCCACGCTCTCTGCTCACCTGTGACCACCATGCACTTTCCCACGGTCTCAGAGAGTGGCTCCCGGTACGAGAGAGACATGCTGACCTTTAAGCCTCTTTGCTGCAATTGCTGCCGGAATGTCCTCAGAACGGTGAATGTACCAGGAAGTGTCAAGGGTCTCTGCTCTCCCCGTCTGTGACCTAGGCTGGCTGGTTACTAAGGATGCTTTATGACAGGAGGAGCAGATATTCCTTCTGCCAGAGCTCTGTATTCCAGTGTCCAAGAGCAGACACAATTGGAGGATTCCCAAGAGCTGCACCCACTACCACTGTCCCTTGCCTGCCCATATCAACCAGAAGCATCTTGTCCAGGATGTCCTAGAACAGCCCAGCCAGCTGTCTCCAGCGTCTTTCAGCATTTCTGAAGAATGTTCTACAGGGACAAGTTGGGGGTGTGCGGGGAGAAAGAAAAAGAAATGCAGAGCATGGTTAAACACATTTGAAAGACACTCGCCTGAGACAGCTAGATTACGCAGACGCGCACCAGAACGCTTCCACGGGGGTGCTTTCCATTTCAGCCACACAGTGCTTCCAAACAGAGCCGATTCCATTTCCCAGTGAGGACGAATGGGGTCAAACCTTTCTCGTTTTCCGGGCCTTCGGGGTCTTGTTTTCCTTTGACTCAGGCCTGCACTGTACTCTTCTTTGCTGCCATGCTGGTTCACTGTTGCAGAATCTTCTCTACTAGGAGGCTACCCAGTCCTGATGACTGGGTCTAAAGGTACTGGGACATCACAACACCTCTCTTTTTGAAAATACTCTGTCCTTGAAAGAACTGTTGTCCGAGGTATCCAAGTTGGAACTGTCGTAGTACAGACAGGGGCCACTGCTCTAGAGGCAGTGAGACCTGGAAGGATGGAGCTGCCCAATGAGGCAGAGTGGAGTCTCATGTAATAGCTTTATCCAGAGCATTGGATAATTTCTACTCTGAGGGTTAAGAAGCATCACCAGAGTAAAGTGTACCATCATACCACAAGCAACAGCAAGGCAGCATGTTTTCCCATAGAGGCACATAAACAAATAACAATAGCCGCTTGTCACAAATAATCTGGAGTCAACCCATTCCTACCCACTAAACCCGGGAAGAGCACAAAGACACATTCCAAGAACAATTCTGCGTTCTGAAGAAAGTGAGGTCACAAGGCTCTTGTCTGTTTTCTCACAAGCACTCAGAATTCTCCACACAGGATTGTGTTCTTGGACCGTGTTCGATAGACAGGGACTTAAACCCCATGTGTGGTGGCATGCATCTGTAATCACAACATTCAGAAAGTGGATGCCGGAGGATGGCCATTGTCATCTTTGACTACATAGAAAGTCCAAGGCTAGTTTAGGATACACAGGACCCTCTCTTAAACAAAAACAAAAATAACAAACAAAAAAACTGGCATTGGAGTGAGGACTATAGGAACCAGCCCATTGGGGTGTGTCCTTGTATTTGTTGCTGTATTGCCCAGGCTTGTACTACTGGACTCAAGGGATTCTCCTGCTTTAGCCTCCCAAGTCATTGGGGCCATTGATGCACTACTAAACATGGTGTGGGAGAATGGTTTGTATTCTGTCAATTATATTTTAAATAAATGCTGATTGGCCAGTAGCCAGGCTGGAAGTATAGGCAGGACAACCATACAGGAAGTAGAGGCCAGTCAATGAGAGCAGGAGAATTCTGGGAAGGAAGAAGCCCATGCCTCTGCAGTTCTGAGGCCGCCACAGAAGAAGCAGATGTGACTGCCTCGCTGAAAAAGGCACCGAGCCATGTGGCTAACATATACTAGAATAATGGGTTAATATAAGTTATAAGAGTTAATAAGAAGCCTGAGCTAATGGACCATCAGTTTATAGTTAATGTAGACCTCCATGTGATTTCTTTGGGACTTAAAGATTGTGGGAAATGGGCAGGACAGAAATCCCGACAACATAAATATGGCTTAGCTGCATTTTTAATTATGCTTCAAAGAGGAAAAGATGGATAAACCTAAATTAAGGAAAGTAATTATGGACCTGGTGAGATGGCTTGGAAATTAAAAGCACTGGCTGCTCTTCCAGAGGACACAAGCTCAGTTCCCAGCAACCACATGGCTACTCACAAGTGGCTGTAACTCCCGTTCCAGAGGATCTGATGCCCTCTCTGGCCTTTTGGGCACAAGGCATACACATAACACACAGACTTACATGCAGACCAAACACCCATGCACATACAATAATTGAACTTTTTAAAAGCAATTGTTTGTAACTTAAACAGAAAAAAAAGATCATGGGTTTGCCTGGGTACCTTCCCTTAAGCCATCATGAGGAAGGAAGCTTCTTCACTGATTCTGAGACTCTTGCAAACTTTCTGAGATTTAGGATTAACCACTCTCATACCAGAAGGAAACAGAAGGGAACAACTCTCATGCTGAAGGGAAGGAAACAGAGGGGAGGAGGCAGTGAATTCTTCTATTTGAGATTATGTACCAGGTCAACACAAGTTTAGCTTTGCTTGTTGCATATTTCAGTTTTTAAGGGTTTTTTAAAAATAATTTAACTTTATTTTATGTGCATTGGTGTGAAGGTGTCAAACCTGTGGAACTTGAGTTACAGGCAGTTGTGAGCTGCCATGAGGGTGCTGGGGTTTGAACCGGGGGCCCCTGAAAGAGCAGTCAGTGCTCTTAACCACTTGAGCTATCTCTCCAGTTACCAGTTTTTAAGGATTTTTCTAAAAGTTTTATAAAGGAAAATATTTGCATGGTTCATAAGTAAAATTCTTAAAATAAGGAATTTTTTAAAAAAAAATTCTCTACATCCTTGTTAATTCCATAATCTATTCTTTTTCAGTAGTATTTCTAAAATTGTAACTACAATTATACACATATATAGACACAGAGACATATTTATATTCATATCTCTTCCCATCTAAAGGAACAGTGATATGCAGAACATGCTTTCTCATCTTACTTCATAGTCACAGTGCATCTGCAGAGCACTCTACTTTACACAGCACTAGGTAAACTCAGTTCTCATTTTGTGGACACAACTAGAATATATTCAACTAAATGCACTTGCCATAATTCATTCCATCAGTGCATTATTAATGATCATTTAAACAATTCCTATATATATAGAGAGAGAGTACTATAACGTAGGTGTGGTTTTCTGTTCCACCAACCTGCTCCCAAATAACCACACAGAGACTTATTAACTATAAATGCTCTGTCAATAGCTTAGGCTTGTTACAAACTAGCTCTTACATCTTAAATGAACCCATAATCCTTATCTATGCTCTACAACATGGCAGTACCTTTTTTCAGCATGGCATATTCATCTCCTGCTTCCTCTGAGTCTGTCCTTCCCAGGGTCCTCTCTGCCCCCCCCCAATCCTGCCTAGCTATTGGCCATTCAGCTTTTCATTAAATGAATCTGAGTGACAAATCTTGACAGTGTACAAAAGGATTACTCTATAAAATACAATTCCTCCATACATCTGCAGCTGGTTTGCCAACATCTTTGGGCTGGATTCCTGGAAGTGATATGCTGGTCTAAGGCAGATGGATCTTTACTGCCCCACCCCATTATGGCTGTAATCATTTATAATTCCCACCACAGTGACTGAGAATACCTATTGGGCTATTCCTACCACCCAGTCATAGAATGCGTTGTTCCCTTTGGTTTTTGTCCATGTGACAGACATGACATAGTGACAATAATTTGTGTTTCTCTGGCTGCTAGTGTGATTGGACATCCTTGCAAATGCAGACTGGAAATTGAACATGGTAGTTAAGTACTCAGCTACAGACTTGCACCTCCACCCCATTACTGTCTATGAGTCATCTGGTCAAACCTCTTCTTGTATTTTCATTCAGGTCAGTCTTTTTTTTATAGCCTCCTCTTTAAAAGAATGAGCTAAAATTCTAAAGAGGAACATAAGTAAAACAAATGAGAACAAAGCAAATATGAAGATACTATGACAAAACCCAGTGCTTTGAATGCTAATCTAGAATTTTAATTTAAAGACTAAATCACTGGCAAAAAAATTAATAATGAAATATTTATAATGAAATATTCATGCAAGAATGACTATAGGATGTAATAAGGGCAATGGTGGTTATAGTAATACATTTAGTAAACTCCTAATTTTGCTCCCTGAGTCATGGGAACAGGGGTGTCCTCATCTCCAGAGTAGGATGGTGCGTGAGGCCTACATGGGGGGTGGTAGGATTTCTTTGAATAGGTGATACCTGAACTACTTTGAAGAATGACTGGAAACCAAGAGAAGGTGTGGTTGGAGGACAATCGGACACCTTGAACCGAAGTCTAGAGAAGAGAAATGGTCAACAGTACAGTGAAGAGCAAAAATACAAGTTCAATGCTGCTAGTCATTCTCGTCCCCTTTCTGTCTGTACCTGAGGGTATTAACTTACGAGGAATGTTTGTTTCAGTGGTTTGGTCCATGGTTTGCCATGTTCTGTGGCTTCGGGGCTTAGAGTGAGGCCACGCATCCTCATAGGGAGCACGGACCCAAGGGCACAAAGCTGTTTATCTCAGGGCAGCCAGGAAGCAAGCGGAGAGGGAGGGCCAGAGCCCACGCTTCTCTCCAAAGACCTGTCCCCAGGGGCCTCTCCCCCAACAGGTTCCACTTACTAAATATTCCAGCCCTTCCCAGGAGCTCTCTGTTTTGTCAACCAAGACTTCAGCACATAGGAAAATGTTCTACCTGTAGCAGAGAGTGAGGTGGGTGGTGAGTCGGGGTGTGTAAGCCCCACAACCCACTGTAGTTAGGAGCACCTGTGGGAGGCATCCGCCTAAGAGCACGGGCCAGGTCTGTCTTGGTTTGACTGTAGAACCACTTAGCTTGAGAACGGGCTTGGTGAAGCAGGACCCGGAGTCCCAGCACAGACAGCTGTTGACTCGAATGAGCACAGGTGCTCAGGCAGCGCCCCTGAACACAGTTTCGACTCTTCCTTGGATAGAAGAAGCTGCAAATGTTCTTGGTCTTGTCAACATGTCTTGTCCTTACCAGAGGCTAGGAATGCCTGAAGGGAGTTTATTACCTGTCTTCCCCTAAATGACCACCCGTGCCTGGAAACTGTGTGTGAGGGACGTGATAACAGAGAGGCACTTTGGCAAACCAATGCGTTCCCCACCCCACGCCGCACCCCAGTTTCTGTCGTACGTCCTAGAAAATTCTCCACAGCGCCCTACTTCTGGGACTAATGCTTGTTATACAGGAAGTCTGCCTTCTTTCTTCTAGGCTCCCATTTATAATCTTACAAGATTCCTTTCTAAATCCACTCTCCTACTGTCCATGAAATTTGTTCTTAAAATTCATGAGGCAAAGGGCCTTGGAATTGCTCTGGAGGCTGTTGATTTGTCTGGGACCGCAGAAGCCCAAGTTATGCTCACCTGAGGTGAGAGGGAAATCCTCCACTGGACTCAAGTACCCCTACTTTTCTGAATCAGTTATGGCCTAGGAACGTGAAGCGCCTGATCCAAGGGAGGGGTGACTGGAAAGGAAGGGGCGGGTGCTTGTGAAGCACATACTGAGAGGTGGCTGTGAAGACCAGGACCGGCCTCAGTTTTCCAGCTTGGCTGAATAAGAGAAAACAAAGAAATGAAATGGAAGCCAACAAAGTAACAGTACTAGTGATAAAGAGATAATATCAACTAGGTATGGATTTGTTATATGCCACTTAGCAGGTTGATACAGCTGTTCAAAATTAATCCCTAACTTGTCATAAAATATCTTTCCACTCACTTGCTTTGGTAATTTAATAGTTACTTCAGAGATCATAATCACTTCAACAGCTACAACTGTAGAGGCCAACATGGTGGCCCTGCAAAACTATCTTGTTCTAACGTAAAGACTCAAGGGAAACATTTTCATAATCTGAAAATTTAGGAACGCAGCAGTAGGAAATAGTGACAGGTGACTATAGGCCACATTTGCTATAATTACATAAAAATCAAATATCCTAGTTGTGAGGACTGTGGTGGTCGGTGTTGATTTCTCAACTTGACACAATCTAGAATTCCATGTGAAGACAGTTTCAATGATGGGCTATCTAGATTAGACAGGCCTGTGGATAGGTCTATGGGGGATTATTGTTATTACATTAGTTGAGGTAAGAAGGCCCACCTACTGTGGGTGGCATCATTCTCTAGGTAGGGAATGCTTAATAGTGGTGAAAACAAGCTAAATACTAGCATCATGAATTCATTGCTCTCTGCTCTTGACCTTGGGGGTAATAGACTGCTGCTTCAAGCTCCTACTGTCTTGACTTCCTCTCAGTGATGGACTCCTAGCCAAATAAACCCTTCCTTCCTTCTTTCCTTCCTTCCTTAAGTTGTTCTTGTCAGAGTGCTTTAATACAACAACAAGAAAAGAAACCAAGACAGGATCTTAGTTTGTATGGACTTACCATAAAGGTCTCTGGATTTGATCTCCAGCATTAAAAGGAAAGGAAAGAGAATGGAAGGGGAAGAGAAAGGGAAAGGAAGGGCAAGGGTCAAAGGGGGAAAATAAAGGAAAAGGGAAGAAAACCAAAGGGACAGAAAGGAGGAAGGGAGAATGGAAAACAGAAAGGAAGGGGAAGAGAAAGGACATTGGAAAAAGAGGGGGGAGGAGAAGGGCCTGGGGAGGAGTTGGAGAGAGGGGGAAGAACTTCTCAACGGATTTTGCAAATTGGTGAGCTTTGTAACATGTCTCAAAAGTTCTTCATTTATTATCTTTTCAGGGTAGTGTTAGATCACAGACATACACCCTGCTAAAAATCAGGCCATACAAGCCTGCAGTCTGTCCCTTAGGGAAAAGAACTGAACAGGTGCTCACTGCTGCTGTGACTCCAACAGTGGGAAAAGCAAGCCCCATCTTCCCCAATCCCACTTGCTGATCCGGACTGTCTTTGAGTTTTTATTGCTGTGAAGAGACACCATGACATAAGCAACTCTTATAAGTAAAACATTTAACTGGGGTGGCTCACTTACAGTTTCAGAGGTTCAGTCCGTTATCATCATGATGGGACATGGTGGCATGCTGGCAGACATGGTGCTGGAGAAGTAGCTGAGAGTTCTACATCTTGCAGGCAACAGGAAATAGTCTGAGTGTCACACTGTGGGAAGCTTGAGCAAAAGAGACCTCAAAGCCCGCCTCCACAATGACACACTGCCTCCAACAAGGCCACACCTACTTCACCAAGGCCACACCTTCTAATAGTGCCACTCCCTTTGGGATTATGGGGACCAATTACATTCAAACTAGCACAAGGACCAAGGAAACTTTGAATTACAGTCCTACCTAGTGCCTGTCTCCTGGCATAGGCTGTCAAATGATGTATAACTTTCTGCTACCCCTTAGGAATCAGAAAATCCTTTTGTTCTGAGATATGAGACTCTTTGTTTCTGGCTCTCACCAGGCTGTCTCTCCTAATGGAGCTCTTCTTTGGGGTCAGCAGGGAAGATGCTTTCTCCCTTTGCAGCCCCATTGCACTGCCTGTGGTCTGGTGCTATTTCTTCTAATGCTCTTTCACTTCAAGATCTGATCATAGATAGCCCATGAATCACACTCTCTTAGTCAATCTCATTCTTAAGGTAACCCATGTCAGCTACTTTTTACCTGCACGTGACTTCTAATTCATAGTAGAAACGGAACCCAGTGCCTTGAACATACTCTGTAAGAGCTTCAGCACGTAGCCACGCAGCTATTGCTTTCCATATACTCTTTGGGTATTTTGAGACAATGTCTTCTTGTAACCCAGTAATCCTCAGACTCCCATGGAGCAGAGCCCTTCCTTAAAGGCCAAATTTTCCTACCTCTACCTCCCAAGTGCTAGGAGTACAGGCATATGCCACTGTCCCCGGAATTTCTTTATACCTTTTAATATCAAACATGGTCATGCCTCTTACAAGTGTTCCTGACTTAGAAAATAATCCAGAAAACAAACCAAATAGTTACAGGCTTGGCTTCAAATTGCAAGTCTTTTATATAATATTGGCAAGGAGGTTTTTTTTTTTTTTTTGGTATGGCAATCTGTAGAGTAAATGAAATGTATGTAAATGGTTATCAATATTCCAGGCATACAGTATATACTTAATAATGTCAGTGCTGTTATTGGTCTAATTGCCCCCTTGCTGCCACCACCCAGACTTCCCTGAAAAAAAAATACACATGTCAAATGCAAATATAAACTGTGACCATTGTTTACCTTTTTTCATTTTTAGGTCTGAAAATTGACTCATAAGAGAGTCTGTAGCCATTCCCCTCCTCCTCATTTGGTTCTAATTTGGGTAAAACGGTACCATTGTGTTGGCTTGTTAATCCCTCTCAGTCTATGCAGCCCAACTTCCTCATTAAAATACACTTAAATTAAAATCATAAAGCATTTGCACTGTTAACACCCAATCGCTATACTACATGTTAACAATAAATAATTAAAACAAACATTATGAAGCAAGTGAGCCACACGCCACATACCTTACAATGGTGTGATTTCATTCTTAAGTATGACCTCAGCCATGATGGAGACTGAGTGCTCATTTTCCCCATGAGCCGCTGGATCTCATGAGGCTAGTTGAGGTCCTAACAGAACCCTTCCTGGGAGATGGAAACAGAGCTTCCTTCTCTATGCTACTGGAAGCTGTTGCCTTCTACGCTCTTTTGTTTTGCTGTACAAATCCAAGGCCTCGCACAGGGTAGGCACACACACTAAGATACACCCCAACCTCTGTGCTTCAGTTTTAGCTTGACCGCTGCCGAAACATGTCTTGCTTATGCCGGTGGGGAACCTGTGTACAGTGAGCACTGGGTGAGTAAAATTCTGCTAATATCTGGAACCCAGCCCTCTCGATGGTTGCCATGACCCTGACTGCTATGCTACTATGCAGAATAGTATTTCAACTCAGACTTTGTCACAGGAAGAAAGGAGAGGCATTTTCTTACAGGGCTTCCAGAAGATAATGCAGTCTGAAATTGTAATAATGGCTCGAGTTTAAAGAGCAGATAGTGAAAAAAAGAGACATTGGTGACTTTACCCTTCAGCTATCAAACTGTTGCAAGACTACTGAAATAACAGGCTGTAGAGAACTAATATTTCCCCCAGGGATTCCGTGCTGGGATTAAGCCATGGTACCAAGTAGAGTTGGGGCCTCCTCCCTGGAGGAGATTGCACGGTCCTAAGAGCTTAGCTCACAGTTAACATATGCATATCTCTTGGTTTTAGTTTCATTTTGTTTTATAATATTATCACACTAAGGTATTAAAGGATGGAGAGGAACAAGGAGACTTATTCTCCAGTTTAGGTAAGTCCATTTTCATAAGTTCTGTTAGGACGTGATGCTAGCTAACAAGAGGGAGCCCACAGGTGACAGCTCTTTGAGACATTGACTGGCTACCTGCTGACTGGGAGGGGTCAGGAGAGGAAGAGGCTTGGGAAACTCCTCCATCCGACCCACAGGTCTTCTGCTGGGTCCAGAGAGCACCTACTCATCTGCTGCTCCTGTGTCTCTGTGACCTTCGCAGCAATGGAGAGATTCTGACAAGACACTGTGCCTCCCTTTGTTGTCGGTCTACTCAAACAATAGTTCCCTTTCTGGAATTTCCCAGAAGTCTTATGCTGGGAGGAGAAAAAGGCTGAAGCCTGGTGCCAGTCAGAGGAGAAACTTGTCTCCCGGAAAGAGGTTTCACAGAGTTTTGACTACCTGTCTGATTACCTTGTAGGAGAGATTGGAGTCAAGGCAGCAATGGACCAGTAATGGATGGGACCACACCTTGACCAGGACTGCTTAGTGTGCATTCCTCTTGTCCCCTACTGAAACCTTAATCTCATGTTAGGGCCCCAAACATGGACTTGGGGAGAATCACTGAACTGCTATGTTCCTCTTCTCACACTGAGCAAATCCTTTTGCTGCTGTGCAATAATTTTTTTGTACACTGTGAAGATGTGTCTTTGCCAAGGTGCCTTCTGATTGGTTTAATAAAGAGCTGAATGGCCTATAACTAGGCAGGAAGAGGTTAGGCGGGACTTCTGGGCAGAGAGAGAGGAAAAGGAAAAGATTCTAGGAGTGGGGAAACTCAGGAGGACACGGTGAGGAAACAGGAGGTGTGAGATGGAGGGGAGGTAAAAAGCCACCAGGAGAAATGTAGGTTAATACAATTAACTGAAGTTAGAGCTAATGGGAGAAGCCCAACCTCTAGGGCAAGCTTTCATGATGAATAATAAGTCTCCATGTCATTATTTGGGTGCTGGCGGTACAGAGAAAGACTTGCTACATTTTACTGCTTTGTGCTATTACTTATTTCATTAACTAGAGGGTTAGGTGCCCTAACCTAACTTGTTAGAGCAGTTGCCAGGGCCTAGGCACTGATATCAACAACTCCAGTAGCAATTTTGGCAAGGCAGCCAAGGGAAAAAAAAATCAAAACCACACTTTTGGGTGTCACATTGTTCTAGTTGGTTCTGGCTGGAGACGACAGCCTGAACAGTTCCATGTAGCTGATGGAATCATTTTATTCCAAGCTTATCTTCACTTTTGGCCACCACCAGCTGTTTCTCGTGTCTGTTTGGGGCAGCAGAGACATGAGTAGCTGGACTTGGTTTTGGTTGGCTGACAGTCTGCCTTGTCCATTTGCCCCAATCTCTGGGCCCTAGGCTTCTCTGTCATGGTGGTCCAGAGGCCCCTTTCAACCGTTGGAACTGTTCTGGAGTCCCGCCGTCTGGTGACTGACTTTGTCTTTTAGGGTTTTTCTAAACTGTTTTGGTTTGCTGAACTGTTTGGGCTGTTGCACCATTTGCATGACAAGTCTTATCCATTTGGAAGCTTTTGTGAACAAATTTGGAGTTCTGTTGGAATATTCGGCCAACTGCTGTGTGACAGGGAAGGTTGAAACACGTTCTTTGGGGCTCTGTTGAACTGACTGAGTCAGAGAAACAATGATATTGAGACCTGTGTGATCATTTATATGACCATGGAAAATATTAAGTATGTACTATCTTGGTCCCCCGGTAGAGAACCCTATCTGGCTAGTCCTCTATAAACTTCAAATGGTCTCTAAGGCAGCATGGGAGCAAGACTTCCTTCCACTACGGTTCCTGAAAACAATGCATGGCAAACCTCTGGGTGTTCAGTTTTGAATTTCTCTCTTGAACTTATTACAAATTAAGTTACTCTCCTTAACATGGCTGATTTGAGGTTTATACGTGTCCATGGAAGGATGGATGGATGGATAGATGAATATAGATATTGGGGCATAACTGGTTTGTCAAAAGGCTGAACTTCTTTCTTGGTTGAATGATTTGAGTCTGGGATAATACAGGGTTGGTTTTTTTTTTGTTGTTGTTTTGTTTTGAGGCGGATTCAAGGGGGAAGTCAGGATCTCATTATATAGCTCTCCAAGAACTTATATGGCCAAGAACTCCCTATAGAGACCAGGCTAGCCTTGAACTCACAGAGCTCCACCTTCCTCTGTCTCTCAACAAGATTTTATAGTTTAGGAAGACAACTGCTTGTTTTCTGCTGATTTAGTTGAGTTTTGACTCGTTAGAAAACTATCTTGCCAAAGTCAAGGTTGCCTTAAATATATGCTTAAGTCTTTAAAATTTCCACTTTATTAGCAACTATTTAAAAAGATCAAATTCCCTGTACATCTGTGACTGGAAACACATGGAACTGTGTGTCCAAATTCTGTGTATTATTATAAGGCTGCAGAGTCAAACAGTGCTTTCCAGACCCAGGAGGGCAGTTGCTCATATGAACTCACTGTGGTTGTGACAGCCCGCACAGGACCTGTGCAAGGTCAAGCCAGTCCAAAGGAGAGGTGGGCTCCATGTCCCACTGCTACTTGAGGAGCATTGGTTATTGACAGCTGCTGAGGGGAGGAACGTCAGTGTTCTGCAAGTGTCTGGCCCCTGGTAGAGTGACCATGCTCATACCCAACAGCACGAACTGGACACAACTGGTTTTCAAAGGGGAAAATAAGTGTTGAGTGACCACGAAGTTGGGTGGATAAGAAAACGGGAAGATCTCGAAGCGGGGGGTGAATATGATAAGAACACTTTTAAGGAAATTTGCAAAGAATTAATAAAACTTATTTTTTAGAGAAGAAAGAAAAAAAGTTACTTGATCCTAATAAGAAAGAAAAAGCTACATCAGCATACACATAGGTTTGCTTATATCTACATCCACCATTTCACAAATCCATTTTTTAAAAATAGGGCTAGGGATGGAACCCAGGACCTCACATGGGCAAATGCTCTACTGATCACTTTTATCTCCAGGTAACTAAACAACACTCAGTTTCAAGGTTTTTAAATTTTCTTGACTCTTCATATTTTCTCTGATTTTCTTAAGGGCTGAATTTACACCAGACTTTGAATTAGAAGCCCTCCTCCGATTCTTGCTGGGTCCCAATTGTTTGCATTTTTATCTACTATTATTTATCATCCATACCAGGAAACAGTCTGCAGGAGCAATCGGTCCTGATCTCCTTATCCACGGGGTCAGCATCACATTACAACAGATTCTCGGTAATCTGAAAAACGGCAAGATGCTCTTGGATAAATGAAACCCCAGTGAAAGAGAATTCCCATCATGCTTTTGAAAATGCTCTGAAGAAAAACAAGCAGGCCGTAGTGGGTTCTCTGTGGCTAGGGGGCCATTCCACTTTCCTGGGTTCTGGCCCAGAGCTCCACAGCCCAGGGAGCAGAGATTGGCTGTTCTGAAGCCCACGATGTGATACCTGTCACAGAACAAGTAGGTCCTAGGGAAAAAAACACACAGAAAAAGAAGTGCAGCTCAAGTCACAGGCTTTTAGGGAGACGATGTTCACTCCCTTAAAGAGATCCTGGCTCATTCTGGTGACGCCTACCTCTTATAACGGTGTTACTCTACCTTTCTCTGGGCGGCCTGTACTCACTGGCAATCGAAGATATTCTTATGCCTTCTCCGAAACGCCTCGTCTGAGACCAGCCAAAAGAGATTGGCATTTTGCCTCTACAGAGAGGACTCAGAAACGCGGTCCTGAACAGGGTTCCTTCATCACTGTCCTGCACCTGCCCCGGAATGCTGGGGCTCCGCATCGCCTCCCGGATCCGAGCTCGCATTCCCACTCGGGCTGTTCAAAATGCTCGCTTACGTGGAAGTGTTCTCAAACGTTTCTCTGGATGCAGCTTTGTCTTTTCATCTTGCACAATGCAGCCAGCATGTTCGCAAAGGCTTCCCTTTCTTCAGGAATCTCTGTTGGTCCTGAGCCACGTGGATGGGAGCCCAGGGTAGCAAATGCAGGCCACTGGTGCTGGCTGGCTTATAAAGATACTGCCAAAGAAACATGTTTACAATAATAACTGACAACGTTTTTAATTGAGATAATTTACCAAATAATAGGGTTTTAAGAGTTATTTTAAATCAGAATAGGAGGGGTATCACAGGGGCTGTTTTTACCTAGCTTGCTCCAAGTCTTAGGTTTAATCTCCACATTTAAAAAAAATACATACAAACAACATAGGTATTTAGTTGGCAAAATGGGGTTTAACTGATTAAAGTACAGACGTTGGGCTGGGTGCATAGCTTAGTGGTAGAACCCTTGTCCAACATACACTGGATAAGATGGATAGCATGGATTAAAATAATGAATGAATGCATGTTGAATGTTATCTTGAATTTAAAAATATTAAATCATCTTTAATGATTTAACAGTGGCTGGAGAAAGCCACTGTTAAAAACAACGGGCTGAAATCTGGATGCGGAAGACTAGCTGCAGCTCGCACAGCTGTTTGGATTCAGTAGACGTTAATGGGAGGGAGCAGAGGCTTGTGCGTAAACAACCTAGGAATTACACACGCTAGACTCTACACCGGAGTCTTTTCCCCTGAAGACACGCGGGCGATTGCGTCATCCCTCAGGTTCAGGTTCTTTCTCCACGAGTCATCAGAGTCACGGGATGGAAGAGGCTTTCGAACATCTGCCCTCCCTTGCTGCTGGGTTTCCATCAGAACCCTTTCCTGCCACACAGTCATTTAAACTCACTTTGTGTGCTGGTGAATAGTCGCCATTTTACTCCGCAGCCTCCTCCCAGCTCCTGGGGTCACTCGTGGGGCTGTTAGATTGGTTTCAATCTCTGGTTCAAATGTGTGGTGTGTGTGTGTGTGTGTGTGTGTGTGTGTGTGTGTGTGTGTGTGTGTGTGTATTACTTTAGAAAAAATTACTAGACACTGACTGTCACCAAAATAATTTTCTATTTAAATTACCAACTAATACAGACTTCTGAAAAGTTACTTGAGAAGAGATTTAAGGAAGACGGAGGTGTTGCCACATTTTATTGGGCTGCATGCATTCGACACTGATTAGGCCCTTTTTAAAAAATATAAGTAATCAAGAAAAGCCAGCCAGGCCTGTTAAGCTCTTTGTACTTTTCTATTCTTTCCCTACACACAGAACCCTGAGACATCATTGACTACAATAGCTTCAGATTATTTGTTTTTACTGCTATTTATGTCTATCACATGCGGAGGTCAGAGACGCTGCCATCTGAGTCCCAGGAAGGTCCTCAAGTTGTCAGGCTTGACAGCAAAAGCCTTTTCCTGCTGGGCAGTGGTGCCCACCTCACGTAACTTTAGAACTGGTGGGAGAAGGTGAATAAAACCTTTAAAACATAGATATCAAGGTTTAACAGGGTTGCGTGGAATGGGAACCATATGATTTTGAAGCTCAATTTCATTTTATTAATTTTATAATTTCATATTATTGTATTTTAGTCCTGGGAACAAAACCCAGAGCCTTGTTCATGCTCAAATGCACTCCATCCCTGAGCACCACCCAGCCGCCCTTCCCCAGCCACTTACTCATTCCTGGCCTGGGATTTTCCTGAAGCCATTTCTTCTTTAAAATGCCTGGAATTGTTATCATTCTTTGGGAAACACTGGTCACCTGTTCTCAATTTTGTATACTGGGTCAGGATCTACTTAAAAATAAATTAAAAACCACACAAATTTTATTCCTGCCTGGAAAACAGGATCTAAGTTCCACAGATGTCCCAGGGCCCAAGTGCACAGCGCTGCACAGCAGAGGTTGTGGTGCCGCGGAGGACGGGAGTGGCGATCACACCGCGGTTATTGGTAGGAAATGAGCATGGGGCGATTGAAGACAATCTTTCGGTAACGTGCCAGATAACCAGGACTTGAGCAAAAAAACAGCTTTTAGGATAAATCCCTTCATTATTAACTGACATGTTCGGGGTCTGCGCTGTTCTCTGGTCCGAAGTGGCCGCTCTTGACCTTGCTGGAGAGGCAGCAAAATAAAGTGAATGATGACACTAGGCAGACCTGTTTTATTCTGGCAGCATCTGGAATTCATTCTTCTTCCTGGGTGACAGAACCACCGGACTGCTCTATTTTATTTTATTGTCTGTGTGTGATTACTGATAATTCTTGTCAGCCCTCAGAATAGAAAGACAGGTGTGACTCCCCCAGCTTTAGTACTAGGTAGAGAGAAAATGGGGAGAGAGCTGTGACAGCCTTTTCCACAAACTGACATGGAATTCCTGAAGATATAATGAGAAAACGCAATACGGAGGTGGGGAAAGGAGTCGGGCCGAAACAGAAAATCACTGTGTGCAGTAACTGAAACCTCCAGCCTGTCTCAAGATCAGCTCAAGATTAAATATTAGCACCACTTACTGTTTAAGATCTTAAAGGAGCTCCCGAGAAAGTGCAATTCTGCACTTTTCTTTAGAGAAACAAAAACCAAGTGGCTGGAACGAAGCAAATGTGTTTCGAATTATTCTCACACGAATGCGAACCGACGTTTCTGGGCACGGTGTCTGCTGTGGCGTCTTCACATTGCTTGGAGCTGTTTAGGATTTGACACGGACTCGTGGGGAGCTTCGTGTCCCCCTTGAAAATCTATTACCGTGAGCTGCTCCGAAGACATTCCAGCCACTGTTTGCCGGTCCTCTCCCGACAGTGCCTGGCACCTTGCGCTCAACAGGAGCTAAGAAACGGTGTGTCTAGGATCAGGGAGGTGGCTCAGGTAAAGGCACCTGCTGTCAAGTGTAGTGACCTTAATTTGATGCTCCGGATCAATGTTGTGGAAGGGATTGGTCCTCTGTGAGTTGTCCCCTGCTCACCGTTAGCACCCCCTCCCCTGCCCCTGACAAATACAGGTATTTAAAAAAAAATTTAAAATTTAATAGTGTGTCTGAATTGCTAAAGCACCACATTTGAAGCACTTTCGTGGCTGAATGTACAGAAGGGTACACTTGTAGTATGCATATTTTCAAAATTACTTACTGTCAATAAATGGAATCCTGTCTGTCAAGAGTTAAAACATCTATTTGGAAAAAATAAAAATAAAGTTCCTTTCTTTCCTCTGTCATCCTATTCCTATGACTTGTTTCTTTAAGAGCAAACACAGTTGTCTTTTATTTGGGGTTTTTTGTTTGTTTGTTTGTTTTTGTTTTTTTGCTCCACCCCCTCTCCCCCAGCACAGTAAAGCTGTCTGCAGTGTCAGAAGAAACAGGAAGTTCTAGTGCCTGTCTGGGGAACTGAAATGCAGCCAAGGCCTGGCATGTGCATGGCCTTGTCTTGGTAGATTATTACTCTCTATTTCACGACAGCGGGCTCGGTCCTTTTACTTCCTTATCTTCCCTTGCAGGTCCCGGGTGTGAAACCTTCCATCCCTGTTGGCTCCTCACCCTGTCCCCACTGCCATCAGTGCAGGCTATAGCTCAGCCCAGTGCTGAATGCAAAACAACAGACAGACAAACAAGGACCACAAGAAAGAAACCAAGTTCCCCTGTGCAACTTTCAAATATCCCCTCCGAGAAGTAAGACCGAGTCAATGGAGAGAAACTGACGAAAGACCTGAGGGACTGAGAGGCTGCGCTTGGAAGCAAGGAGGACCCTGGTGCAGAGGCGCAGACGTCAGGGACATCAGTTCTGCGCTCTTTCTGGAAACCACCCCAGAGGGAGCCAAGTACACAGGGGCAAAGCAGCAGACTCCCACTCACGTCTGCGCATGTTTGCTCAAATCACATGAGGTTTGCTTATATTCATTTTTAAATGCATCAACATTAAAATATCGGACTTGACATATAAATGTCCAGCCTCTCTGGAAAAATCAGACGATCTCGGTCTGCATTTGCCCTTGAGAAACGTCAACAGGACTGAACAGAGGTTCCCATAGCAGGGAGCCTGAGAGCCCTGCTGCGCCCAACTCCGACTTCTCCACCTCCCTGCCTCAGGCTCCCACTAGCTTGCTGTGTAGGGTAAAGAGGTCTGAAGAAGGTGAAAGGTTGTGATTTGAAACGGGCCTCTCCCTTTCATAGGCACACTTTCCCAACTAAGGCTGAGTCAGCACCTTTCTTTCTGCAGAAGGTTGTGGATGCCTTGTTGATGCTGCTGTCTTTGTGGGATGGATTGTGGGACAGATGCAAATAGTTGGTAGTGATTGGAACGAAAGTGCCAAATGTACACTAAATGGAATAGCTTTTAGCTTTCCCTGGTCATTCTTTTGGGTTAAGCATTACCTACGGGATGTACCTTCTTTTCAAATACAACCAGCCCTGGGTAGTCACTATATTGAGCAACATTGGTGTGGAATGCTGTCCTCTCGACCTGGCTGAACGACCGCATTTTTGAAATCAGAGAACCTGTGATTATCTTCAGGAGGCCCTCATGATACCAGGCCGATTAACGTCCCCTCAGAGAAGGAGGGAATGAGGAAGGTCATTAGATCCACACCTGAGATTCCAGCTACTCCTCCTCCACCACCTGTTCTGCTTTTAGGCCCTTGTGACTGTGCTGGGGTTGGACTTTTCCATGGAGAATTGTTATGGGATCGCACATATGCTCTTTATAACCCTCTACCCAGGCTCTTCTAAGTAAGCCAAATAAACTTTACCAAGTTATACTTTGGAGGAACACTTACTTTGGTCTGTCCTTGGTGCTCTGTCTGGGATGAGGAGATATTTGTTCACATGTCCCAGGAAAAGTTACCTGCAAGTAATGTCTTTGAGACTTCAGAGACGATTGCCGACCAATTAGGGGCACCCTAGCTAGGGAGCTTAGCATTTCAGTGTCTGGGGATCCCTCTGACCCACACGTTCATGTTCTAGTCACTTGAAGTGTGTTCTATTTCCAACTTCTATTCATTTAATGCCATCATTTAATGCCATCATTTAATGTCACTTCTCATGTGCATGGACGCTCCGCTCCCTCCCCGGGATCTGCTCTGAGCAGATGGGACCCATGCAGGGCCCTGCAATAGACGCTCATTTGCTTCCTTCTCTTTTCTTCCCTCCTCCAATTAGAAATCCATTTGCACGTCTGTGGTTCTTGTTCCAAGTGTCAGAGAAGCAGTAAAGGCCCATTAAGGAAAAGCTCCTTCTGGTCAAAAGAACAGAATCTCTGGCTGGACCTGATATTCCAGTTGAGCCAGTTCAAACACCTGGCCTAAGGACCACCCTAAAGAGATAGGTAGGAAAATTGTTTCCTTAATGAGATACTACAGGTTTCCTTCCCAGAATTCCTGCCTCCCCCACTCCCCTGCACATCCCTAGAGCTGAGCAGCCAAAAGAGACCTTTGGCTGGGTCTGATCACCTTTCTAGAAGGGGTAACCATTCCTTCTTCTTTTTTTTTTCTTCCCTGTGTCTTGCTTTCAGATAGATGCTGGCCAGAACCTAAATAGATTTTTTTCCTTTGACCCACCTTACTCTTTCTACATCGCTTCCCTGGCCTCATATGGCTGCACACTGGTCATGTGTCCGCCTTCCACATCTTCCCGTTCCTCATTCTCTTCTTCCAGGCAGCTGCTGGGAGTCACTTCTCCTGCCGTGAGGAACTTGTCTTCTAAACCTGAATGGACTTGAGCTTCAGCTTCAGTCTGTTCCCAACTTCTCTTACTAACAAGACTAAGAACCCCCAGAAAGGGCTCCATTTTCCCCAGCGTCATCTGGCAGCCATGAAGGGGATTCCCCTAATCCCACAGACACAAGCAGCCTTTCTTTTGAACCCTTGCTTTAGAATTCATGCCATCACAACATTCCTTCCGCTCTTATCTTGTCCTGTTTTACTTGTGTGCAGCAAACACAGCCTGAATCCTGGTACTTCTCTTCTGGGGTCATGTCCACATATTCTGCAAGCCCATTGTGGCTGTAACCATAAAATGTGCTGCTTCAGGCCTTTCCTGGGTCACCTTTGCCCTAGCATTTGCCTCAATTCCATATCCACCACCACCACCCCACCCCCAGCATAAGCTAATGCTTTTGCCGGCTCCTTGCCAACATCACTAAGAGACATGCTATACTTAACGTTCCTTTTAATGTTGTCTACCTACTTATTTAGAGACAAGGTCTCCTTGTGTAAGCCAGGTTGACCTGGAACCTGTGGACTTCCTGCCTCAGTCTTCTCAGCAGCTGGGACTACAGGCCTGACCCACTACATCTATCTGGTGTTTAACATTCTTTACCAAAGGGTAGACAATTACAGATGGACATGACAGACATCATGGAAATCCACTGGACACTTGAGTTTTTAAATCGCAATTCCTGTGCCAAATCACACCTGTGGTCTCTGCGCTTGGGAGGCTGAGGCAGTAAAGATGATCACAAGTCTGAGGCCATCCTGGATTATAGAGGGAGATCCTGTCTAAACAAAAGAAGCAAAAGCTACAAAGGGTGGTGGTCATCCTGAGCTCATTACGGAAGCTGGCATCTTTCTTGTTCCTTTCCTCCTCACCCCCATCCCCTGTTCCTCCTACAGAAAATGGTTCAAAACATAATACTCTCTGCAGCGTGGGCTCTGCCCCCACTGGAGTCAGCCTTCTTAATCGCTGAAGACAATATTGAACTCTGCAGGCTAAGGCAGCTGTATTTAACTTATTCATCAGTACTAGACTTCTGCAAAGACATTTCCATGGCTTTTTGTGGCTTATGGAAGTCCCTGCTTACCCAAGGAAAGGAACGTTTACTCAAGGATAGTCTTTGATGGCATCACGTGCCTGCTGTATTTTCAGCTCCTGGGCTTCTGAGACATCCTTAAGCAGGGAGTGTTTCCTTAGGGGCTTTGTGAAGAACTGGCTAAAGAAAAGCATGTATTGAACCCCTACCGCACACACTGATGGGGCTCCAGAAGTATTCTGATGTCATCACCTGGTTCTCCCTTCCTCCCCCACTTTTGAGGATTTCCAAATGTTATCCAGATGAACAAAAGTTGAATTCCAGAAATTGTAGTACTTGCTCTCTCTGTTACCACAGGAACCAAAGCTAAACGAAAACACACACACAAACCCCAAATCTTGAAGGGTGAGGAAATACGGTGGGTTTGGGTAACCTTTATGTTCCACACAGGTTTTGAATTTCAGGGTGGATACACGCGACCTACGGACCCCTTTCTCCCTTCCCCCGCTGTGCAGGACTGTGAGAACTTTGATTAGAGGAGAAATACTCTGTATAGAAAGCTTGGCTTCCAGCTTCCAAGGTTTCTGCTGCTGATACTGAACAATGTGTTATTCACACCTGTGTCAGACAGGGGCGGCCAAGGCTCCGGCACCTCACATGGTAACGGATGCCACAGCACCTCCCTCGTTCCCCGTTCCTCATTTCCTTCTTTGCTCCCAATGGTACGTTGTCTTTCACTGGAAAGCACCCCGTGACTGCAGCAATAAGCACTAGATAAAAAATAAATGGAATGCAATATAATCAGAATCGTCTTGGACCCCCGACTTTGGCTTCCTTCCCAAAGCAGGCAGATTTCGACATGCAAAAGCTGCTTCTCTGACAAGCTGGCTTTCTCTCCTCCCTTCTCTAAGACTCGGTTCACTTGCTTACTGGAAGTTTTGTGCGTCTGTTTGGAAGTGAAGGGATATTGACCGTCTTTCATCTCCAGCGTTCACGATGGCTGTGTTCAGTGTGAGGCATCCCTGGGTGTGAAATATGAAGAATAAAGGCAGAGGAGGGAGAGTAAGAGAAACCATGAGCTATACCAACACAGAACTAAGCGCAAGCAATAACCAGTTGCTTTCTTTGAGACACATTGCTATCATGCTAAGGTGATGTAGGAATACAAAGAACCTTGAGACACAGACTCCATGTCCAAATGAATGACTATAAATTGTGATCCTTTGGAAGAGTATGGCAGCCAAGGCAAGAAGTCTGTTGCTGTTGGAAAGTTCATACCAGACAAGCTTCTCCTTCGCTCGTGGATGGGCTTTGAGGCTAGGAAGGAAAGGGATTTGTTGTAGACAACAGTCGTAGAGATACAGAACAGAAGAGCATCAAGCAGGCCCGGGGATCCATGGCTGATAGATAACGAGGGCTGAGTCCAGATTAAAGAGACAGGGATTCACACGAAGCTGCTTCTCGGGGAGCAGGGAGGCTTTGCACATGAATCCTCCGCTGATCATGCAGCCTTGTAAATATCACAACACAGAGAAGTGAGCTGGAAGACAAGTTTTTACTATAGAGAGAGGCTTGGACATAGGTCCTCCACACACGAGGCAGATGCCCTCCTGGGTACAGCTGGTCCATACATCCTTTATAGTCCCTGAACAGGACGTAAGATTTGTAAGTTTATGGACCATAGTAACCATGGAAACAATTTTTTTTAACAAGGGAGAATTATAATCAAATGAAAAGAGAATCATCTTCAAAATGTGTAGCTTTTACGGTGATCCAACAACCTCTTACAAAGAGTTGGATGGGCCTCTTATGACAGGAACAGCGATTTTCGCTTCCTATCTGCCCTTTATATGTTATTCTACCATATCTAATATTTATTAGAAAGAGCGTTCTCTCATTATCTGAATGTAATCAGAGGTTTTTGTAATCTAATGCATGCAGCAGTTAAAGGTACTTTTCTTTTTTTTGCTTCCTAAACAATGAATTATATCAAAGACAACTATTCTATAGTTAGTACACATCAAAGTCATTGGGGCTAGGGCTATGGTTCAGTGGTAGCACACATGTTTAGCATATGGGAGGCCCTGGGTTCAATACCCAGGACACGTGGTCACTGGCTGATGCAGAGCTGAAGTCCTGTGTCTGCTGCTGATGGAAGAAAAGAAGAACCGGGAGGAATAACTTGGCCTGTACTCTCAAGCCCAACTTTTGCAAAGTTAGATTAAGACCCTGCCTCAAAAAGCAGCAGCAGGGTCTGGAGAAATGATTCAGTAGTTCAGGGAAGTTGCTGCTCTTGCAGAGGTTCTGGTTTGGTTTCTAGCACCCAGTCGCAGGCTCATGACCGCCTGTCACTCCAGTTCCAGGGAACCCAATGCCCCCTCCTGTGCTCTTCAGGTTCCTGCACACATGTGGTGCACACAAATTCACTCACGCTCACACACATACACTTCAATTTTTTTTTTCCTGAGGAGAGATATAACTTCAGTCGGGGAAAACTGTTTCCCAAGATGTTTACTGTATCATTACATAGTGATAAAAACAAACCACAATGGCATATTAACTTACTAAAATACTGTTATTATGAAAATGAGCATTGGCAACCTGTTAGAGACATATTTATAATAGAAGCCTGTATGGAAAAAGCTGAGAATGACTGCAATTTTTTTAAAAACCAGTACATGTCTTGGTAAATACAGAAACCTGAAGTGGAAAACGACAATTGTTGACATAGGTCTTCTTGCATTTTCATTAATTATATCTTTTTGTCATTGTTGTTGTTGTTGTTGTTGTTGTTGAGACAGGGTTCCTCTGAAACTTTGGAGCCTGTCCTGGAACTAGCTCTTGTAGACCAGGCTGGCCTCGAACTCACAGAGATCTGCCTGCCTCTCATTAAATATATCTTTTAACTGGTGCATTAAAACAGAAATTGTACATAGCAGGCTGCTCAGATCACTCAGTGGTAGAGCACTTAGTGAGGTCATGAGCTCACATTCCTGGGCGTGTTCTTTACCCTCTGGTCTTACTCAATTATCCCATTTCTATTACCAACTTTTCTTTTCTTTCTTTTGTTTTTGTAGTACTGGGAATTGAACTTACAACCTCACTAAGTGCCCTACCACTGAGTGACCGACCTGCTCTTTGAAATGCACAGTGCACTACTGGCATTACAGTCCCCCTACTACCCAGTGGCACACTGGGACTTCTTCTTCTTACCTGTTACATTTGTTTTCGTTCAGAAGAAATTCTTGTTAATGAGCCCCGAATATTTCTTCCGTGAGTTTATGCATGTTTGCGTTTGTGTCAGCGCCTTTGGAGGTCACAGGAGACCCCGGGCCATTCATCCGAGTCCATGTTTTAGCCGGGGACTGGCAGAGTAGCCTAGGCTGACAGGCTAGTGAGTCCCAGGGCTCCTCCCACTTCCACTTCCCTGATGCACTGGCCTTGGGAGCCACAAGCTGCCACACCAAGCTTTTCCCCCAGGGGTTCTGGGGATGGACTGCCCACACATCCTCTTGCTTGCAAGGCAAGCACTTTAGGGACGGACCTACCTCCTTAGCCCAGGCTTTGAGCATTTCCAATGCTATTCTTTTCTAATTATAGGCAGAAGCAGATAGGACAAAGGGGTCAGAAAACACAGTGTAAGAACACTGCTGCCCAGTCACATTAAGCACTAGCAAAAGCCTGGCCTTTGTTTGGCACTGCCTCAGTTTGCCCTCGATCACCGAGCCTTGTAATGTCAAACCAGCTGAGGGAACCATGGGTCTTCTTCTTCTTCTTCTTTTAATGCATAAGTCTTATTTATAATCAGGAACTGTTGGCTTTGTATTTTTCCATGATGTATGACTATCTGTTTGAAAATTTTTTAAGGGCAGCTCCACGTAATGGCAGAGAAACTGATCAGGGCTTAAGCCTTTTCTTTTCTCTCTTTCTTCCTTTTTGGTTTGGTTTGGTGTGTGGCTCTATGACTGTTATTTTTTAAAATGCATATCCAGGACAAAGAAAAGAAATAGCTACGGAGACAGTGCATGGCTAGAGCTTATTTCCGGTTAAAGCATAATTATAGTATAGAGCACAACATGCCTTCCTTATTTTCATGGCACATTTATAAAAATGCAGTAACACATGAATGACTAAAATAATAACTTCAATAATATTTTACAAAGCCCGTTCTTACCCATTATCTCTACAGTCTTACACAAAATAAAATACTGGTCTACAAATGGCTAATAATACCTTTAATTTGCCTTTCCATTTGGATTTTAAGATAATCATTACTACAAAGATGTGGAGTTTTAAAACCCGTCTGAGTACAAATGTCACGGGGGGAGGGAACTACTTTACAGCATAATACACCTTGAAGGGGGCTCCGCGCGTGAGCACTTATTCTCTAAAATCAGCAGAAGTCAGGGCTGAACTCACGTCATTTGTCCAGAAAGTGAATTTCCTGAGGTTTTGTAGCCTAAAATATCAATGGGAATCTAGGTGTGATAAAAACCCGGGTCCCAAAATTTTCACTTACAGCAGCCACCATTAGGAGCTTTAAAAAAAATGGCGATGAGTTTTGTGGCATCCTCTAAGTGGTACTAGGAGAGATGGCGTCTGAGCACAGGAAGCAGATCATCAGGGTTAGAGGATGGGGCTGGCAGGCTGGTTCCTAGCAGATGGAATGAGAGTTAGACTCACATGATCTCCTTATGGTTGGTCATAGATGTTCAAGGCATGGTGCTTGTGTCTGGGGGCTGACTTTAGAGGCTCTCTGGGGTCAGACGATGTTCAGGGAAACACGCCAGGCAGTGGGTTTAGTCACAGTGAGGCCTGTGAAGACCCAAGGTAAAACAGCAGGGATTCATCCAGGTGTCCAGGGCACGTCACAATCCTGCCTCAGGTAGTATCCAGATTCCTGCAGCCCTGACTGTGGGGAAGAAAGCAGGCTTTTTTTTAAAAAACAACAACAACAAAAAAAAACTCTAGTAATGTTTGTACTTTCCAGAAGAGGGACCAAGATAGATTTCAAGTTTTATCAGCTAAGTCAGATAAGAGAAAGGACTCAGAGTGGAGCATAGTGATATCTATCTCTCAGCTCCTCAGGACGCTTGCAAGGACCAAAGCCAGCCTGGGGTATACAGCATATCCACACCCAACCCACCCCCAAAACAGAAAAAACAAATACACAGAAAAAGGAGAGGCAAAGAAAAGGTATTCAGGAATTGCAACTTTAATGAGGTCTTCAACTGCCAGGATGGAGCAAAGCAGAGCATAGTTCAGAGACCCTAGTTCATTGTGGAGGGACACTCCTCCTCAGCTGGTCTAATGATTACAGCTAACACTGGAAATCTTTGTCCTTGCTGTTAAACCTGAGCTGCTAAAGTACAGCTGAGATCAGAGTGCTTCTGTAGATTCAATTGTTCCAGGGGTGAAGTCCATTTTCAAGAGAACCTGGTCCAGAAGTTGGAGGGTTAGAACTAGGAAGCAAAGGGCTAATCATATAGCTCACAACGCTTGCCCAGCATGTGCTGGACCCCGGGTTCTATCTTCAGGGTAGGGAAGAAGTCTTGTGGAACAAATAGGAAAAAAAAAAGGGTTTATTTTCCCAGATAATGGGATGAAGTCAGTGCTTATAATCATCCCTTAGATAATCCCTTAAAGGCCCAAGTCAGTTAAAGGCTTGTTCCCTAGCGTGGCACAATTAGATAATGTAAATGAGACTTACTCTCATTGGCTCACATATTTGAATGTTTGATTGCCAATTGATGGAACTGTTTAAGAAGGATTAGGAGGTGTGGCCTTGTTGGACAAGGTGTGTCACTGGGTGGTCTCTGAGGCTTCAAAAGGTCAGCCATTTCCATTTAGCCCTGTGTCTTGTGTTTGTGGGTCAAGATGCAAGCTCTTGGTACCAAGCTCATGGTACCAGCACCATGCCCACCTGCCTGCTGCCATGCTCCCTGCCATGATGGCCATGGATTCAGTCTCTGAAACTGTCAGCCTCAATAAAATCTTTCTTCTGTAAGTTTTCTTGGTCACGGTGTCTTCACAGCAACAGAAAGGCAACTAAGACAGGGGGCAATGGACACTTTCTGAGGCGGGCCTTAGCAAGTGTTGCTTCCTATGGGAAGCCAGGACTCTATTTTCCTCACTTCCTGGCTGCCATGATACTTCCGAGATGGTGAGCTGCTTTGGCACAGACCCAACTGAGCATGGACTAAAACCTCCACAACCAAGAGCCAAAGTAAAGATTTCTTCTTCGTAAGTTGATTGTGTCAGTATGGGAGATACATAAAGCAGAAACATAGTGTGTGTGTGTGTGTATATGTGTGTGTAGTGTCATGGCCAAATATTTTGTATTGTACATCACTGTATCTGCTCTACTCAAATCTGAGCAGTAAGCACTGTAGATTAGTTTACAACTACATCATCCTAAGCATGTCATACTTTGAGGTAAGACAGCATTATGACTCAGCTATGATGTCATAGGTGATAGGAATTTTCAGCTCCTTACAGCCTTAGGGGACCACCACAGTATGTACAGGCTATGACTGATGGAGAAGTCACTAATATGCATATCACTAGCTATCTCTTCCCTTAGTTCTGGGGATAGTACCCGGGACCTTGTATATGCTAAGTATACATTCTTCCACTGACCAGTCCCCGCCCCATAATTGCTGCTGCTTTATCCTCGGCAGAATCCTGTGGCCTAGGAAGCAGCACTGATATAGATTTCAAACTAAGATAATTGGCTCTGGTTAGCATATCAATTTTTTGCAGTGTTTTTCCTTTCTTAGTACTTGGAGCCACTATGTTAAGACTCCCATCATATGATAGCCATTATGGTGGAACAGAAACTTGGCTTACAGGGTCCTGATTGCCACCTCCCTTGTTCAGATAATGAATTTGGCCATTGGATTTTTTTCAAGAGGCTCACCCAGGTTTGGTTCCTAATTTCAAAGTCCCTGCTTTCCCCCACATTCGACATGTTCATTTTACTGCTTGCCAAGCCCAGTCAAGGGTAGTGTCTCAACTCTTAGCCACCCAATCATGACTGGTTTCAGAGATGGCTTGTGACGTGGTGTTTCTATGTCTCTCCATTTGTTCTTAGTTCATTCAGGACAATTGCAGCTTTAGTGGTCTGCACCGTTTACAAAGTTGGTAAAAATGTATCAAGACATTACCATTTGGTTTAAGTTTAGCTCTCTCTATGACTCAGCCCACAAAGATAATTACAGAATAAAATGTTAGGGTAGCTTTGTAATGCAAGTTTCAGTGCTTTCGTTTTAGAGACCAACAAAAGAATAATATAGAGCAAAAATAGGAGCCTCACACGATGTAATGAAAACTCTCCTGACTCAGGAGATGAGTTAGTTTTGTTGTGATACAAAAATAAACGAACTGACTTTACAAGTGGTATTTTCCTTGTCTTTTGCCATTGAAGTTTGTTCCATAAGCCTTAGTTTTCATCTCCTTATTTAAGTATAGCCAGAGTGTTAACTTTGATATCTGTAATTCATCACAATGAGTTGATAAATAAGAAATGAATAACGAGATGAACAATGAATAAGTGTTGAATCAGCAAATTATTTTGAGCAGGGAGTTTGAACAATGGCTGATGCTCAGAGCTCGAAACTCTTTTTTTGTATTTTTTTGTATATTACTAGGGCAAAAGGACCATGTGATGCTATCACACTATCAGGAAGTTTTAACACACGTCAGATAAATTATTCACAACATATAAATATCTCTAAGGAAGAAGGGGGTCTGGCATGGTAGAACATGACTGGAAACCCAGCATTCCAGAGACTGGGATAAGAGCAAAGAAAGCCCCAGGTCAACCCAGGCTACAAAGCAAGCTCTTATCTCAAGAAAAAAACAAACAAAAAGCAAAAAAAAAAAACAAAACAAAGTCCTTCCACCACCAGGAAGAAATTTGTAAGGAAATGGAGGTTGTGTGTTACAAGCTTCACTGTGGTTCTGTCTCAGTGCCCATGTCAGTGTTTCAAAGGACTGTGCCAATTTCTTCTATGTCTATTTTCATTAGAAAAATAGCAGGCGCCAGTGTTGGTGGCGCACGCCTTTAATCCCAGCATTCGGGAGGCAGAGGCAGGTGGATCTCTGTGAGTTCAAGACCAGCCTGGTCTATAAGAGCTAGTTCCAGGACAGTCAGGGCTGTTACACAGAAAAACAGACAGACAAACAAAAAAGAAAAATAGCAGGCCAAGCAGGCTCGACAAAAATTACATGGGAAAATCACATTTTTGTGTTAGTGATTTGCCAAAGGGAGTGACACTATTAGTGGGTGGGGCCTTCTCAGAGGAAGTGTGTCACTGTGGAGGCGGGCTTTGAGGTCTCATAGATCCTCTAGCCAAGCTTAGTGTCTCAGACCAATTCCTGCTTTCTGTGGGTCAAGCAACAGGACTCGCAGCTCCTTCTCCAGCACCATGTCTGCCTGCATGCCACCATGTCCCACCATGATGAGAATGGACTGGACCTCTGAAAATGTAAACCACAACACTTAGATATTTTCCTTTATAAGAGTTGCTATGGCCATGGTGTCTCTTCACAGCAAATAGAAACCCCAACTAAGACAGTGATTTTCTTGGAATTCTTCACTGTGTCCTGTTTGAAACACTGAAAACCAAGTATTTTTCTTCTTATTTTACTAACAGTGAGGATTGAAGTCTTTATTTTAAAAAATATTACTTGCTATTTGTGTTAATGTTTCCCTATCCCTAACATGATACGATATATAACATCTCTTTCTCTAAATTCTATTTTAATGTTTGAAAAATAATGAATAACCCCAAATTTATAAAAATTGCAATAGATATTTATATATTCTATATACATAATAATATACATTAAGAGTATTCATATATTTATGTTTGTGCACACGTGCCTTGTTTATTTTCATGAAAAGGTCTTGTCTCACTGTCACTTGTGAAGTTGTGTAGATTTTTTAAAATCAAGTTTCTGGAGAAGATACACACGTGCACTGAAAGGATAAAGGAGGCATTGATTAGCTGTGCAGTCGCATTAGTATAACATAGCCTTGGGAGCCTACTTGCTTCCCTGCCTTTGCATTAATAATGCATGCACATATTTGCAATCAGAATTTTTTGCAATCCTGGGCTGCAGGGCTCTTGGCCGAGGCATTTTGGTTAGGGACCGTTCATCGTGTTTCACATAATACCAAGTCACAAAATTGCATATAAATACTTTTATAAATATAAAATTGTATATAAATACTTTTATTTTGGAAAACCCTTGGTCAAAGGTGCCTTGCCAGGTCTTTTCCAAATAAATTTTTTAATAGAACTCACAGCTGGGCAGTATGTACGTATGCACACCTGTGCGCTTGTGTGTGGGTGCGCGCGCACACGGAAGCCAGAGGTCAACAGCTGGTGTCCTCCTCTATCACTCAGCATCGTTGTATTTTATTTCTGTGTAGGGGATGCACTTTCTGCGGCGTGCGTGTGGAGGTGGGAAGACAACTTCTGTGAGCACGCTTTCTCCTTCTACATTTGTTTATTTTATGTAGGATCTCAGGCCCCCTTGCCTGTCCAGTGGCTTTCCTGACTGGACCAGCTCCCTAGCCCCATGACTGTTTTCGAAGTGACCTCAGCGGACTTGGTAATGACAGTATGTTTAGAAAATAAGTATCCTGGACATCTGTAGAAACATTTCTTTTTCGATGTCTCATACCACAAGGAAAAGTGTCTTTCTTTTCATCAGTCTTGTTACCAAGTAAAATTGAGATGTTTCAGCATTTTTCATTTGGCTGACTTTTAAAAGACAGATTTTGGCACAGAATGGGAGCTTTTGCTCTGTTTGCCGATCCACGGAGCAGCAGGGAAGCATGGCGACACCTCCATCCCCGGCCTCTTGCCTCCTCCATCATGAGGGGGCATGAGGGGCCGCGCCCCGGACTCATGAGCTGAAACAGGTCCTTCTCCCCCTAAAAGAAAAGCTTCATAATGAGTATTTTATATGAGAGCGTTTGTCCGTTAGAGACAGAAAGTATTCAAGCGCCAAACTGCTTCCCATTTTCTTTTCATCTACTTGAAGTGAATTATGACACGTTGATATATGTTTAGAAATAATGTAAATTCTCAGCCAAAGAGGGCTTTTATTTGTATATTCATTGTAATTCAGTGTTTCAATTGAAAACAGCTCCAGCTCCAGAAGAGTCTACGACATTAGAAAAAAAACCAGGTGTTTGCTGGGGCTTGTGCTGTCCTCTGTCTTTCACATCAGACGATGAAAAATTCTATCAGAAAAGACTTTCTGAACCAGCTCTGGTGGCACTGGCCTTTAATCCAAGCACTCAGGAGCCAGAGAGAGGCACATAGACTTCTGTGAGTTCAAGGCCAGTCTGGTCTGCACAGGGAGTTAGTACCAGGCCAGCCAAAGCTACATACTGACACTCTATTTAAAAAAAAAAATGCTTGAAAAGACTGTTTTTCGAGTTTTGTATAGTCAGAGGATCACTTCTTGTATGTCACAGGCAAAGCCCTACATGCCTCAGGGAAGGGCTGTGTGCATGTGTTAGTGTTCTATGTGTTAGAACACAGAGAACAGCCTTCTGAAGTGGGGCCTCACCTTCAGGTTTGGTAACAAGGGCCTGTACTCGCTGGGCCATCTCTCTGACCCTTCTTCAGTGTGGAGAAAATGTTTCTTCTGAGTAGAAAGCTGTCAGTGAGCTTTAACAGCATTGACCTGCCTCATTCCAATGGCAGTTCTCTGAGCTGCTCCAGCATGCTGCTTCCTTGAGGCTGCACAGACCAGAGAATAACCAACAACATCCTGCCTGCTTCTCCCAGCTAGAGCCTCTCACATCCTACACTCCAGCTTTTTTTTTTTTTTTGTAACATCTCCCTAATGAGCATCCTCAGATCAACTCCTCGCAGCCGTCTGATAGGCTATGAAGGATAATTGCACTTGAAAAATGAGGCCAGATTGTTTAACAATTAAAAATTGCTTTCCCAAATAAGATGGTGCATAAAGAGTTCATGTCTCGGCTCCCCCGTGTTGGAGCAAACTCCTTTCCTCTTCACCCGGAGAGTTACCCAGACTATCTCAAACAAGTGACCACAAATCGCGTACAGAATCTCTTTATGTTTTGTCCCTTTTCTCAGAGCGAGGAGTTGCCATGGAAACGATGCCTGGCTAAGTTTGGCTAGGAATATCTGCTGCTCCATGTGCCTCACATTAAACACAGTGCTTTCCTTCCTTCACAGAAGGAGAGGAGACCTGAAGAGCAATACGCTTAGGTCTGTGTTTACTGTTTCTTTCTTTCTTCTGCGCTCCCTCTCTTCCTCCATCCCTCTCTTTTTCTCTCACTCTCTTTGTCCTTTGTTACATTTTTATTGCCCCAGCTGGGCTCTAACTCATGGTCTTCCTGTCTCACTCTCGGAAGCACTAGGATTACAATGTGGCACCATTCCTAATCCATTCTTAAAACATAGACTTACGGTAATTACTTTTAAAATAATCTTATAAACTTTATTGTTCAAATAAAACATTGCAGATGAACAAAAGCATCACTCACCAAAAATAACCAGACCTGCAGTCTACACACTGCCTTGAACTCCTAGACAGTTAGAATAGGCATTCAGGACAGAAGCTGTGGAGGTTCATGTTAAATTTTATACTTTTAATATCAAATGTGTCTTGTGCATGCACCATCCACCACCAATAACAAAACAAAAATTTATGACATAATTAGAACTAGAAAAAAATAGCTTTATATCCCTCTCATAACCAGTGTTCATCCTTGCATCTGTCCAGTGCAATTACAAGGGTCCTAGATTGAGATTTTCCTTTGTCAGATGTCATTCCATTTTACAGATATGGAGAAAGGCTGTCAGAGGTTAAATGATGTTTCAAGATCACTGATGGGGTTTGGACATTGCTTGAATATATCCCTCGATGGTGCATGTGTGGAAAATTAATTTCTTTTTTGAGATGGGATATTACCACCCTGTCCACAGGCACTGAAACTTTTTCACTCAAGACATTTTCGCAGTTAGTTTTCCAAGTGTCTGGACCAACTACTTGATGCATTGAAATTTAATTCTCATTGAGAGATGTTAAGAAGGCAAACTCTGACTATGATGGTTAGAGGTGGCTTTTTGGGGTGTCTGAGATTGGGTGAGGTCTTCAGTGTGGCGTTCCCTGACAGAGGAGACACTGACCCATGCAAGCGTCTCCATCTTTTCCCTTGGCATTCATCGTGCCAATCCAGGGCTCTGCCAGCAGGAAGGGCATCACCAGATGCAGCCTCATGCCCTTCATCCTGCAAGGCTGTGAGCTAAAATAGACAGAACTCTTTTCTCTAAGACTTGCCTGGACTCTGGAAGCTATTAGCAAGAGAATCAGACAAACACAGTTACTGAGCAAGGATTCAGCTACAGGTAAGACAGATACCAGAATATTCTGCATTCTGTGGCTACCAACAGTTAAGACTGCACACATGTCTTCACTACCTTCATGGTCCACTTCCCTCTCCATTTTTCTAGACAGCTTTTATCTCTATAGTTCTACAGAAATTGACTTATTCAGGAGTCTAAAATTGTTTTTGCAAAATTGAAAACTTTTCAGTCTTCCAAATTGTGGTGATGTTTTACATAACGTTCAATTCCCAGAAATATTGCAGATTACATAATTTGAAAAATATTTTGCTACAAAATGCCTATCAATAGAGGGGAAATAATTGATGCAAGGCTGATTTCATAAGTGTCATCAGCAGGAGACAGGGATGCAGGGTCATGCATATAGGGGTTATAGGGATCGAGTTCTATGCAGAAGGGGCTGGTATTGTCCAGAATGCAGTAATATGAATTTAAGTGTCTCCAGGAAGTGAAGCTTTGTACAAGATAATGATCCCAAATCAATCCCTATGCATGAATTCGGAATTGTCAAAAGGCAATGGCTATGCTGAACATAGTGGCAAACGCCAGGGCTGGGTAGGTGGAGGCAGAACAACGAGAAATAATGGCTACGTGGTGAGTTTGAGGCCATGCTGGGTTAGTAAGACCCTGTCTCAATCAAACAGAACACAAACAAATAAAGCAATGGCCTTAGTGACATTGTAGACTAGTAAATGCAAACACTCTATCACTAGTTACAGCTCAGCCTCAGGAGCAAGGATGAAGATCGCTTTTAACCGCCCAGGCTAGCTTGGAACATGCTATGTGGCCTAGTCCGGCCTCAAGTTCATAATTCTGCCCGAGTCTCACATGTGCTGGAATCAAAGTGTGAGTCACCATACCCTGCCTGACTAGGCTTCGTAGGAAGGCTCCAGAGCTTGGGCAAATGCTTACTGACTTCCGTCTTTTACAGCAATGCCAGGCCTGGTCTGTTCTCCACAGTCAACCAGGTGTGCTTGTGGTTTGTCACTCTCAGAACTTGCCAGCGCTGCCTTTGCCACTTTTGTACATCCGAAGTGAGGTCGTTCTGCCCGGCTCATTTCATGGCTTGTCCTTTACTAACATAGAGCCTTGTTTTAGGTGACAGTAAAGCGAAGATGCGATATTTTATAACTGCATGGGCATCTTTAAACACTAAGAACTTTGTAAGAGCTGGGTATGTGCATCACATACCTCACACATACATGCACACATGCATACACATTCACTTCTACATAAAGATAAAACCTGTCCTTGATGAATGGATTTGTCAAGAAAGATAAAGGAAAAATTGGTAGATGAAGGCAAGGGAACAAAAACTGGTGTCGAATCATAACGCTAGAGACTGCTTCTATTTGTTCGTTTGTTGTTCTGGGTTTTATGTCTTACTTTCCTAACTGGGTTAAATGTCCTTGGTGGTTAAAAACAAAATGAGCTAATACCTTCTGTCACGTTTGCCTCCTTCTCTGATTACGTACAAGGTAAACATCTCCAGGAATTTTCCTCTGGTCTAAAGTAGGTCATTTTGGGAGCTACCTCTTTAAAGATTATAATGGTTCATCTCTAAGATCTTTCATTTCCTATGTACCCTCCAAATCAGTTCATTGTAGGGTTTTTTTTTCTAATCTGGCCCCTTTTACTTTCTCTTGAAATGCTTTTGATTTTAGTATTGTATTGCTGAAATGAACACTGAAGTGCTTTTGAAGTTGTGATGGCAGAAGTCTTTAGGGAATATGAATTATGCTTTTAACTTATTTCCTATCAGACTAAAAGTAATATACCTGGTTGAAATATCATCATTTTCCGCACACATTAGAAAGTTATAATCAGTGGAAATGTGATATGTTAGTCTTTTCATGAGTTTTCTATTTCTTAATTCCTTTAGATGCAGACATCTGAGAGGCATAATGCCCAGCGGAAAATTCTTGACTAGTCACTTAAGTGGCACCTCCATTCTGTTGGACTTAGACCTGAGCGGGCCTGGCTTCCACCTGTCATGAAGCCTGTGGCAAGGATTGAAAGCCCTCAGAGCAGAGACTGTATACTTAGAGCTACAGAGAACTCAGCATGTATGTTCTAAGCATGTCAGTTTTCCATAACCCTCATAGAGCACTGGCAAGAAGGTGGTAGACATGTGTGTGTGTGTGTGTGTGCATGCATATGTGTGTGTGTGTGTGTGTGTGTATGAGAGAGAGAAAGAGAGAGAGAGAACAATTAATCACAACAGAAGGACTCAGAGGCAAAAAAGGACAGATGGCTCTTGTCACATTCTACCCCTAACTACAATTCCCATTCCTTACCAGAAATAGGATAGGGTACCAAACAACCTAAGATAAAGATCCATACTATGTGTATGCCATAGAATTGTTTAAAATCACAGTGTAATGAATACAGTGAGAACACAGAGAGCGAAAGTAGAAAGGGGCCTGATAAACCAACAGTCACTGTGGATCTAAGCCGAGGGTCTCGGCAGAAATACAGATGACTAGATGACAGGAATACAGATTTTAGAAAGGGTTCACCATCTTTAGGCATCGGGGAAATGGAAATTAAACCTGCTCTGAGACTGTATCCTACCCCCATTAGAATGGCTAAGGTTGAGAAAACAAAAGATAACGGATGCTGGTGGGGACGCGGGGCACGAGGATCCTCCTACAGTCGGAGGGAGAACAAACTTCTGCGGCCACTAGAGAAATGGGAGTGGCGGCTCCTCTGAGACCAGAGGTAGATCTGCCGTATAACTCAGCTAGTCCACTCTGGGGCACAGGACCAAAGGGCTCTGCTTTCTGCTGCAGAGACACATGCCCATCCGTGTTCATGGATGTGCTCGCTGTTCACATCCAGCAGCCTAGATGTCCATCGGCTGATTCATAGATAATGAAAATGGTACACATACACGAGGGGATTTTATGCAGCTGTAAATAAAAGTGAATTTTTGGATTGATGTCTGGAACTTGAAAACATACCAAACATGAACATGAGACAACCCAAACCCAAAGAGACACATGTCACGTGTTCTCACTCAATGTGGACCTTAGCATCAAATCTCTAGATTTGTGTGTCTAATCTGGAGTACCTGGAGATTTAGGGAGCTGGAAAGAAACCATTGGTGGAATAAGAAAGAAAGATCTTAAGGGAGGGGGGATAAAATACAGGTAATAAGGAGGAGAAAGGGGGAATAATAGGGAGGAAGGATTAAGTCGCGAAATAGAGGGGAGAGGCAGGATGGGAGGGGATGAAGAAAGATAACTCACCCTAAGGATGTTTGAAAAAGCCATATATGGAAACTTATTATTTCATAAATATACACACACAAGGGGAGGGGGAGTGAGTTTTCCTTAAGAGCAGGGCCACCGGTAGCTCAACCAGACTCCAGAGGCTGCCCTCACACCCAGGAGAATATCATGTAGCACAAATTAGACTCTGTGGGATTCTTAAAAAAAAAAAGATATAAAGCTGAACTAGTAAGTTGGAGTGGATAGGGAGCTGGGGTGGATCTAGGAGAAGCTAGGGGAGGAAGGGGGTGAAAGTGTTCAAAATAAATTACATAAAATCCTCAAAAAATTAATAAAGTATTTTAAATAAAAAAAAAAACGAATAGCCACCAAGTAAGCGATTCCCAGGTGCTGCAGAGGTGGCCAGCGACCATCCTGGACAGTAGTTATCTTAAGAGACCTGCAGGCTCTGCTGCCACATTGTTTAGCACCAGCCCGACAGTTCCACTGTGAATGCCAACGACTGCTTTAAAGTTCACTCAACTCTGACCCATACATGGCAACCTTTTCCTAATGATTAGACTTTCATGTTTCTCTTTTTAATGTCTCCCCCAGAGATTTGCCAATGTAAAGGTACACGTATGGTTTAGAAAACACCTAAATCATTAATAGCCGCTAGGTGTGGATGCGGCGAAGATTTTGTTATCTTGCAGCTATTTCTCACCATCTTCTTGTGTAAGGTCTCTAAATTTGACTGGTAAATACAAACATAAAACTTACATATGGTAAGGGGAGCGTGTGATATTTTGACACATGTATGTGTTATGCAGCATTTGAACATACTTATCCTCAAGTGTTATTGTTTCTTTATGGTAAAGGCAACACCCTTTTCTGCAGTATTTTTGAATGTATAATGAATTGTTGCCTGCTATTTATAGCTACTTCTTGCTCTTATCTAACTGTAAATATACAGATTGCACTAGGATATGTTTAGGCATTATGTAACTGATTTGGCGTATATGGAATGGTGTTTTAACATCTAAACTGAAGGTGGAGAGATGGCTCAGCTGGTAAATGCACCTGCCGCCAAGTCTGGTGCCCTGAGTTCGAGGCCCAGGTCTACCTTCTGAATGTTGTCTTCTGACCTCCACACCTGCACTGTGAAATGTGTATGCCCCCAAAGAATAAGACATAATAAAAATAAAACTTCAATGAAATCATTTAAAAAATTGTAAACAAAATGCTTACTTGTGAGTGTGCCAATACACTCAGAATTTCCAGAACATGGAGAGACAAGAATGGTAACTGTGTCAGAGAGCATACACTTAGGAGGCAAATACTGATTTTTATGAATGTTTTAGGTAGGGAAGATTGCTAAGAGAAGTCCCACCTTCTGAGAGGTCTTGGCTCGCTGATCAACCCTGATGACAAGTTCTACCAGCGCTGCGGTTTTCAGGAAGAACGATCTAAACAGATTCTGTTTGTTATCCTGTGGATTGATTCCAGGGAACATTTCTGTCTTTGGATGCTCAAAGCATAGTTTGGTAGACTAAGAATGCAATAATTGGGATAACTAGCTAATAATTTTTCAGGAAAGAAAAAGTCATTAGTTCCTATTAACTCCTCTGCATACTAATGGTTTGGGGCATGGGGAGGAGGGGAGAAGGGAGAGGAACTTCAGAAGCTTAACTTGCTTAAAAATGCATTTCAGTGTACTCTGTAGCTTTGGTTGCTGGAAGTTGTATGTTAGTTATATTGTTCAAGTTCTAGGACCCTGCAGTTGCTAGACTTGCCTATGGTTGCCAACTTAAAGTGAACTTGCCCTTGAGGACAAAGGACAGATTCTCCTGTCTTTCCACAAGAAAGAAGATTCTAAACACTCACCATCTCTCACAGAAGAGCAACACAACTATGTCTCTCAAACTAAATCAAACACAGCGTGTATAGGTCATTGTTCAGTTGCTGTGACAAGACATGATGACCATGGCAACTCCTATAAGAGAAAGCATTTAATTGGGGCTTTCTTACAGTTTCAGAGGTTTAGTTCATTATCATCATGGCAAGGAGCGTGGCTACACACAGGCAGACACAGTGCTGGAGAACTAACTAGCTCAGAGTTCTACATCTGGGCCAGCAGGCAGCAGGAAGAGAAAAAGATACTGGGCCTAGCTTTGGCTTTTGGAACCTCAAAGTGTGCCTTCCTCGACTCCCCACCTTCCCTGCCTGCCCAGCAATTACATCTTCCAACAAGGCCACACTTACTCCAACAAAACCAGACCTTCTAATCCCTCTCTAGTGCGACTCCCTGATAACTAAACATTCAAATATAGAGCCGTTTTTATTCAAACCACCACAGTATGCCTTTGGGGAATGTAGGCTCCTCTTTTGGAAGTTCTTGGTCTCGTAGATAAGATACTTTACACACAGACACAGAAAGCAACATGAGAACAGTTTATTGGAGTTGACGAGAGAGGAAATCAGGGAAGCCAAGCTGGAGAACTTGCTAACTGCCAGGGAGGGGTAAGCGAAGAGGAGGAAGGGAGAAAGGTGTGCTGTGTTCTGAGTTAGAAGTCAAGAAAAACACAAGGTTCAACAACGGAGGTTGTGAGCAGCTGCATTAGGAAAGGGGCTTCAGAGAAAAGAGAGTGGACTGAATATAGGGCAAGCAGGTTGGGGGCTTGGAAATGCAAAGAGGAATGGGTGACCTTTTCTGAGTTGAGGCAGGCTTAGCCTTGTGGGTGTGTAAGCGACTTCCTGGGGGAGAAAGGAATTGTGAGAAAGCATACTTATCTCATGGGGGGGGATACATCCTGTCCTCAGCTGTGTCTTATTTCCTCTCACCTCTTGGCTTTCCTCTTTGATGTAGGAAGGGTCTTGCCCTTGCCTAGATAAGGGAAACAGTGGCCATCATCTATCTGACCACTGACCATGGATGGCATTTGTAAATCAGATTTCTGGTCATCATGCTATTTATGTTCAAGGATGGGAACACTCCGAAATGTTCATAAGGAGGTCTCCACCATGGAGATGTTACTGATGGACCATGGGTCACGATATTTGTGCCAGAGAATGATGATAAGGGCATTCACATGTCACAAGTAGTACCAGAAAGTAAATGACTGCAAATAGCCCTTTCTCATTTCCTGCCCAGCATTATCTACCAAAGGTACCAATGAGAAGCTCACTGCAAAGGAAAAGGAAGGAAAGATTTGAACTGGGTCTTCCCATGTCCTGGGAACTAAGCTAGAGTATCCCTGTTTGTTACATATCACAGCTCCCTCTCCGCTCTCACTGACTACCTCGAAATCCCATTCTGTTCCTCTTCATCATGAGGGAGGCCATCTTTTTCTCATTGGTTCAGAAGTGAAGGGAGGAGTCTACTCTTGCCCCAGGATGTAGAAGAGTTACAAAGGGAGGTGAGTGTCAGAATGTAGGAGATCATTCCAGTCACCTCCGTGTAGGATGGGATTTCTCTTTTTTCTGGAATGAACTACAGGTGTCTGGTGTTCTTTAGTTCCATCATGAGGAGGTTAGTGTAATGGTCTGTCCTGTCCCTTTAAGAGATAAGCCACGCCCACTCCCTCCCCTGTCAGCCAAGGCAAGCTGATCTTCAGCTTCCAGCCTGAGTCATCCTTCCCCCCCTGTCTCTCTCTGTCTCTCTCTTTGAGGCAGCTTCTGTCTCTCCCTTCTCCCAACTTCTCCCCTTCCTCCCTCTCTGTTTCTCTCTCTCTCTCTGCCTCTCTCTCTGCTCTTCCCCCTTTTCTCCTTCCCTTCCATAACCCACTAAATAAATAAATATCCAACTTCACTCTGCATGGCATGCCTATCTATGTCTCTGTTTCTCACCTACCACGTGGCTCCCTGCCTGGGACCAGCTGCCTTCAGAGACCTGCGTCGTCTTGTGGCGTGTCTATGCATCTCAGTATCTCATCTACCATGTGGTTCCGTGCCTAGGACCCACTGGCTCTCATGGCCTCTGGCCCATGGGCCCGGCTGCCTTTGTGACCTGCCGTGGTCTCGGGACCCACTGCCCCACTGCCTGCTGCCACTTCAGGGACCCCCTGCTCGCTGTAGCCACTCGGGGACCTGCAGCATTTTACTTGAACCATAACAGTTAGTTGGTTTACAAACCCCACTGGAAACCTATACACCACCCTCACTTTATTTCCCTAAGAATGTGTTCTCCTGCATTCTGAATGAATCCACCAAAATCTCTTTTGAGAGCTAAACGCAGCAATTTGTGGGCAATCACTTTCCTACCTTTCTGTTCCAATGTTCTAATGACGCCTGTTGCTAATCTCACGGATTGTTGCTCTGAATATCAGTGTCCAAGGTATGCAGAGAAAGAACTCATAGGCCAGAATACAAATACCCTAAAACTGAACTGAGAATTTTACTGGAAAAGATGGGTTTTGATTGATAAGCACACACAACGTGATGAGTTGTATTGGCTTGGTCTTTTTAAATATACAAAGGTCTCGATAGAAGACAATAGCCATTTACTGAACCAGGTCCACAGAAGCACTCCCTAAAAGCTGTGCTTCTGGTTTAATTAAGAGATAAAACCGCAGAGAAAAAGTAGGGCAGAACAAAGAATCCTCTTCCGTGTCTCCCTCTGTGTTCTAGATCTGCAGACGAGGACTGACCAAAAAGGAGCATAGCAAAGATGAACTCAAGGCTGGGGTTGGGCAGAGGTATGCCTGTTAGAAAAGTCCGAAAGTTGAGCTGAGAGTACCGAAATGGTAGCTTCACATAAATTTGGACAACTTTTAAAATGACTTAATTACTTTTTCTTGCTTTCTTTCTTAAATTATGAGACAGGGTCTCCTGTATTCCAGATTAGTCTCAAATTCCACAAGTAGCTTAGGCTGACCTTGACCTTGTGGTTTTCCCGTCTCTGCCTCCCAAATGGTGGGTGTGCAGCTAAGCAGCCTGTACCCTATATGACTGCAGGGGATTCAAGCCAGGCCTTCCTGCCTGCCAGGCAAACACACTCCCAACTTTGCTACATCTCCAGCCTCAGCCCAGCCTCATTTCCGAAATGTAATTAATCTGACAATAATTGGTTACAAAGTTTCAGAAACCCTCCTGGCTACATAGTGGAAGATAAGGCATTGATTCAAAACTCAGACTTTTGGCTTTCCTCACTCTCCTGGAGTTTGTTTGACTGCCTGACAGCATAATTGGAATTTAATTTTTTTTTTGACTCCTGGTATTTTAAGTTAGACTTCTATTTAAATGAAGCTTTTGATGTTTATTAATCATTTGGGAGATGGATTCACAATGGTAGTTTTCTCCCTAAATTGTGTGCTTCGCAGTCCTCGTGGCTATGTGTGCATCACTATGTGTGCATATCAAAGTCAGACTCCAGATAGGCCACGTCTGGGGGGGAGGTGAGACGCTGCTGATTTCTCTCTGGCAGAAACTGCCTAGTGCTCTCATGTTTCAGTGATGCAGCAGAGTCCCTGGTGTATCCTAACTATAAATTACCGTGTAATTTTTGAGATAAAAATTGTCTTTTCTCAATATTCATTAGACTCTGCAGCCGTAGCAGAGCAGGCATATTTTGAAAATATGTCAGTTTTTGCTGTACTCTCTACCCTTCTCGATTCTGGAGAAACTCTGGAAATTAGGACAAGTTGACTTTAATTAAATGCTCATAATTCTCTCCAGAGTACATTGTGATTTCCATTACTTTAAAGGTGCTTCTGCAGTCACGGGGGACTCCCCAGTTTAACTGCATAGCTCCAAAGGGGTGCAGTAAATATTGTGTGATGCTGTGATTTAGGATATTGTTGAAGTCATTAAAGCTGTTGTTGAAAACACAGGCACTGGGTCCTTTGCAACTGCGTCAGAGAGCTTTGTGTCAACTTGACACAAGCTAAAGTCATCTGCGAGAAAGGAACCTCAGTTAAGAAACTGCTTCCAGGCTGGACGGTGGTGGCACATGCCTTTAATTCTAACACTAGGGAGGCAGAGGCAGGCGGATCTCTGTGAGTTCAAGCTAGCTTGGTCTATAGAACAAGTTCCAGGACAGTCAGGACTGTTATATAGAGAAAACTTGTTTCAGAAAACAAAAAACAAACAACAACAAAAAAAAAAGAAAGAAAAGAAAAGAAAAAGAAACTTCTTTTATAAAATTGGGCCATAGGCAAGTCTGTAAGGTATTTTCTGAATCAGTGATTGATGGGGGAGGGCCTAGCCCATTGTGGGTGGTGCCATCCCTAGGCTGGTGGTCTTGGGATCTAAAAGAAAGCAGACTGAGCAAGCCATAGTCAGCAAGCCAGTATGCAGCACCCTCCATGGCCTCTGCATCAGCTCCTGCCTCCAGGCTCCTGCCCTGTCTGAGTTCCTGTCCTCTCTCCCTCCACTGCTGGACTGTGATGTGGAAGCATAAGCCAAATCAACCCTTTCCTTTTCAATTTACTTTTGGTCACGGTGTTTCAGTGAAGCAACAGAAGCCATAACTAAAACAGAAATACTATGTTTTTATGAATGTATTACCTATCTGCATGTTTTAAGAATATGGATGAAAATGAATTCTCTGTATGAAATAAGGAAGTGTTATTTAGGGGAGAGGTATAATTATAAAAGTTAGTGGGTTGCATATAGTGCAATCATTTAGTTTTGATAATATGAGGCTAAGTGACCACAAGAATTCTGTCTTAAAGTTCCTGCGTCATAGAACCAGAACATGGCTTGACATTGGGTGACATAACTTTCAGTCACTATGGATGTGCTAGACACAATGCACCAGCCTTTCTATTGTACTAGGACAGAGGCTTTCCTTTTTTAAAAAGTGTACATTTAACCTTACATACTGTTCTGGCTGCTAGTTCTCTCCCATTACAGCTCTCAAAAAAGAAAACATGACTCCAATCACAGTTGATAGCGAACAGCCCTGTCCACTTTTTAATCTCTGGCAAATCATCTCTTTGTAAATTCTTGCCGCAGCCAACTAGCATTAATTGCTGGCTCAGAAATCTTAAACACACCACACTTAATTCTCATTGAGACAGTACAACTTTGTGAGGCGGCGTCCAACAACTTCTGATTACTTTTTTCTGTGTATGTGTTTTTCTGAGACAGGGTGTCTTAGGGTTTCTATTGCTGCAATGAAATCCCATGACCAAAAAGCAGGCTGGGGAAGAAAGGGTTTATTTGGCTTTCACTTCAGCATTGCTGTTCATCACTGAAGGAAGTCAGGACAGGAACTCAAACAGGGCAGCATCCTGGAGGCAGGAGCTGAGGCAGAGGCCATGGAGGAGCGCTGCTTACTGACTTGCTTCCTGTGGCTTGCTCTACCCACCTTCTTATAGAACCCAGGACCAGCAGCCCAGGGATGGGGCCACCCACTATGGTCTGAGCCCTCCTGCATTGATCACTAAATGAGAAGATGCCTTACCGCTATATCTCATGGAGGCATTTTCTCAAGGAGGTTCTTTCTCTGATGACTTTAGCTTGTGTCAAGTTGACATACAAAACTAGCCAATATACTATGTTTCTTTATGTAGCCTTGGCTGTCTTAGAACTAGTTCTGTAGACTTGGCTGGCCTCAAACTCACAGAAATCCACCTGCCTCTGCCTCCCAGCTGCTGGGTTTGTGCCACCACCACTCGGCTTCTGATCACCTTTCAATGTATCCTTTGGTGTGCTTAGTCTTTTTCTTCTTTTACATTCTTTTACTTCCCTTTCACCTATTTTTGCTTCCTTCTTTCCTTTGGAATATCTTACTATTTTTAAAATAACTGTTGTTTAGCATGGTGGCTCATAGCCCATAATCCTAGCACTTGGTAAACAGGACAGGAGTTCAGTCAAGGCCAGTCTGGGCTCCATAGCAAGACGCTGGCTCTACCCACCCATCTTTCCCGAACACAGGGCCCAGAGGCTCCCAGGAGGTATGCAATTTGCCTCTAGACAAGCAGCTGCGCTGTGGGAAAAGATCTGGGTGAGAGGTCTTGCAGCCATGGCAAGAGAGCAGACTCCCAGCTGCAGCAGGGAGACTCAGGACAGGACAGCCATGTGGAAAGTTGCTTCTGGTGTTTGACAGAGTATCAGTTGAGAAGGATGCAACTACAGTTGTAACCAAAGGTGGCATTGTGCTTCCAGAAAACTCTCAAGGAACAGTATCGTAGGCAACAGTTGTTCTGTGGGATTGGCCTCTAAAGGAATGGATGGAGAGATTCAACCAACGGCTGTGAAAGGTGGAGGCGAAGTTTTTCTTCCAAAATGTAGAGTCCCCAAAGCAATTCTAGGCAACAAAGATTAGCTCTTATTTAGAGATGGAGCCACTCTTGGAAAGCATGTGATTGAAGTCACTTCGTGGTGTCATAGGAAGCTTCCCATTCTGCTGAAGTTCTAATGTTTCATCATGTAAATACTTTCTGTGTCTCCTTTCTGCAATAAATGACGCTAACTAAACTAATGACCAAAACCAACCAAACAAGTAGAAAACCCTCTTAGGAGACCTCTTTGATTAGGCAAGTCTTGCACCCAGGAGAAAACCATAGGCAGGAAGTGCATCAGCAAGACATTAAGGAATTAGGGAACTTGGCAGATCCTCAGAGGCTCAATTATATAGAATAATTGGGATAGAAAATTATGTGGGTGGGAAGTGCTGGGGAGAAACCTAGATGGGGTCCCTGCAGCAAACAGGGATGTCGTGGAAAGGCGCTGGCTTCTTTATTTTATTTTTTGGTTTACTGTTTTTTGGTTTTCAGTGTTGGGAAGCCACTGAAGGACTTTCGGCCTTAGAAGTATACACAATCGTAATTGCCTTTTAGAGCGAGGCCTCTGTAGAAACAGATACAAACAAGATTGTGCATGCCAAAGCAGATACTGACTAGAGCAGAGCCAAGGCCAAGGGCCAGTCAGGGGTGGCATTTGCATTTGGGTCGGGGGCAGCTGGTGGAATAAAGGGTCTTCTCCCTTCTTGTGATCTCTCAACAATTTATGGGTCTCCTTTGACAGGATAATTGTAACCACATCTTCTGATGATAAACACACAACCCATCTAGCCAAGATGTTTTAAAGAATGTTAAAAACATACCAGTTTGACAAATGGTACCCAGACCAATGGTTTCCTCTGATACTTCTGGTCACACTTCTCAGGTGTTACTTTGGGTGGACTAAACACAGGAAATGAAACTCCAGGAAAGAGGGTTGAGCTAGGTCACTGGTAGGAGAGGTGGGGCTGGAGGAGGGCTGGCCACGTGAATTAACGTAGTGTCACCGATTGAACTCAAGAACTGAAAGTGAGAAAATGAGTCAGAGGTGACGTCCATGGCTGGAGTAAACGAGTGGGTGGCAGCGTCACATTCCTAGACTGGGGATATTGTCCCCCTTAGACATTTTCATTATGAAGCCCTGGCTGGTCTAGAACTCATTATGTAGAACAGGCTGGTGTCACAGGTCTTCTGGTCTCAGGAGGGCTAGGATTAAACATCTACACCACCAGGGGTGTATCAGGAGTGTACTCCTCACCTGGGTATCAAAATTCTTATAGCAACATTTGTTGAAAAATTGTTCTTATCCAATAGCAACTTTGTCAAAAATCATTTAACCCCCCCGCCCCCCAAGTCTGGATCTTATACTTCTTTTGGGACATCTATTTAGCCATGAGTTCATAGGTACTGGGCTCCTGTCCCTGAACTTTTCCCTCATTGTGTTTCTCTAGAGGACAAAGCCCGACTTCAGTTAAACAGGCTCTTTTATGTTTGACTTCCTTCTTTCTACCTGTTTTTCTTCACCTGTTTCAGAAGCCACCTCAGTTCTCAGGGTGCTTAACATGCTCAGGACAGACTTTAGTTCTCAGGGAAGAACTGCCCTTGACCTGCTTGTTGTCAACCATACCAACAGCATGCTGAGTGACAATGGACTCTCCCATTTTGTCATGGTAACATTTATGGGGTATTTATTTTAAATAGTGCTGTGATTTCTTTGGTATCATATATACATAGGTTTGCATATCTGTGGCCAAGGGAAAAGCCCTCTGTTTCCTAAAGGCCTAGAGAACATACATCTGCTGCCTTGCCTCTTTCCCTTCTAGTTTTTTTTTTTCCCCTTCGTTTTTGTCCGTTTGGCCAACATTGGAAGACAGCAGCTGAACGTATTTTTATAGCCTTTCTATTTTGTCTACTTTTCTGCCAAGGTCAAACTGTTTTGATGAAGGTAGCTGTATAGAAAGTCATGGAAAGGGTAATGTGAGACCTTTAATTTTGAAGAAATGAGCCTTATTAATTTTCTCATTCAGTATTTTGCTCTTTTTCATGAACTCAAACAAATTTTTGTGTGTGTGTGTGCAGTCAACAGGCAGAGAAGCCTTCAGATCTCAGATACCAGAGCTCTTCATCCGGCCCGTTGGACATCTGTGGCTTCTTGAAGATGGTCAGCTCTGTTTCTCTGTGATAGCGCTCAGTGTTGTGAAATACAAATCACCCGAGCTTGGAACTACGGGGCCAGACAGAGAATTATTTACACTTGAGACTGAGTCATTTACCATAAATGAACTTGCATGCTTTGGTTCACTAAATTCAATGTTCCGTAAAGCTAATTAGATAGGCTGATAATATTTTTAGCCTAAAATTTTTCCTAGAAACATTCAGGGCTGGGTGAATTGGGCCACATTGATTCTCCATGACTAAGGCAGCTCCTGTGTGGGGAGAAGAGAGAGATGAGAAAGAACTCACTCACGGTTGTTCATCCTGGTTCCAGTCACCACCTAGCAATCTAGCCACAAAGATACTCTCAGTCACACTGACAAAGGTTTGGAGACTAAGGCTCAGAGAGTTTAGTTCCTTGCTCAGGGTTACAGAGATAGTAATGGGCTTCTTCATTCAAACCTGTCTGGTGTCTCAGTCCAAGAGGCCTCCAGTTTATCAGCATGGGTTTGCTTCTTAACCCCACTGATAATACAGATTTGCTCTCCGGTAGCAACGTGATAAACCTCCGTAACTACAACCACTTCACCACGATGGACTTTGTGCCAAAAGAACCATCAGTGGGCATGTGGCCAGGTTGGGTGTGGAGCGCTCTGAGTTTTTATTGGTCTGTAATTTGGTTTAATTATCTCTGGATTCTTACAGAAAGGATGTGATGACACAGACTCATTCCTTCTAGGTGAGATAAGCATCAGGTGAAACCGAACTCTGTTTTAAATGTCTTACCAGCTCTTAACCATATTTATTTTATGTGGTAATTACCATGCCAGTATATGAAAAATCTCAAAGAGAGTCAGTCCCCATCATGTCTGCCTCTGACGGGCTGGGACAATTGATTTCTTTTGATTCCAGTCTAGGGTGTTTTCTTTACTTAGTTACAGTATTATCTCCTGATTACTTGTCAACTTGACACAATGTAGAATTGCCTGGGAAGTGAGTCACAAAGAGGGACTCTGTAGGTCAGATTGGCCGGTGGGCAGGTCTATATGGGGTTGTCTTGATTGCCTTAATTGTTGTGAAATTAACTTGAAAGCGTGTGTGGTGCTGTTCCTGGGTTTGAGACCCGGCCTGTGCAAGTGTAGAGGATGACCGAGCATCGAGCATGGATGCATTCATTTCTCCCTGCTCTTAGTTAGGATGTGACTAGCTGCTCCGAGGTTCTACCGACTCCCCTGCAGTGACAGACTGTCGCCTGGAACATGCACCCTTCTTCTCTTAAAGATGCTTTTGTAAAGTCTTTTATCCCAGCAACAGAGGTGAAGCTTAAGACATCTGCCCACTGTTTAGCTTGTCCCTTTTTGCCACTTGCTCCTGCTCTTCTCCTTTTATCGAGTGATGTTTAAGATTTCCTCTTTCCATCTCCAAAAAGGCCAAATTCTTTCCTCCTTCGACTATCTTCTTTTAAGATTTTGTGTTGCAACATAATGGATCTTCTGTTAGTTAAGACTAAAATAGCAATATAAATAAAACAGCCTCATTTTCTAAGCAGGCCCTCAGTGCTATTTCCCATGCCCTTGTTTGCCCTTCACTTCCTTTGCCTAACTTTGATTTGTAAGCTCAACGCAAGGCTCTTTTTCTTTATTTATGTACATATGGTGCCTAGCACTAGTCCCGGATTTAACAAATATTAAACAAGCATGACTTCAGGGTGATTATTAGTATTGCCAGTTGAAAAATCACAGCTGGCCAAGAATACAGTTTTTTATTGTTGTTGTCATTGTCGTTGTTGCTGTTCAAACGACTTTGATTTTGAACCACTTCTGGTAGGCAGCTGTACTATAGTGCATCACATTTACCCTTAAACACCACCTGGAGTCCAGAGCTGACAATAAATGAGGTGATCTTCTTCTTTGGAATTCATACAGATCCTTGCCCTGCATTGCCCTGTTTGCACAATTTCGTTGTGTCTACTCACCTTCACACAACTTATAAACCTAGACATGATCTTACACAATGTTTAATTATGAAATGATTGCTTCTAACTTAGAGTGCTACAGATGGCAGGATTATTTTTCCTTTCTGAATTACTAATTTGTACCTTCTCTATTGTGGCTGTCAAGATGGCTCAGTGGATAAAGGCACCCGCTGCTAAGCCTGATATGAATTCATCTTGAGTCCTATGTGGTGAAAGGAGAGAACAATTTCTGTAAGCTGTCCTCTAACCTCTACATACAAAACATAAATAAATAAATAATGCAATACATTTTTAACATACTCACTCGTTTCGATTTATTGTTCTGTGGCATTAATGTTAGGTTTTTAACACTATCCCAATTTTACTTATTTTCAGGCTTAAAAAGACTTCGGTTTGCACATCTTGTTTTTGTTTGTGTGTTACCTATTTATTTTTTTTAATTTGAGACAGGGTTTCTCTCTGTAACAGCTCTGACTGTCCTGGAACTTGCTTTATAGATCAGGCTGAGCTCGAACTCACAGAGATTTGCCTGCCTCTGCCTCCCAACTGCTGGGATTAAAGGCGTGCACCACCATGCCTGACTCACTTTGTATATCTTAACTAAAGCATTTATAAGTTCCTTTAAAATCAGCAGAGTGATTTTGCTATACATTATTTGTGTGTGTGTGTGTGCATGCATGTGTGTGTGCATGTGTACGTGAGTGTGCATGTGTGCATATGTTGTGTGTGTGCATGTGCATGCATGTGTGTGTGTGAGTGTGTGTGTGCGTGTGCAGGTGTGACTATAATATGGAGGGTGGCTGAAAGTCAGAGGACTAACCCCTAAGGAGAGAGTTCTTCCTTCCGCTGTAGATTCTAGGATGGGAACTTCCTTTCTGTTTTTGAGGCAGGGTCTTACATAAGCAAGGCTGACCTCAAATGTATTATGAAATCAAGGATCACCATGGACTTCTGATCTCCCACGTGCTGAGATTACATGAGATTATAATGCTCTATGGTGTCCAGTTGGTTTCTGCAGTCCTGAGGATCAAACCCCAGCTTCAGGCATATTAGGCAAACACTGCCAAATAAGCCATGCCCCAGGCCCAATAGACTGATTTGGAACCGCAATTCCATGGGCACTTTATAAAAATCGATGCTAAACACACGGCCATCAATAGAAGGCATTGCTTGTGGTCAGAAGTATAGCTATGTTTTCCCCTCCAGAAATGTTAGCCCCCCCCCAGCTCTCTTGCAGTAGAGAGAACCGAGTCTTTCTGCCTCAGTGCTCCGATATTTCAGATCCAAAGAAAGCTAGGAAGGAAAGCGGTTGTGTCAGCGTGAGGGATTTAACAGTGTGACTGAGAAGAGTGCTCTTGCTAGTTTGTATATTGTTTGATTTATATTTTTAATTAATTTTATGTGCAGGTAGAACCATGATAAAACACTGATGAGTCAGTGGAAAACGTATCTATGTGACATATCATTCTGATCTGTGTGACAGCCATCCTTCACTCTGAACTGATGACACCTCTAAAATCAAACCCAAGATTCTGATTCTGATTGTGCCTCGATATACTGTATCCAACCTCTCTCAAGGCCTCTAGCTTGAGACCAGCCTTACTTCCCCGGCTGCCTGTCACTGCGCTCCCCATGGAGCCCCTCTGGATGCTGCTGGCAAGTGAATTCAGTGTTTGCTGGTAGAGCACACTGACTGAGAATGATTCAGGCTCTAAATTAGCTTCAGCTCTCCTGAGACTCTACTCATCTGACCTTAACAGTTAAAGGAATTGGAAAAATGCGTGTTTCTGAGGAAGGAGAAAGTTCTAAGAATCAAGCTCTCAGACAGAAACCTGGCCTTGCGAGGGGTATACAGCTGGGCAAGGTGGACGGCAGAGGAAGTTCTATTCCAGTAGAGCAGGGCAGCTTTCTGGATTTTTCCATCACCTCACCTCCTCTGTGGAAAGGCAAGTTATTTAAAATAGTGCCTGGCATATGACACAAGCAGCTACTCATCTGTCTGTCCCTTTGAAGGAATGAGACAGTGCCCAGTCTGTAGCAAACAGGCAATGAATAAATACTGAACTGAGCACTAGAAACTGAGAAGGTTTTAATGACTATCTCTCCCAAATCTTCTGTTGTATGTAGCCAGACTCCTAGGAGCTTAAAAAAAAAAAATCCAAAACTACTCACAACACCTAATCTATACAACATGCTTAGGGATGTATTAGAAAAAGGCCTTTAAAGCTATAAGTAGATATTATCTTCAAGCCAGATCTTGAAATACTTCTCTGGATCTATCATCACGTTTTCTAGGTGGATGAACAAGCATAGGACAGAAAGCCCCTCATTTTTACAGTTGCCAGTCTGAGGCAGCGTAAGAGATGACTTGCTTTGATTATGGGTTGTTTGGTGTAGGAGTACTAGCTGGCATGTGGTCAGACCCGTGCTCGATTCTGGCTAGTTACACCCAGCGCATCCCTGATGCTCACACGTTAAAGCAGCATTGCACGGCAAGGATCGGGTGTCTTGGATTCTGAGTGGTGATAGCTTTGTTGACATATGTAGATAAGTAGATTATAAATGGTGAGGATATTGGCTTTAATTGATGTGAAATGATAGCTTAGAAGTTGAACCTGAGTTAGTCATTTTGTTGGTGCATAAGGCATACTATTAGGACTTACCTAAAAGGTCATTGGTACAGTTCAGTATCACCTTGGAGCACCAAGAAGGGAGGGGAGGAGGAGGACGGGGGGGGGAGAGAGAAGGGAGAGGAGGGGAGGAAAGGAGAGGAGAGAAGAGGAGATGGGGTTTGGAGGTGGAATTCACAATATTCTGACTGAGATTTGGCTAAGGATGTTGCTGCCCAGTGCCCATACTTTGCAGGTCCCTCTCTGCATTTCACCCTTTCCCATGAGACAAGAAATTCACTATCTCTGAACTCCTGCCTTGCTATTTTCTGTCCTTACCAACCATAACTACAAAGTGTCCTAGGGAGAGGCTGTGGGTGACATTTGTGAGGCGCGTGGTATGGTTTAACTGCACACTTGGCTGACTTCAAATGTGTGAGTCCTGGTGAAGGATGAGGCACAGGAGAGACAGACTGAAGAGAAGTACAGTGTGCAGGCCAGCAGTCAACACTCCTTACACCCAGACTTACCTGGTTTAGTTGTAGCTACAGTGTTTACGATAGGGTATAAATTCCCCTGTTGTTAGCTTGCTCCAGATCACTCCAAAGCTAAAGGCAGGTCAGGAACTAGGGCAAATCACAGCCCATTTTATTGCCAGTTTCCCCATCTGTGAACAGCATGATAATAACTGTCCACAAACCTCAAAGGGTGGGGATGACGAGAATGAATTTAAGAATAACAACCCTCTGTTGAGTTCATACTATGGCTCAAACACCATGCAAGATACTTTGCATGCGTTGTATTGGATACGCATAAATCTTCAGGGCATGTAAATGCTTTCCTTTTGTAGAACAGAACACCGTCTTAGGGGGGTTTGTTTCCTCTAGCTGTCTCCACTTCATGTATCTATCTGATAATATTAGTTGGTATAGTAAGGATATAGCAGTCAACAAAATAAGTAAAAATTATTGACTTTCGCAGCTGACATTACAATGGAGGGGGTCAAAAATAATAAATATAATATAATATGTAGGATGTGAGCTGGTAAATAAAGCCAGGAACATAGGCTATGGGGAAAATGACATTTGACTAAGGAGATTTGAGAGGAGAATAAAGGAGGTGAGAAACAACATTCCGACTGTTACGTATGTTTTCTTTTTCTCTGGGTGATGTGGGTGGAATGGGGAAGGTAGAGAGAACATGGCGGTAGAAGGAACAGCAGATGGGAGGCCAGGAGACCAGAGTTTTCTCACTTCTGTAGAAAGAGCATGGAAGCGAGGAAGCGAACGCACCTGAGGAAGTGAGTAGGGAACATGGTAGATGTTCAGCAAGGCCAGAGAGAAGTCAGGACCAAGGGACTATGCTCAGGGGTCACTCAGGTCCACAGGGGCTTAGGCTTTTGGGGTGAATGTCATGGAAGATAAGCAGACTCGAGTTGGGTGAGGACAATCACTTTGGCCCTTGTGTTGAAAATGAGCTCTTCGGAGGAACAACAACAACAACAACAACCAGGTACAAGACATGTGACTACTTCAAAGTGTCGTCAGAGGATAATACTGCTTTGGGCCAGGCTCACGATAGGGCAGGTGGTAGAGATACTAGCATTTTGCAAGTTGAGCTAGCAGGTTTAACCCAACTTTGTCGCATAGAGAAGAAAGAAATCAAGAAGACGCTAGGGTGCCCCCCCCCCGCGCCACGCACCGGGATGGTGATAATAGTGCAGGTAATAATAGTGTGTTATTAATTGGGATGGTGAAGGCTATGACTGGGGTATGATTGGGGAAAGAGAAATGGAACCAGATTTGCGCGCGCGTGCGCGCGCGCGCGCGCGCGCACACACACACACACACACACACACACACACATACACACACACTCCAGGTGGGGATGTCAGGTGTATATATATATATATTCACTTCATTGGGTTTCAATTCTTTTTCTGTTTCGTTGCCTTGTTTGTTTGTTTTTTTCAAGACAGGGTTTCTCTGTAATTTGGGAGCCTGGCGCTGAACTAGCTCTTGTAGACCAGGCTGGCCTCCAACTCACAGGAATATGCCTGCCTCTGCCTCCGGAGTGCTGGGATTAAAGGCGTGTGCCACCACCGCCCGGCTGTTTACATGGCTGACTATGGTGGAGAATGTTTGTTGGTGCACTACTACCACAAAGTAGGAAGCAGTTGTAGCAAAAGCAATACAAAAGGATCTGTTAGATAGACTTTGCAACTTTGACTCAGTTCTCTAAGATTGGGTTGGGCAGGTACGTTCTTTCTTCTAGAAGCTATGCAACTTGCTTAGCACAGTGTAGGTGACTTAAGGATCCCCCATGTTAGCTGACAGCCTGTCCCAAAGGGTTACAATAAACTGGGTGCTGAAAAAGCATGCTTGATTTTTTTTCACCTAAAGGTTCAATGTGGTAGCTCCCAAGTAAAAATAACAATCGTCTTTAGTCTCCGTGCAGATTTCAAAACATAGCAATCTGACTTCAGGCTGACGCTGCACACCTCAGGCCTGGACCCAGAAAGATGAACCTGCAAGAGCAGGGAAATCTTACTACACTAATATAGGCTTTGTACCGGGCAAGTCCGGATCGGAAACTCGAGATCCTGAGAAGGTGCTCTGCCCAGTGGGAGGCAAAGTCCAGTCTAGTAATAGACATTCCTGATTATGTTAGAGAACTTGCCATCGTGGCCTCTCACTCACGACGGGCTAACCTGTTTGCCTGTCCGAGGTGGTGTCAGCTCTGGGGGTTGGAAAGCAGCATCCCATCTACCTAACGCAGGGGTCACTTAAGGGTTTAGATGTCAGTGAGCGAGGAAAGCGGGGGGGGGGAGGGGGAGCAGCACCGTCCTTGCAGTCGTAACAAATAAACAGAATCCAAGGAGGGTTTTTGCCACCGAAGCAAAAGCCCAGTCCAGTCCTAGGCTCGGGAAGACCCGCCACTGCAGCAGAGTCGCGGCGGGGACCTCTCCCGGGTGGGGTCAGCTTCCAGTCCCGGGCGGGGAGGGAGAGAGGCCACGCAGAGGGTGGGCAGGGGGCCTCGGGACCAGAGCGGCGGGGTGCGGCTGCTCAGCTACGGGATCGGCGGTCGCAGCAGCCTCGGCTGCCACGGCGCCGGTCTCACCTGGCCCGGGCAGAGCGCGGCTCGCAGCGAGGGCGCGGCCCCGCCAGGCCAGCGAGGGGGGCGGGCCGGCGCCACGGGGCGCTCCGCCCCCGATGATGCGGCGGCCTCCGACTGGCCTCCGGCCCGTCACTCACTCCTCACCATGGTTGCAGCACAAAGCAACAAGCCCCGGAGGCCGCTTCCTCCCTGAAGAGCGGCTCGGGCGGCCGCGGAGGCGCTGGAGAAGGAAGAGGCGGGGAAGAGGGCGGTCGCGGCTCGGCAGACGCTCGGCGGGGCTGCGCGCTCCGCTCTCGGCCTCGCGCCCGCCGGGGATCCGCGCCCGGCCCGCCGCGTCCGCCCGCCCGCTCGCCCGCTTGCACGGACGACGCAGAAAGTTGCCAAGAGCGCGGGGGCCGCGCGGGGAGCAGCCGCGCTCGGGCGCCGATGGGGGCGGGCGGCCGGAGCTGCGCGGCCCGCGGGGATGCAGCAGCAGTCGGGAGGCGCGGCCGACAGTAGACGGAGGCGCGGCGCGGCCGTGGCCGAGGCCAGCGGGCTCGGTGGCGCCCGGACCTGAGGCTCAGCGCGCGGCCCTCCCGGGACGCGTCAGAGCGAGCGCGGCCGGAGCGCGTCGAGCTAGGGCCCCGCCGGAGAGGCCCCGCCCGCCCTTGCCGCTTGCACCTCCCTAAAAATAACTCGGCCCGCCGGGGCCAGCGCGAACGGCGACGGTTCCCCAGCGCAGCCCGGCCGTCGCCGAGTCCGGCTCCACGGACAGCGGGCCGCGAGGAGGAGAGCAGCTCGGGGCTGCACGGACCCTCGTGCTGTCTGCGCCCCGGCCCCGCGCCTGGGCTGCTTTCCCTCGGGCAGCGGCGCTGGGCCGGGAGGCCGGCGAGTGTGTGGAGCGGTCCCGGTGCGCCCCGCAGGGGGAGATGGCGTCCTACGTGGATAATAGCTTCCGCCAAGCGGTGATGAAGAACCCCGCCGAGAGGACCCCCCAGGTGAGACGCGCGGCTAGCGGCCGGGGGTTGGTGTCTGCGGACTGCGCCCTTCCAGGGCCCCAGCACTGCTGGGCTAGGGAAGCAGCCCGTTTCCCCCATCCAGGACTTCTCCTGCCCCAACTTCCAAGGGCATTCTTTTCAGACCGTTCTGCGATTGTTGCCCTCTCCTTTGCTGTCCTTTACGCTGCGCTCCCTGTGACTGACCTTGCCCATGGGTCTGCGGGACAAGGTGCTGTCTCTAGGGCTTGTTTCTCTCGGGTCCCACTCTCCCTGGCCTCTGAGTCTTGGGGTCCGTTCTCACCTCCTCGGCCAGCCAGGTACTGTTTCCCTGACTGCAGGCTCTGTTATTCCCTTGCATCTCTCCCATCTTTAGAGTTTAGGGGTGTTTCATGAGCTGTAAGAAGGAACTGTGGTGCAAAAGACTGATCGATGTGAGCCTTATAAAGCGAAACACCGAGGCTCCTGTCTTTCTTTCCCACTTTACTTTCTTGAAAGAGGGATGCTGCTTTCCACCGAAGGGAAGACGTTGACAGCTAGGCTAGCGCTTTAAATTCCAATTGTAGACATAACTGCAGAACGGGCGTATGTTCAGTTCCCTCTTCCTCTCAGGGCAGATTCTTTGGATTTGCACAACCTTGCCAAAATTAGATAACTGGTTAAGCTTTATACATTTATTTATCTCCAGGTTTCTTTTATTTTTAAGTGGAGACATTGCTGGTGGGTTGGACTTGATTTTCTTAGTTTGGATTAGCGAGGGAGGAGCGTTACAAAAATGTGGTTTGATTTCTTTTGCTTACTGGATAATGACGTGCATTTCTAAATGTTGGGGTGGCGACTTCAGGGGATGCTGCTTGCCAGCCTTATAGGCAAATAAATAAGGTCTACAGATCCTTGGGACCAGCAGTAAATACAGGGAAGATCTAAGAGTTGAAAAAAGTTGCTTTGCTTGTGAGGCGTTGGATGCCATCTGTCAAAAAAAAAATACTGTCTGTCTCTGATGATGATTATTTAATGGGCGAGGGAATAGAATAAAATAGAAGCTTCCACTGGCTGCCTTTGGACCAGCACCAAGAATGGCACCTGGTCTTGTTTTTGATGGTTCTCTTTTTGCTTGATGGAGGTGTCATGTGTGGGAAATGTGTCTAGATTACATATTTGCCAAACCCATGGAAGATGAGCTGTAATTTTACAAGAACGTTCATTTACGTGTCTCCAGAAGTGCCTCTGCTAAAGGGCAGTTTTTATCCGGCACTGGGCATGCCCCGCTTTGATCCTGTCCCTCCTCTGGTGCCGTCATCAGTGTTGGTGGAAACCGTCCGTTGTACCCGTTTTCTGCTCTGGAAAAGGCACTCCCAGTTGACTGTGTAGGCAGAGCTACTTTCCTGAGATCTCCCAGTTCCTTTCAAGAACAGAGTTTGAAGTGCCAAGTGAAATTACACACACAGAGGACATTAGAGCCCAGCAAGGCTGGTCAGAAAGTGATGTCACAGGCCTGGAGTAGGAATTAGACAGGGGGACGTGGTGTGCACGGTTGATTTAAAAGAATAACAGGGAAACCTCTTATCAGGTGTGTCCTTGTGGAGGGGCAGGGAGGTGGGGGAGGGGGCAGTCACCAGAGTAGTCTGGAAGAGACTCTCCTTTGACAGCCTGTGGTTTGGCCAAGTAAATGGGCTGTTGTTAGGTTTCCCTGTTGCTGTGCCAGTGGCGTGGAATATAGAAACCGACCCAGCAGAGGACTCCTGGCCCAGTGAGGAAGTGGGCGGTTACCTGCAAGCTGAAAGCGCCATTGAAGACCTGGGAGCTCCACAGGTCTTTCCCCACCAACCTCAGGAGAAGCAGACAGAAGCCTGCCAACCCAGTGGTGAACATTCTCAATTGTCAGTCTGCAACTTGGGTGTTCATTTTTACTAGTGCAAGCCTGCACCTTTGTTTATTGTCTTAAAGAGAAATTAGTTAGAAATATGGGTGTTTTCCTGTCCTTACCCAAGTTGTCAGAGATGATTTCTCTAGAATTGGAGATCTCCTTGAGTAGAAAAATGCTCAGTTGGCACACCAGTGGAAGGTTTTCCATATGCAGTGTGTTCTCATGGAGGCTTGTCTTTGTAATATAATTAAGACAGCCTCGTGGCATAGCTTGAGATGACCGGAAGAACAAGAACTAGGGAAACTTTGCTGTGGACTCTCATGTTTCTGAGAACTGACTTGATAAAGTGAATGTGTCAGGCAAAAGCAGAAGGTGCTTGAAAAGAATGAAAGAAAACATTTATTTACTTATCCATTCTTGCTGGAGTCCGCTCCCCCTCCCTGCCTCCTAGCCACCCTTAGCCCTTTACCAGACTCTCTGAAGAAAAGTTCTGTATTTGGGTCAGTCAGTTGCTTCAAAGTCATTTTGACAGCTACACCGGTGCAGTTAAGCAGTTGATGCATAGCGCATCTGGGGCTGGAGAGTCTTAGGGATTTTGACTCTTAAGAACTCTTCGTATGTATCTGTGAGGTGGCGAGCCACCTTAGGCATGGCCTGGAAAGCGGGGAATGGGAAGGAGAAATACAAGAAAACATTATCACCTGAGATTTTAGCCAAGAGGCTTCCACTGTTTCACCTGGTATTCTTAGAAGAGGAAAAGTCTTTAGTCCAGTGTTTACTCTGTATTGTGTGTCTGGAACCTTGTCCTCCTTCTACTCAATGGGGCACTGTATTCTAAAATAATGTGCTCCCTTGAAAAGAATGAGCCATAAACATTCTATTGATACTGTTCAATGCACCTCTGTTGAAAACTAGGATTGCTAAGTAACTGTGTTAGTCAGTGATTTGGGTTTATGTCTTTAATCACCTAAATGAGAATTGTGGTCACCAAGGCAATTTAATGAAGTTTAAAAGATATAAATAAATTACAAACAGCATTATACCCCAAGGCTTCATACAATAAATTTTTTTTTTGGTTAAACTATTTTTATTAACTTGTTGAGTTCAGACCCTTTGAAATTGCTTCTGTGGTGTGTTTAAATATTTACTTTCAAAATGGTATGTGTAACATAATTCTCATCCCATCTCCTCCTACTTAGTAATATTTATTTTTCAGTATTAATTTTTTTTTTGCAAAGTCACTTAGTGGAATTCACTGTATTACTGACACCTGAAACAAAATAAAGTAGGCCGTCTTGGTAAACGGAAAGTGTATTGAATATATTCATCCTCACAACCGCTACTGCTGAGTATCTGCTGTTTACCTTAGATGGCTGTGGCCTGGGAGCTTCCCAGTTGGAAGAATAGCATACTGCATACTACTGGTCCAGGAAAGGTCAAAATTCGAAACCTGCCTCAAGCAGGGTTTCTGCTGAATACATGTATCAGCAGAATTGTAATTGTAGGTAAAATAAATAAACAAACAAAGCCTCCCCCAAAAACTCAAACAAAACAAAACCCAAAACAACAAATCCTATTGAACCCCGAAAGTAAGGGGCCATCCTCATCTGGTATTGCCACATATAATAGTATTTCTTTCTTTCTTTCTTTTTTCTTTTTTTATAATAGTATTTCTTGAAGTGGTTTCTAGACACAGCACTGTTGGGAGAGATAGTGGCATACTGACTGCCCGTGACACAGTGTATTAGTGACTGTAGCTAGTGTTTGAGAACAGTTGTTACACTCTTCCTTTATAAAGAGAACAGGTTTGTTTTGGCTCAGCTGGAGAAGTACATGATTAGGTAGGCCTGCTGCTTTTTAGGGCCCTGGTGGGCTTCCAGATGATGATACAGGAACACATACCCATCTTTTGGTCAGGAAGCAAGGAGAGAGGAAGGGGCTGGGGTCCTAGGAGCTCTTTTTGAGGGCTGGTGACCTTGGAGACCTCCCATTGGATCCCCACCTCCTGCACCTGCTGCCACCTCCCAGTACTGCTTCACGGCAGCAAGCCTTCAGCAGGCCTTGAGGGACCACTCAGCATCCACACCGTAGCTGTAGCGCACCACAGCGCCATGTTTTGCTTAGCTAATGTTGGCACATTAGGAGGGACAGGAGGGATTTGTAGCATAGGTGCCACCCTTTGGTTGCTCTGTCATAGCTAGAGGTTAGTGAGCCATAGCTGGTCAAAATATGCTCGTGTGCACATCCCTCACCTTCTGTGGGTGGAAATAAGAGGCCTGCCATGTTAATTGTGATTTTTTTATATTTTTGAGGGGAAAGGAAACCCTTTTTTTTTTCTGCACTGACACGATAATTAGCCATGTGCTGAACTGGGTGAAGTGTGCGCTTGCTGCCGTCAGGTCTGTCTGTTTTCTCCATCGGTCTTTGGAAAGTTACGCTTAGTGTGGTGGTGGGCTTTATGGGGCGGAAAGTTGGGATGCCCAGTGTTTCGACAGTGAGGTGGGTGTTGTGTCATCTGCAAATGTGTTGGGCTGCATTCGTACCTATCCTGGGATGCATGGGGCCTGCTGGCTGCAGGTTGGTTTGTCTATTACATTATGTGTTTTTGTTTTTTGTTCTTGAGACCAGAGCTTCACTATGTAGCTCAAGCTGGCCTATAACTCTTCTATTTCCACTTGTGAGTTGAGTGTTGGATATGCCTCCATGTCTGGCTCATCTTTATATTAAACTTCTTACTTGGGATGGTTGTATAATGTAGATGTGCTGTGTAGCTGTTTGTGAGTGGCATCTGGTAAAGCTATAGTGCGATGTCACCACTAGCATTGTGGTGTGATTCAGTGACCATACAGAGCGATATCTGCATGACAGAGGAAACAAAGGATCTCCTCTTGTCATTTGTTACGATTTGTTTATTTTTGGAGACAGGGTCTCGTGTAGCCCACGCTGATCTCAAGATCACTATGTAGCTGAGGGTAAGCTTGGCATGTTAATATTACAGGCATACACTGCTATCCTGCAGTTTCTTCATGTTTATAATAACCGCTTCCTTGCCTATTTCTGGCAACCAGTAATCTGCTTTTTTCTATAATTTTGTTGTTTCAAAACATTACATAGATGAAATCATTCAGTGTGGGACTTTCTGGGACAGACTTCAAATTGCTACGATTGTCACTCAGTGATTTGGCCTTAAGTTCCTAAAGTACCAGTGATATCTGGGATTGGCCAGATGGATTTAAATTGAAGAGGGAATTATATAATGTTCACAAAACAGAGACCTAAGGTCATGTCTTGGGTGAGCCACAGTTCTCATCACGTGAGGATGTGGGATAGCTATAGAATGCCATACCTTTTTTTTTTTTTGGGAGCAATGCAAGTAGTAAAAGTAGCCTTAGTCATTATGGGTCTTTCATTCAGGAAATCACTGGATATACATCAATCCGACTTTTAAAGAATCAGAAGGAAGTCCTGTGGACATACTGTAGGCCTCATTTTTCTATTCAAGACCCGAGAGGATGATTAGAACCGTGGATAGTGCCTCACTTTTTCATACATGTTCCCCTATACCTTCATACCTATAATAAAACTTAATTTATAAACTGGGTCCAGAACAATGATAATTGTAATAAAGCAGAGCAGTTATAGCAATATGCTGTGATAAAATTGCCAACATGGCTACTCCTGTGCTTCAAGACTGCTATTAAGAAAAGCAAGGTTTCCTGGGGTCAGATGCAGACTTTCACCCATGATGGCCTGGAGTAAGCGCTTCCTGAATACAAACCCTGTGTTCGGCATTTGATTTGGTTATCCAGGTGGGTTCAGGAACAGGTATACCCAGCAAATGGTGACTGCGTGTGATTCCTTCTGGTAGTCGGAATTGAGAGGCTCCAGCAATGAGCTCTGTGTACACCGTTTCTTTCCTGATGAGATGCATGGTGTTGGACACTCCTGACCCTGAAGATGCCGAGTGAGGCTGGGGCGTCCCCACCAAGCTTGATGCCAGCCAGGACTCCTGAGTGACGATTCTGTCTCAGAAATCCCACGAAACTAAAGAAGACTCGATTTCTGGAGGCTCGAGCGATGGTTCAGAGTACTTACTGCTCTTGCACAGGGCCAGGGTTCAATGCCTAGCACCTACGTGGTAGCTCCCAGCCATCTGTGACTCCAGCTTCAGGAAGTCTAGTGCCCCCTTTCCACCACCATGGGCACTAGACTTGGTTGCACATAGTATACTTACAATCAGGCGTAACACCCATATGCATAAAAATAAAATAAAAATCTCAAAAAAACCACAACTTTCAATTTCAGAAAACGTCAGGCAGACCCACATTTTATGTGAAACAGTTGGGCACTACTTTCTGGAAGTGCTGGAGGTGTGGACATTGAAGAAATGCACAAGGCGTCACAGTTTGGAAAAGACTAAAATACTATGTATAACCAAATGCACTATGGAATTATGGATTTTGGACCACAAACACAAAAAAATTCCATGCTATCAGATGGAATCTCAATATTTAAATTTTCTTATGCTTGTTTTAGATGTTACCCTAAGGCAGCGGTTCTCAACCTTCCTTAAACTTGCAACCCTTTAACAAAGTTCCTCATGTTGTAACCCCCAATCATAAAATTATTTTGTTGCTATTTCATATCTTTAATTTTGCTGCTGTTATGAATCATAACTATGTGATATACAGAAAATCTGATATTGGACCCCCAAACGAGTTACGACCCACGGGTTGAGAACCACTGCCCTAAGGGGACCTCAGTGTGGTGGGCATGGGATCCCTGAACTATTTTATAGAACTTTTCCTTTGGTTTTAGTTTGCATGTGTGTGAGTACTCATGCGTGTGTGAGTATACATGACTGTGCAGGAGTGTCTGTGTGGAGGTCAGAGGATAGCTTCGGGAGTAGCCTGTCCTGCTCTCTCACCTTGTTTGAGGCAGGGTCTGGTCCTCAAGCTTCTGGTTACTCTCCTGTCGACTCCTCTCACCTCGCTGTAGCAGCAGTGGGTTTATAATGGGCTCCCGTGACTTGTTTTACCTGGCTTCTGGCGATTTGAACTCAGGTCCTCACAAGTACCCTCCTTCTAGCCCTTAGAAAGCTTTTTTTAGACTAAGCTTTTCAAATACTGGAAGTTAAAGGATGTATAATGTTTGGAGCGCCTTTGTGACTCTGGAGAGGAACTACCAAGTTTCAAATAATCTTTTTCCTGATGCGTGATGTAATCTTAATGAGGAGCCCAGTATCTTTCGTCTGAATTTTTATTTTTCTGTTTCTGTAGTGCTGGGAATTGATTCTTCTAATTTGGCACCTGTGTATACAGTGCAGACATTATGCCACTGAGCTGTATTCTGTATTCCCACCTCTGTGTGTTTTGTTTGTTTGTTTTGTATTTTTGAAACAAGGTCTTACTGTTCAGGCTGGCCTTAAACTCACTGCTGTAGTCTAGGCAGGAGTTCAATTTATGGTCTTCCTGCCTTAGCCTTTGGAGTAGCTAGGATTCATAGGCCTCGGCCACCAGGCCTGACTAGTTACATTTACTGTTGTTGTTTCTTAGGTTTGTTTTACTATGTTTTGTATGTGTTTTGTCTGCATATATGCATGTGTGCCATGTGCATGCCTGATGCCCATGGAGGCCGGAGAGTGTTTGATTGCTTGGAACTGAGTCACAGTTTTTAGTCATCCGAGTACAGGGTGTGAGACATCATGCTGGGCTCAAGTATATATATTTTTTAAATATTTTTTTTTTGCTTGATAGTTCTAGTAATTACATTTGAGAGAAGAAATGAAAAAGAAAATTTCAGGACAGGTTTTGAAGTGATTAAAATCTTATAAAAACCAAAAACTGTTATAAACATTGAGCTATGAATCTATTTAGCATGTGATTATTTTGGTATAATTATTTGAATTCTGCCAAGCAAAACATTTTGCGGTGTTCCCCCTCCCTCTCTATGCGACATAGGTTTGCAAACTTCATTTGTAGGTACAGTCTCTGTGTAGCTCATACTAGCCTTGAACTTGTAATCCTCAGCTCAGCCCATCCACAGTGCTGCAATTACTGGCCTGTATTACTGCAGAAGTTATACCCCTGTGAGTAGTGTTGGGAATCGAACACAGGGCTTCTCCCTTTTTAATTTAATTTAATTTGTTCTTTGTAGTCTACATAGCAGAGATGGGCCTCAAATTGATCATCTACCTCTCAAGCTCTGGGATTCCAGGCATACACCCCCATGCCCAGTTACCATTTTTTTTTAAAACACATTCAGATTTATTAGGAAATGAATGTAAAACATATTCGAATGGTAGTCTTGATTACATTTTTTAGATACTGTATTGAGAAACCTCTTGACTGTATTTATATATTTCCAAACAAGTAGAAACGAGTATTGAAACATGGATGAGTTGAGAGACTGAAGTACAGTATTGTAAAATACCAAGAGTTGAGGTAAGGGAGATTGGCGGCACTGATGCTTCCATTTACTGGTATCTGATTCCCCACGGTGCTTTATGTGGAGCTGAAAGAAATTGATGGTCTAGCTTTGGAGACAAACATCTTATGCATGCTATTCCTTGGACTTGGGACACCACAGACTTCGTTTAGATGTAGCCAGTGTACTCTGAGAACCCCAAATTCCTTATTCCTGAATGTGAACCTCCAACCCTAATCTTCCTTGGAGACTTTGACTTGGGGTGGGTGGGAATTCCTGTCTCTGTTCCATTTTCTCTGGTGTGGTTTCAATCTATAGCACAGTTAAGAAAACTGGCAGGCATCGTAGTCAAAGCCATTTCACTTTAAAAGTCCTTGCTCTTAACTGTGAACTGGCATGGCTGCTCTCCCTTGTAATTATAAGTTTATATCTTTAATTTGGTTCGTGGGATTGTTGTAGTGTATTTCTTCCTGTCAGAGGGCGGTTTGATACTGGGCTTGTCAGCATCCTGCTTTATGGCTCCAGCCAGTTACTTAGCCTTGGTGGGCCCCAGGCTTTGGCACTGCAGGAGCTAATAGTCTCCTCACACAGTGTGGTCCTGACCTTGGCTTGCCACATGCATGCTTTGCCATCTAAGCCTGTTGGAATAAGTGTGAGCTTGATAGTCTTTATTTTTATTTAATGAACATTTTACTTTCCTACTTTATAAAAGCAGATGATAATCTCAGAGTACCTTGTTAGCTTTGTCTCACCTTGCTAGCTGTGTTTTTGTCAAAGGTTTTTAGATGATTAATGACTTTTAGTTTTAAATTATGCATGCATGTATGTGTGTGGCGTGTTGCACATGAGTAAGAGGAGGGTGTTGTCTCGCCTGAAGCTGGAATTATAGGCATTGCGAGAGTCTGACATGGGTGCTGGGGACTGAATTCCACTAAGCATTCTTTCTGGCCCTTTGTTAAAGATGAGAAAAAATTTACAGTGGACAGAAATAGTGATGCTACAAACTCTGTATTATTGTCTCTGGAGTGGAGCGTGTCAAACGTATTTGCCCTTATTTCTGTTTCTCAGCATTTGGCTCTTACCACTCTGGCCATGCTTTTCCATAGATGACCTCTTATTATTATTTTATCTCATAGTTTATCCTCCTGAGTTGGTTAGGTAGACTTGAGCATAGGCTTGATTACAGTAGAATTGTATTAGTCTATGAACTGCCCGACACTGAACATACGGTGGCTTCGTAGGACATCTAAAGCCCAGCAGTGCTTACTGTGTTGCTGAGGGTCACGTGATGACTTAGTCCTCAAAGGCACAGGTTCAGGGTTGCACTACCAACTGGGAAAGGGAAGGAGAGAGGGTCCTTTTGGCAAAGGTTCTGTTTCGTCATCCTCCATAGTCTCATGGATACCCCGCCCCCCATCCATGGCCTCTCCTACCACTAAGGCGGACCCCTAGCCCTCCCTGTTTTTATTTTGCAAGGGCTTGTGTAAGTTCTTGTTGCTGGCCAGAGCGTTGCCTGATGCTCTTGGCTTGCAAAGGTTGTTGGATATTTGAGTGTTTTAAAGCCTCTCGATACAGAGCGGCAGGGAAGAAAGAGATTGAGATTAATGGCTACTGTGAGCAGATAGTATTTGTCTAATTTACTTTGCATAAGAAATAGATGATTGTAGGACATTTATGTAGTGATTCTCTGGAGACTGCTCTGAAAGACTTATTGGATTAAAGAGCTGCATTAATGTAGCTCACTAACAGAATCGTGTGGATGTATTCAACTACTTGATTCTCATAGGTATACGCTTACTTTCAGAATTTCAGTCTCTTGTTTAAAGATAGGGATACATACCCTAGTAGATGAGCAATATCTGTAAATATTTACTTATGAAACATGGCCTGTAACTACAATTTTTGTGATAATTGGGTTTTAAACATGTCATATATTGTTTTAAAAATACAAAATACAGATTTAGGGCTGGAGCAATGGCTCAATCTGTAAAATGTATACACATGAGGATCTGAGTTAGGATCCCCAGCAACTACATTAAAAAAAAAAGCCAGGTTTGGTGACATGCATTTGTAACCCCAGTACTTGGGGGGGCAGAGATAGGCAGGTCCCTGAAACTCATTGGCCAGCCATCCGAATTGAGTTGATGATTCAAAAAATAAGGTGGAGAATGGTCAAGGGGTATGCCTGAAGTCAGACTTGGGCCTCCACACACATGAGCACATACTCATGTGAACATGTACATGCACTATACATGAATACTCAGAGTGTAAGCAGAGGCTGCTTGTTTGTTACAGCCACCCAGACCTGAAATAATCACACAGAAACTATATTAATTACAACACTGCTTGGCCAATCACTTAAGCATATTGCTAGCTAGCTCTTATATCTTAAATTAACCCATTTTCATTATTTTATATTTTACCACAAGGCTCGTGGCTTACCGGTAAGGGTCCAGGTCTCCCTGACTCCGCCTTCTTTTCTTCTTTATCTCTGCTTGGATTCCTGCCTTACTCTATTCTGCCCTGCCATTGGCCAAAACAGCTTTTATTCATTAACCAGTATAAGCAACACATATACAGAAGGACTTCCCACACCAGCTACACATGAACACACAGAGAAAATACCGGCTTATGGTATTTCTAAAGCAATTCCTTTTGTTTCAAAGTTATTCTCTTTTTAAAAATTGCTAGTCCCCCCTCCCTTTCTCTCCCTATTCTGTCTCTGTGTCTCCCTGTCTTTGTCCTTGTCTTCCGCTATGGTTGGCCCTGAGGTTTCACACATGGTAGGTAAATGTTCTACTTAGGATATTGTCAGTCCTCTTTATCTTTTATTTTGAGACGATCTCACTGCATTTGCCCATGCTGGCTCACCCTCTAACCCAGTCGGCCCTTGAATTCACCATCTGCCTGCCTCAGGTTCTGAAGTAGCTGAGATTTACAGGCCTGTTCTACTCAGCCTGAACTACTCCTCCCTCCCTCCATCTGTGGGTGTGTGCGTGTGTATGTGTGTGCTTCTATAGTGCATCCTGCCATAAAGGTTTTCCTGACATATAGATAAACTGCGCTTGCTGGTTTGTAGTGGCATTAATTTGCTGCCAGAAGCTAATGGCTAGAAAAGGCTGCTGGTAACAATAGAAGCCTTAGTCTTCATGAAATGTTTATTTGTCTGAACAAGGACCGTGTTTCTAGCATATCCTAGCCTCACCAAAACACAGTCTTTGCAAAGAGAATATGTAAAGGGGATAAATGGCCTCTACTCTTCCCTAGCATGTCTTGTCTTTAGCAGATTAATTTGAAGCTCACCAATTAGCTTTACTAGACTAGTGCTTATTGGGCCAGGATTAGCATTCATCCCTAAGGCTCAGTGCTGAGCACCTCGTAGGCACAAGTGGAGCTAATACATGCTTAAGGACTCTTGCTTTCCTTGAGAGTTGATGGATGCAAGGAAGACATTATTATAGACTTATTTATTAATAGGAACTTAAAAAAAAACCAAGAAGGAACAGTAATTTTTGTTTCAATTTCTATAGAAGTATTCTCCCATAGAAACAAATAGCAGCAGGGACTGAGGAGATGGCTTAATAGTACAGTGTAAAACATAGACAAACATTACCTAGAATACATTTATTAAGATTCATATTTTAATACATTTTTAAATAATGCAAACCAGTAAATAACGTAAAACTTTTTTGGGACATAATCAGTATATTTCTGATAACCCTCCCATTCATAATACATGTAAATCAATCTACAACTTAATGGGTCTTCAGTAGAAAATAAACCAAAGCAAGCATGGGAGCCTGGGTTCAGGTCTCCATTACCCTATGTACAAAGATGGGTATTGCTGTGATCCCAGAGCTGGTTAGGTAGAGGCAGGGCTATTGGGCAGCTAGTCTAGCCCAGGTGGCAAGCTCCAGGTCCAATGAGAGACTCTTAGGAAATAAGGTTAAAAGAGTGAAATGAGTACTAAGTATTATACTAAGTTGTTTCTCACTAAAATTGGTAAAAAGATAAATAAATAAAAATTAGCTAGAATACATTTTATTAGGATTCACATCTTTACAAATAAGTATAATATATTTAATATATTATATAATATGTAGTATGTATTTACATATGAAAAGACCAGTATGTATCAAGACTTTTGGAGCATGGCATTATGTTTCTGATTAACCCCCCATTAATTTAAAAGGCCCTCAATATCAAAATGAACCTTGCAAGGCTTCATTCTCTAAATACCAACCAGAAAGCTGAATCTAGAAACAAAAACTAAAATTTCTAATTTAGTTATGTCATTAATTTAAAATATTCTTTGTAGCAATCAAAATATAAAAATAGTTTGCAATTCTGAAAGATGAAACAGAAGCGTCCCAAGAGGCCAGAACTCCCCCTTCATTAGATGCTGGTGGAACTACCCCGTGCAGGACAGTTCCAAAATATCTGCACCAAGGAATGAACTTCCAAGGAGGTAACTCCTTAACAAGTAACATCCTTTTGGTCCACAGTTATTTATTTGTGTGTTCACATGTTCATGTATGTGTGCACGTTTCTGTAGGTGCAGGTACGTGTGGAGGCCAAAGGTTTGCGCTGGCCTCTTCCCACGGCATGCTTCCACACTTCGCTCTTGTTAGAACAGAGAAGTTCATTACTAAAAACAGATCTGAAATCCCAAATCTAGTTTGGAGTCCTGAGGAAAGGAAATAAATACCAGAGGTAGATTAAGCAAATTTCTCCATGTCTTTGGAACAAAGCCGTCAAGTGTTGGAGAATGGATTAATCCCTTTGATGGAGGTGGGCAACCCCCCCGAAGCGCTGTCTGTGTACAGTGTTCAGTCTGTGGCTGCTCTCCCCCTGCACAGACTGAGCTGAGTGGTGGACAAGCCAGGCTTGCCTCTCAGATGTCCTAGGGTAAAATGCAAATGCCCAGGGAATTGTGGCCTGGGGGTTACTCCTGAGCGTGTCTCCAGTCCTGCACCCAACGTGGAAAATTCCTTTATGTAATTGATGGGGTGAGGAGTGGGCATGCCACAGTTGAGGGTGGCTGGCTGGCGACTGGACTAACAGAACAAAGCCTTTCTTTGTCTTCATTTCTGAGTGTAGTCTCCATAGTGTAAATTTGTTCTTGGTGCATTCTGCTTATTTCCGTCCCTTAGTTATCTCAGGGCAGCTTAACATGATAGAAGATTTTTTGTTTTTCATTTCACTGAAAACAAATTTGTTACCTTAGAAATAAATACTTGTTGACTGGTTAAAGTGATATATTAAGTAGTAGGAAATAAAAGTCTGTGCATACATTAGCTTTGTTTTCTTCTTTTGTTCAAAAAGAAATAAGTAATTTTAGTCCTTCATGTTGCCAATAATAAAGGGTTAGGAAACATTTAAGTTGAGTGTGCAGAAGTTATCTGTTTAAAGAAGGAAATTCTTGTGTGTGTGTCTGTGTGTGTGTGTTTGTTTTTCGAGGCAGGGTTTCTCTGTAGCTTTGGAGCCTGTCCTGGAACTCGCTTTGTAGACCAGGCTGGCCTGGAACTCATAGAGATCTGCCTGCCACTGCCTCCAGAGTGCTGGGATTGAAGGCCTGCGCCACCACCACCCTGTAAGGGAGGGAATTCTTAGCAAGATCAATGTTGCCTTGCTGACAATGTCATTTCCCATATACACTAATCTTAATCAGAACACAGATTTGGGAGGGAGAGGAACCAGCTCAGGTTGTGCCTCAAAATGAATGATTGTGTGTTGTTCTCTATTTTGTGATTTTGAGTGAGCTGTGAGGAAAGGAAGGTTACTTGGGCATCTTTGTGCTTATTACAAGTGAGATAGTCATGTTTTAAGAGACTGGTTGGGGCCGGTGAGGCGGGGAGTGAGTGAAGAAGACCACCGGGAGGCAGAGGATAGGTATGGATTGCTATAGTCTGTTCGGCTGTTGTTTTGTTGTCTTGCTGTTTTGGCTGATGTGGCACTCAGGTATGTAACCCATCTTCTAAAATTATAAGCTTGAAATTTGAGCTGAGGAGCTCTTGGACAGGATAGAGGCCATGACAGAATCTCACTGTTGTTTAGAAACAGCAGAGATAAAGCTCTTTTGTCTTCCTCAGTTACTCTTTTTCTTCCCAGATATGGCCAAGGAAGGACCAACATTTTCATAACTCTAATGAGTATCTCTTGTTCCGTATGGTAGATGTACTGCGGGGAGGGAGGAATTGATTTCCAAACTAGCATCATATTGCCTTTATTATTATTATTGTTAGTTTGATTTTTTTTTTTGATACATAGTGTAGGTAGCCCAGACTGGCTAGAACTCTTCATCCTCCTGCCTCAGTTTTCTGAATGCTGGGAGTACGGGTGTGTACCAAAACTCAGATTTCTCAATCTCTTTATGAACAAAACTGTAAAAGCTTCTTAATGATATTAGGTGTCGATCTATCTGTCTGCCCATCTCTGTCCATCTGTTCATCCGTCTGTCATCTATGTATCTATGTATTGTATCTTTTGTGTCTGTTTATCTACCTGTCTATCCAATCGACAGCCAATGTGGTTATTCTGGCTCATATACTTTTATTCATAGAAAGGGAACTTTTTTGTCTAGGTTATTTGCTGCTTTCTAGTGTTTCTCGAACTTACCTAGGTTTTCAAGAAATTTAAAAATAAGCGAATGGTTTAATACAGTTTCTCGAATTAGGCTTTCCTAATAAAATTTTATTATTATATCTTAATAAAATTATATTATTATAAATAATATAATTATATTAATATTATTAATAATATATCATTATATTAAAATTATAAATAAAATTATTATATTTTAATAAATTTAATAATAATATTTTATTATTTTCCTAATAAAAATAAATATACAACAACGAGTTGTTTAAGTCCACCGCACAAACCAGGCTCCATAAGTCTGGCATAGACCAGTTGTTCTCTGGTCAAGATCAGTACTGTGCTGTACTCTGCAACCTCCTAATTTTCGTTTATCCCGTGTTCAGGTATTTTATAGCTGCTCAATTACAAATTGTAGGCATATTGTCAAGACCTTGAAATTGAACTCAGAGGTGAGAATTTGCTTTTTTATTACATTGTTTGCATTTCTCTTGTCTTTTTTCCAAGACGGAGCTCCCCTGAGTTTATGCTCTGTTGTGGTGTGCTGTGGAGGCACACCGTCGTCCTGTGCTGTGGGGTCTGTGCAGTGCTATCTTGGCAGCCACAATGATGTCTTTTAAATCATTAGCATTGTAATTTGCACAGCTATGCCAATTAATTATATCAGTGGATGTCAAGATGAGAGACAATTCCGGTGGGATTCGGAGTCTAGAAGTGAAGTGGCTTAGTCAAGAGAATGGGCTTCGTGACGGCTGGGAAGAAGCACTGATCGATTGGCAGTCACAGAGTCCACCCCACGGCAGATGCCGGGGGGAACTCGCTGCGGCGGTCAAAGAGCCAGCATTCGTAAACACATGTTCCAGCGTTTACCTTCCTTTCAGCTTGCCTGGGATGGCTCATCAGTCGTCATGGTGGTTTTGAAAGCACTGTTGATGTAGTCGTCTGGACAGCACTGAAAATTGTTCTGGCTTATGCCTCACCCCAAGTATGTTGGTGGCATTTTGTGCATTTCTGCTAATTTTTTTAAAGGATAGTAATAAATATTAAACGCTGAATGAGTTTTCAGGAAGTTGAGTGAAATAATACAAAATGGTCTCCAGAGAGAGGAACCCCCCTAGCTTTTCCAGTAAGTGAGGTATGAAGCTGCCTGTCACTCTCATCAAGCTGGGAGGAAATTCTTAGGAGAAATGAGGTGGTCTCAGCCATGTCACCTCTAATCTTGCCATTCACTTTCCTGGTCCTCTCCACTGCCACCACATTACTTTGCTTAGTTTGGGGTACCTAGGTTTGAACCTGGGATCTCATATACTAGGCAAATCCCCCACCTCTGCAAGCCAGGCAGTCAGGCCTTAAACTTGGACTCTCCTGTCCCAGATAGCTGGGATTACAGGCCTCTGCCGTGCAGACCTTACAGTTTTCATAATAAATGGGATATTTTAAACGATTTTGATTTCACCCTTTGTCAAGTGTTAGTAAAAGGCCTAACCCTTTTAGTGTCCGCTTCAGAAGGTTATCAGAATTTCTCCAGGTTTTCTTTTTAACTTAATGGATAAACAGATATTCCTCTGCAATGGTAGTAATGCTGCTGATTAAAAACAGGAGCCTACATGTATTCCTCCCCTTCCCCTTTTAACTATACTTTCAGGTAAGACTCCAGTTTCTGTTTTACTTTTCCGAGTTGATTAGATAGATGAGTGTAGTTGCACCAACAGAAATGTTTTTTTAGACCAGCTGGGATGTTGTGTTAGAGGCAGAAATTCCAAAGCTGTGTTTCTCATTGTCAGATGAGCCTCATTCATGTGGCTGGGAATTACTAAGAGTCACACTTGTGGCTGAGAACAGTGGTTCTGCATTGCCTTCTGGGCACGCTGCTGCTAGGCTCGCTTTGATTTCTGAAGGGATGACTGGAGTTGGTGAGAGATAGCGTTAGCCTACTGTCCGTTCGCCACGCTAATGCCGGCTCTCCTGGGTCTCAGTGCCTTTTAAACCGTTACTGTCCTTAGTGCGGTGCAGCCCTCTCTCCCTCTCCTGTGCTCCTTTTTATCTTACTTATTTTGAGACAAGTTGTTCTGGAGCTTACTGTGCAGACCAGGCTAGCCTCGGATTCATAGAGATCCTCCTGCCTCTGACACCGCAGTGCTGGGATTAAAGGCTTGTGCCACCTCTGCCCAGCTGATTTGCTCCTTTTTAAAAGGTTGGCATACCTTCTGCAGGAAGCATCCTGGTCATGTGGCCTGGGGGCTTTGTTGCCAGACGTTTCTGTCCCTCCCGGTCCTGCAGCTGTTTAGTCCCAAATAAACACACAGAGGTCTACATTAATCATAAACTGGTTGGCCTAGTAGCTCAGGCTTCTTATTAACTCTTATAACTTATATTAGCTCGTAATTCTAGTCCATGTTAACTACATGGCTTGGTACCTTTTTCGGCGAGGCAGTCACATCTTGCTTGCTCTGTGTCTGGGTGACGACTGCAGACTGAAACTTCCTGCTTCCTAGAATTCTTGTTGCCCCACCTCTACTTCCTGCCTGGCTACTGGCCAATCACTGTTTATTTAAAATACAAGTGACAGGGTACAGACCATTGTCCCACAGCAGGGGTTGAATTTCATTTATGAGATTCTCCTATTTTATTGTTTTGTGTTTGTGTTCGTGCAGGTGAACTCACCCATGTGCATGTAGAGGCTAAAATGTCTGTGCTGTGTATTCCTCTATTATTTTTAAGTCTGTACTGTGTTTTTTGAGAGAGAGTCTCTTTCTGAAGGCACTCTCTGTTTTGCGTAGTCTGCCTGATGGGGTTACAGACCGTGCCACCATGCCCAGCTCTTTTTATGTGGGGCCTCAACTCATGCCTTCATGTTACCAGTTGGGATTTCAGCTGGCGATTTCCAGGTTTTTTGGGTGTCTGCTGAAGAATGAACTAAGCACACACAGACTGTAAAGTTGCAAGGACACTTTATTCAGTTCAGAATATATTGCCAGAATGACAGCAACCACATGAATGAAAGTACTCAAGGATCTTGATTTTTATTTTGGGGGGTGGTGTTTCCTTTTACAGTGCTTAAGAGGATGGGGACATGGTTATGAAGGGGTGTAGCATGGTGGTTCTCTGTTGTCACTGGCAGGCTTAAATTACATAAGCCATTGTTTACTACTTTCCATGGTGCATCTCGTTTTAATCATATGCATTCCTAATTATGCATAGGCATAAGATGGTAAATAGTGGGTTTCCCTAAATGTGCACTCAGCAGACAAAGCTTGTCTTACTCTGCACTGAAAACTAGTCTAGGCTGGATCAGCCCCCTGCTTTTTACAAATCAGTTCCCTTGAAAGGTGAGTTTTTGATGGCTTCAAGAGGAGGAGAAACACTATTGCTTGGAGTAGGGCTTACACACACCATAGCCTTTGTGCGGATAGGGATCCTAGGTTTCAAACAGTGTACCGGTTGCATTGCCAGAAGAGGCAACAGTGTGCTGTTCACTGTTTGTTTGCTCGTTTCACTCACATTTTCCCGGCAAGCATCTTACCCATTCCTGGGCCATCTCTCTATTCCATTTATGGGAGTCTTATGTTTTAGTTTGCATTTATCTCCTGGTTAGTGATTCAGAATTATTAGGTGTACACATTTTAAAAATTTCTTTTTAATTTACTGCCTCCCACATCTTCCACTCAAAGTTAGTATGTGACCCTCAGACGTCTTTCCCTGGTACCCTAGTCCCTCAAACTGTCCTTTTTCCAACCCACTCCTGGCTCTGCCTCTCTCACCCCTGGAACTTAAGAGTCCAGCTCCAGGGTGCTGCCCATCTGGGCTTCCTCAACTGACTGTATTTGCATGTACCATGGACATGGTCCCTGCCCTTGGCGATGATCCTCTGCATCTCTTAGTTACTCCACCAGTGAGAATCCTCTCCTAGATGGCGTTTCTTGACAATATAATGGCCTTCCTGGCCTCTGTAAGCTTGAACAAATGTTCTTGCCTCATTTAGGGAGTCTCTTATCAGTTTCTCATAGCAGGACCTCCTTGCTGTAAAGAAAGATGTAGATCTGCTCTTTGACGCATGTTTGGACTGGTTGTAGTCTTCTCCCTGGCTGTTTCTTTAAGTAGCAAAATTTCTTGAGGGGAAAACTGTTATTAATTTTGTGTTTCTATGACTTGCTATAACACTATAGCAGTATATAAACATTTAAATGCATGCAATGTGCATTAGAGGTTGGTATAAGCAATACCGATAGTGTTCAGCCTAGTTTTCTGCAATGTAAATAATTTAGCTCTTAGGAGATCCAACCAGGGCTTGGTGTAGGCTAGTAAGTGCTCTGCCACTGGGTTATATCTGGAGCCCTGCTACTGATGACGTGGACCTAGTATTCATGGTTCTAATTATTTTAAAGTGAGTCAAAACTGATTTGTAGAATTGCTTCTTAGTGATAGCGATTCAGATTTTACTTACTCTGGTGATACCCCTGACTAGAGCTTGTCCTATAGGTTATATTTAGGTATGCTGACATTGGCTTTTATTTGGTTCTGACACCTACATTATAACCTCCCGTCAGACACAGCACCAAAGTTGGGAGATATTAGGTTGTATAATTCACTTTCCTCTAAGATCTTGGGGGAAAATCAAATTGAGATTAATAATGCCTTGATTTCCTTTTGCCCCAGTTTTGTAGTTCATTTCGTCTCTAATTCTGCCCAGGAAGAGCTGCCCAAAGGAGAGACTGGTGGCCTATCCCAGACTCTGTCTGATCATGACAACGTTCATTGGGTCTTAGTTTTCTCAACTGCAAAGGGAGTCGTATCGATTTTTCAGGTGGTCATGAAGCTAGATTGAGCATTTGTATGCGAAAGTGTTTTGCAAGGGGAAAGTCTGCGTGAGTGTAGTCAGGTCTCCCCATCATTGGCACGAGAGCCTTAGTGCAGGTGGGGAATGCATGCTTAGAGCAGCGTGCTGAGTGTTTCAGCAATGCTGGTAGCCTTAGGCAAGTGCGAAGCCATAAAACTGTGTTTTAAAATGATTTCTTTACTTGGGCGTTTGGGTTAATACTTACCAGGATTAGTTTTAGCATAGGTTTCCTGTGAAGTATTGTTGAGAGCTTTAGTATTTTCAGGCTTCAAACAACCATCGTGTGAAAAGATCCACACTAATATATTTCAAGTAGGTTGGGTCATTTTGTCATGAAGCTGACTCTAAAGTTTCCGCCCTTCAGGAGTCGCTGGATCTCTTCATACACGTAGCATGCATATGTGTTTGATTTTAAGTGTGTTCTTTGTAAGACATATTTCTAGAATAAAATATTTGTAATTGTGTGGTATGAAAGGATATAGTTTTCATCTGACTGTTGTTGGGATCTCTCAGGTTTCTGTATTCAGATTTGAATGTTGTTCTTAGCCACGGAGCTAGAAAGGATCAGCAAAGCTGGGTGTGGCAGCTCATGCTTTTGATCCCGGGAGAGGCAGGTTGATCTCTGGGAGTAAGAGGCCAGCCTGGCTACATAGTGAGTTCCAGGATAGATAGCACTACAGAGATGCCGTTTCAAAAAAAGAAGAAAGGATGTCAGCAATACAATATGGGATAGGCTTCTTTGTGTGCATGTCTGTGTGCTGTGCATGTCTGTATGCTGTGCTTGTCTGTGTGCTGTGCGTGTCTGTGTGCTGTGCGTGTTCACTGGCTGGAACTCAGGGCCTCACGTGCGCTAGGCAGATGCTTAGCACTCAGTCATAGCCCTAAACCTTGACCCTGAGGAATCTGGCAAGGACCTGCAATTGCTCTCATACTGTCTGTTCGCCAGCAGTGCGTGGATCTGTACATACCTTGGGTGTCAGGTCGTCTTACCCTTAAGATATAGTTCTTTTGAGACTGTCTGTGGGCTTTGTCGGGTTGATGCTCGTGCAGCAGTGTGTACTGCTTTGATTTGTCCGATTCTTCTTCCGTGTTTGGTAGTACATAATTCAGGAAGAGCAGTCAAGGAACGATGGAGAAAAGTGATTGACATTAAGCTTTTGTTCTGTGCCAGGAAATTGGTTGCATGTTTCTTCACAGTTGATCTTATTTGGTTCTTGCTTCATTCCATTAGCATTTTCGGATGATCAGTTTTGTGAGGACAGTGCTGTCTGGTTTCAGTGTTACTTTTCTCTTCTGTAAAATTGGGGTGCCTTTATTTGCTGTTATGAGGACTTTTACAAAGTGAAGCTTTTGTTCTTGTTTTGATAATGTCTCCTGTATGGAAGGCTGGCTGATCTTGAACTCCTTTAGTTAAGATTGACTTTGAACTTCTGATGCTCCTGGCCCTTTGAGTTCAAGGATGGCAGGTGTATGCTGGGTTTGAACTCAGGGCTTCATGCGTGCTAGACAAGCATTATACCAACTGTTTTAGTTAGAGTTTCTATTGCTGTGATAAAACACTATGACCAAGAGCATCTTGAGGAGGAAAGCGTGTATTCCATCTTACAACTCCCAGGCCATACTGAAGGAAGTCAGGCCAGAACTGAGGCAGAAGATATGGAGGGAAGCTGCTTACTGCTTTCCTCCTAATGGCTTGCTCAGCCTGCTTTCTTACGCAGTTGAGGACCACCTGCCCAGGGTTGGCATTCCTCTGCCCCAGTCGGGTGTCCCATCCCCGTCAATCATTTATAAAGAAAATGCTCCCAGACTTGATCACAGGCCGTAAGCGCACCATAGTACAAGTGCACCAACATATACACACACTAGTGTGTGCATGCGTGGTTACTTTTGTGTCATTAATTACACCATTAAGGGTTTTGGCATGTTGAAGAGAAATCTAAAGTCCACTTGAGTTGTTCAGGCTTTGGTTCCTTGGACTGGATTGTTGGTCACCTTTTTGGTTTTTCCATGTGTATTAGAACCAGTTTTTCTGCAGGTCAACTAGCCAGGAGTCTGGGATTATGGAGAACACAGACTTGGCAGGCTTCTTATTTCCATTCCTTGTGAAGTGTCAGTGTGGACTTCCCTTACACTCTCTGGGTGTAGGGAGTTAGTTGGGGTTCACCGCTTTCAATACCAGACTAAAAATGCCTCGGGAAAGCCTCTCTCAGCCAGGGAGCCCACTTTCGGGATTGATGTCACAGCAGGAAACTGGTTGGCCTGGGTGAGTGAAACATTCCTGGCATTCCTGACCTTTGCCCGAGGACAGTGACTTCACTTGTGAGCCAGTCTGTTGTCTGACAGTGCTCTTCTTTCAGAGAGTGGGATTAGAATTTGACCAGGATTGAGAAACATTTACTGGATATACTGAGTTGCTCTAGAAGATTGCACCTCATAGAGGAACACTGTTCAGATCCTCTCAAGTTATGTGACTTGAGTGACACTGTGGTTCTCTCTCTCTCTCTCTCTTTCTCTCCCTTTCTCCTCCTCCTTTCTCTTTCTCCCTCTCCCTCCCTTCCCTGTTCCCCTCCCCTCCCCCTCCCTCTCCCCATCCCCT